>CM022945.1:62482125-62690941 GCA_012931725.1 Litsea cubeba | reverse complement strand
ATGAAGAGAGTTTTAAATAAAGTGCATTTGATGTGACATCTTGTCTGAAAAATGAAGGCTTTACTTGACTTTTATTGTATTAGTAAAGTGCCAAATTAACTAGCCCCCCCCCCCCCCCCCCCAAAAAAAAAAAAAAAGGAGATCCACACCCAAAATTTATTTTTCCACAATGCTTCTCTCTACACACACGACTTAAAATAAAAGATAACCAAATTTTCTCTCTACACACCCCGGTTTTTCCTAAATTACCATATCCTCCCTCATATTCTCTCTACACTCCCCTTATTCCCCCTCACTCTCACGGTCCCTCTCTTTCTCCGTGTCTCTCCCCCTCTCCCTATCCCTGTACATAAAAGCATTTGGATTTCTCATAATTTTCCGAAAGAATCTTAGAATTCTTTCAAAGAAAGAAGCGGTCTTGCCCGTTTGGTAATTTTACTTATGAAGTAAAGTAAAGTCAAGTAAAGTTAAACATCACATCAGAAGCATTTTTTACCAAAACTCCCTCCATCTTTTCCAAAAAAAAATTAAAAAAAAATTAACTATTTTATTAACTAAAAGACAAAAAAACTCCATTTCCCATATAAAAAGTCAAAAATATTCCATATCAAACAACTGAAAAAAAAATACCATCATAACCCCATACATATTTTATTCATTCTTTTTAATTCACTTCACTCCACTTTATTTTAATTTTCCTGCATATTATAATCTTAGTCTTATGATGTCACATTAAAGCTTAAGTAGGGAGAACCTCTAGAGAAAAAAATTGACTTTGGTCAACAGGCATGGAAATTGATGACTAATGTTGAATTTACAGAAGAAAAACACCTCTTTTGTTATCAAGATGGTATAATTAGGGAAAAAGAAACATGCTATCAAGTATCATCATCGTCGTCACCACAGAAAGTGCTGAAAGTCATACATGGTAGCTCTTATTTTATTTACGTTATGATGGAAGACAACACTTACATGCACTAATTAACAAGCGCGTAGTTACATAAGCTCACCAACACTGACTCACAAAAAAGCCACCCTTCATCTTATACAGCCCATGCATCTTTCTTTTAACTCTCTATTCATACATCAGAACGTCCTTCGCTCTCTCTCTCCTTTCTTCCCTCAGGCCCCTCCAATAAGCCGGCCTCCCTTTGAGCATTTAATACCTGTTGCACCTCTCTTTCGGATTCCTTGAAGAAAATCTCCCTTTCTTCCCTGTTGAGCTTATTAAAGATGTTGTCTTGCCCTGCGAGCATATATTTCTTGTTGTCTTCCGCGTTGATCTCGAAACAGACAATGCGTAGCTCCTGATCTTTGTCTGCAACGTTCACGAAGGGATGACCCGCCGGGACCACATACACATCGCCGGGTGAAAGCTTTGCACTGACCTTCTGGTATGAGACGGACTCCTCCTCTCCTTCCCGTCGGCCCTGCTCACTCTCCTCTCCCTGACCGCCCTGCTCGCCCTCCTCCAAGTGAGGGCACGTCATCTCGAAATAGCCCCTACCATCTAAAACCACTGCCACCTTAGTTGCCCTTGAGTTGTAATAAGGTGCCTCCATCGACCCCTGCAAAGTTTGTTCTGTTTATTAGAGAACAAGCAAAGAATTGAGGATGCCAATCGGTGGGTTTAAGGAGGCCGTGAGGGAAAAAAAAATGAATTCATTTTGAAGGAAAAAAAACAAGCAGCTAGAGCAAAATATTGAAGAGCTTCTTACTCCACGGATGTTTGCATAGGAAACTGCAATGTCTTGGTCTCGGAGAGCCGGATAGTCGTTGGCATCAACCTCTTGTAATCGTCCGTATTGGTTAGAATAGGTAGGGCGCTGTTCGTATAGGTTGAAGGGTCCTCTCGACCTTCCTTCATAATGCGATTGCCCGCCCCGGGATGATGAAGCACGTCGGGCTACCTCCCTGATTTTCTCCTCAGAAACACGCACGAATGGACCCTCTTGGTGCTGCCCAAACACTCTTCTCACCTTATCATATTCAGTCTGGAAAAATGGAACACAAGACAGAATAGTGGCTGAGAGAAAGAGGGATCATAGAGAGAGTCATTAATTTAAGATGGGGCATGTGCAGTTATATATATGCTAATTAAATAAAAGATGTTTGACTTGGTACGTTACATTGAATGCAGCTTCTAAGATATGCCTGCTGAAGCTCATATAGTAGGATTCTGGGTTTTGACCACCGATGCCAAAGAATGCCTATTACAACCAGACAACGTACATTTTGCACTGAAATATCGTTCTAATCAAACATGTGAGGTAAACTCAAATGAAGAAAGAAAGAAGTAGATGTGAGAAAATCTTAATGCTTTACTTGGAGTTGTCCTGGAACGGAGATTGTTTCAAACAGTTTTACAATGTATAGCTTCTCCTTGTTGTCATTATTGATTATGTAGGCTGTTGACCCCGCGCGCACTCTGAGTAAATCTCCTCTGCGTAGATTGTAGGACTCCCTGTTTTGTTTGCGTAGGAGAGTGATGGTTGCACTTCCTACACCCAACAATTCCAGCATGATTGATTCAATGACGATAACAACAGAAGAAATCTTCTTCTCTTAGATGATGAAAAGCAAATTAATTATGTATACATACCTTCAACAACGAAGACAAGGGTGTCGGCATCATAGTGGTTGGGTATAAGCGCTGTATTGGGGTTGGCCTCCAAAAGGGCAATTCGGTAGTTCTCAATCCGACGCAGCAGATGCGACCGCTCTGAGAACCTCTGGAGAATTCTAAGCTTTCCTTCTTGTGTACTCAGTGGAGTACTGAAGCTCTCTTCGCCGAAGTAGTAAGGATTATCCCTCCACTCTCTCGTTTCTTGGGTCTCGTAGGACAGAGCTAAGTTGGACAAGGAGAGAAGGAAAAGAAGGATAGGAAGAACTGCAGCTGGTTTCGCCATTGGAAAGAAGTTGCTGAACTAGTACTTGCAACTCTCTTTTTCTTACTATATGGATGGAAAACTAGAAACGTAGAGCAGTACAATTTATAGCGAGAAAATCAGGAGAGAAACGAAGGTGGGAAAATACAAAATAAAATGTGGCGAGGCGAGTTTGCATGCGTGGGGACTTGTGGGCAACGTGGGCTTCGGAGACTGCTGCGTCCCGTAGTGCACCTGCGTCGTGGAGAAGATGATTCTGAGAGCATTACAAGAGGATAGATATTTCCCTATCTAATTTTGTAGTTTCTTCCTGGAAATGGATAGAATTTAGATACAGGTTGCATGCAGATCATGGCCACATGTTTTGTGAGGTTTGTAACACAAGCATCTAAAATCTAGCGCTTGGAAAAGATTAAAAGAGTTGGAGAGTGTCGCGACCCCGGACCGGGAACTAGGGGAAAAGGAGGATCCGAGTCCGGGATCGGGACAGTGTTGGGGGGTGATGCCGCGCCACGTGCATCTCTTTGGCTACACCGCACACGGGATTAAAAGAACATTTATCCGTGCACGTGATTTCCCACAGGGTTCCGCGGTGAGGATTATCTTTACACATCATCTCACATGTAACCATATCAAACACATTCTCAAGATTGCGGAAGCGTGTAGCAAACCATACTAATATAATTCAAATCCATAAACAAGACTGATTTATGGTTAACATGACAAGATATCAGGATGAGCAATGATCAAGCATATTTTCCCCAAAGGTAAAGTTAAGTATATTTACAAAATATCAGTTGATTAATGCGCCAAAATAACGGTCAACAAAGACCGTACAACCAAATGAAACCTAAAAATAAAGATATCATGAATTCCCAAAGTGTATCGTTCTCAAGGCAAGGCCGAATGTCTACATGACATCATCGGCTTGCCACTCAATCACTCGCTGCGGTTCACCGACCGCCTCCTCCGGCTCCTCCTCAACGGCAAAAAGCTCGGGACCTGAGTACCAAAATAAATGGATCAGACACGACGGTCTGGCAGGTGGGTGAAAAGATATAACAACAATTCGAAACAATGATGCCTTTAGAAACATAGAAAAATCTAGATAAACAATGAATTTTCATAAAGAATGATGCTTCATGTAAAAGAGATTCGTATACGATGAAATCATGTAAAGGTACCAATGATTCGGGGACTAACAAGATGGCAACCACACAAAGCTAAATCCTCTCTCACAAAAGTGATAAGAGCACATCGGGACATTGACCTCAGTCACACGAGGTGAGGAGAATCAACGACGTTGACCTCAGTCACACGAGGTGAGGAGAATCAACGATTTTTATATAATAAATACATATAATACTCTGCGGGACCACGGTAGCGAACCGGGTATATCGGGGCGAGGCGGGAACCATGCTGCAGCGGGTATAACTGAAGGGGGATATCCAAACCGGTGGATCAAACCGATAAGGTTATCCAAGCTGAGTGGTGCCGACTCATAGGTAACATGCGAAAATCAAAACAACTAATTACACATAACGGGGCGGGAACTCATAGGTACAAAACGTATAAAAGTCGGGACGGGTCTAAACAAATTAACAATATGGTAACACAATGTTCTCGGTTCGAGAGTGCTCACAAATCACAGGTTGAAATCTCAAAATAGGGGATTGATTGCAAATCAAATACAAATAGTTTCCAATATCTTTACAGGCTAACAAAAAGGGTTTCTAGAATTGAATCAGTGCGAATAGGGTCCCGTATGTCGGTTATGGTGAAATTTTGGTACTCTTTAAGAGTTAGGGACATTCCGGGTCCTTATACACATTGGCCAATCTAGAAGGCCTCATGGAATCTCCATGATGAGGTTCCTCCTTCTTCCGGACTTCATATAATGCCTTACATGGCATTGGGGCTCCATATGATACCTCCCCAAGCCTAAAAATAAGTTTCAAACCCTTAGGCATTGACCCTTGACAGACAGACAGTTCGCTCGAGCGAACTGGGAGGTTCGCTCGGGCGAACAGCTCTCTGTTTGGGGTTCGCTCGAGCGGACTTTAAGGTTCGCTCGAGCGGACCTGTTCAGATTATGTTGGATCAGGTTGGCTCGAGCGATCAGAGTGGTTGGCTCGAGCCAACGAGGTTCTGTGACGGGTTCGCTCGAGCGATGTGTCACGGTCGCTCTAGCGAACTGTCCAGAAACTCATTTTCTGAATACAGTCCGTTCCTTCATTTTCTCCTCCTTTCATCCTCCTTTCATCCTCCTTTGGACATCCTTGTACATAAGCAATCAAGGGTCTCAAACCCTCCTTCTAACCCCTTTTTCCATCCATCATTAATTCTTCTAACAACCATTCCAATAAATCATTCATTCCTCCATCACTTCCACTTCATTCAATGCAAGACATCTCCATTAGATAAAAATCCATAAATGATCATAAATGATCTAAAAGCAAGACAGTAAAACATATGTTCTCCAATAGGACTATAAGTAGCCTAACATTATGCATGTTTCCAAAATCATGAAAATTCACAAAGATGACTCGAGTAAAAGCAATAAATGAGAGTTCAAATCTTTAATAGCAAGAAAATAAGAAATCAATCCATTCATCCACTTGCCTTGGGTCCAATGCAAATCAAATTGAGCTCTAGACACCTCTTAAGCCCACAATCAAACACCTATACACAAAAACCCCAAATCCAAACCCTAGATTATCAAAACCAAGTAAAACAAGACGGAATTTTCCAATAAATGAAATGGAGTTTCCCTACGGCTAAACAAACAAGATTATAAAACTTTTAGGAAGATCACTTACAAAGAAGTTCTTCAAAAAGAAAGGTGTTGTCCAAAGGAAGTCTTGGAGTGGGCGGTTTTCTTCAAAAATTGTGTCAAGATGAAGGCCTTGAGATGAGGAAGAAGATTGTAGCCTCTAATTTTCCATTAGCACTAGCTTAGTGGGGGATTGAGAATGAAGAAGCAAGAAAAAGGTAAGGGAAAACCCTTAGGGCTGGGATTTCTCTTCTCCTCTAGGGTTTTTGCCAGAAATGGGAAAAAGGAGAAGAAGCTTTCTATATATAGTAAGTGAGGATGGGGCCCACAACTTAAAAGACTTCTCGGGCTCAAAACATGGTTTTTGGGGCTTCAAACGAATTTGACGAAGAAGACAAAGTTGATCGGCAAAATTTCTAGTTTCCAAAAAGTATATATTCTGCACATTTTGGTGACATTGAAATCGGTGTCCAGATTTTGGGTAAAAAGACCATTTTGCCCTTAATTAGTGAAAAATCGGGTTTAAGGTCCTCAAATGAAAACGATGTCATCATGGAAGTTGTAGGGATTAACAAGATAAGTCCACTGGGGTTAAAAACACGATTCTTGGAAATCATCGGTAAACCCCCAATCTCACACAATTCGTAACAAGAACCCCCAAAGGGTCCCACAATTAAAAGGGCTCTCCAAATTCCCCAAAGCTATTATAAAAGCTATTCTAATCCCCAACTAGTCCGAAGACCACTAAACACACTAAACTAAAACACAACTCAACCAACTCTAAACGAGGTCTCTCGGGTCGTGGTCTTACAGAGAGATGATGGAATTTGCTGGGGAACAACTGCATATTGAAGGGCTTTTCTAGGAAATCATGGGATTTGGAAAAAAGAATATTTATCAAGATTTACTTTTACCAAAATCTTGCGGCTTTGCTGTTGTTGGGGGAATCTCTGATCAAGAAGGATGTCATAGGATAAAGTGCAGAAAACAAAAAGAGCAAAATAAAATAGGTAAGGCACAAGGAATAACCTAATCCTTTCTTATAAACAATACTAGCAACAAACACCCGGGCCAAGCCCGGGCAAAAAATCAAAATATGTCACAATTTAAGAATTCTTTTGAAATATTGTTAAGATAAAATAAATATAAAATAAGTTTTTTAATTATCTTTGAATATTAAAAAAAATTCTATCTATGAAAATAAATATAAAATAAAGTAGATTTACATAACACGACGACCCCTTGAGTTTAAAGGCATTGACCATTACGACCATCTCATTTACGGGTATATTATACCATTGATAATTGAAAATATAAGAAAAGAAAACAAACCGGATGGATCTACATCTACTAAAAAAAATAAAAGAAAGGGATAAAGAAATTAACGTGTTTCATCCATCAGTGGGGGCTACCTTTGAAATGTTTTTAACGTGTGGGACCCACTGATGGCTCTGCATCCAAAAAAGAAAAAAAAGGGAAGATAAGAAGAAAGGAAATGGAAATCAAATGATTCCATCCTCAATTGGCCACACACCAGATCTCGATTTATGGTGATGGAACAATTGGCCCCCACAGATGATTGATAGTATAAGAAAAAAAATTGAAAGAAAGGGGGGCGAACAAGTGTAGGAGAAGAAAAAAAACATAAAAGATGTACATTGCATGGGATGAGTATACGTAGATATAGATATGAGTCATTATAGTATGTTTCTAATAGTTCTAACTCGTGTGCCCACAAATGACATCCTAACAATTATCAAAGAAATTAAGCTTGTGTATGATACCAACCTAGTCTGATTGCCCACTACGGATACATATTGACCTAGAAAACTAATATCTATGCATAATCCATGAGTGGGTCCCACTGCAAAAATAAGTTAATGTGCGGGGCCTACTAATTGATTTGCATCCATTAAGGAACCAGACGACGGGGCTTGCCTCCCTCCATTAGTGGGGCCCGCTATTGGAAAAAAGGGGTTAAGAGAAGGCCATTGGGATTTCATCCAATACTGAAGTCCAATCTTGAAATATATTTAATACGAACTGGTGCCCACTACTGGAACCGTCCATTTGGGGAAAAAATCTGAAAGGAGAGTAAATGAGCTATATTAATCCATGAGTGGGTCCCACTGCAGAAATAAGTTAAATGCGTGGGGCCCACTAATTGATTTGCATCAATTAAGAAACCAGACAACAGCCAACACGCTTGCCTCCCTCCATCGGTGGGGCCTACTCTTAGAAAAAAGGGGTTAAAAGAATACCATTGTGATTTCATACAGTACGGGAGTCCAATCCTGAAATATATTTAATACGAACCAATGCCCACTACTGGAATCATCCATTTGGGGAAAAAATTGAAAGGAAAGTAAATGAGCAACAGCTTAGATTTCATTCATCGGTAGGGCCTATAAAACATATTTAACATGGGACCCATTGATGATTGAAGATATAAGGAAAAAGAAAACAAACATACTGTAAAGATTTGTTTATAATTTGGATAATGGCAAGAAAAATGACTCAAATTCAAATGTTCATAAAAATCTCTTATGAGAGAGGTTTTAGGAGATAAAGAGTAGCCCAAAATGAGGTGGCACCTTAAAATAAAGTGAGTTTTTTTTTTTTTTTTTTTTTGCATATTTCTTTGAAAGGAGAGACTTTTTAGGGATTAGCTGGCACCCCTCACAACCCACCTCCCCCTTTGCTTTAATATATATAACTAGCAACAAACGCCCTTGCTAAGCCCGGGCAAAAAATCAAAATATGTTCAAATTTAAGAATTCTTTTGAAATATTGTTAAGATAAAATAAATATAAAATAAGTTTTTTTTATTATCTTTGAATATTAAAAAAATTTCTATGTATGAAAATAAATATAAAATAAAGTAGATTTACATAACACGACGACCCCTTGAGTTTAAATGCATTGACCATTATGACCATCTCATTTACGGGTATATTATACCATTGATGATTGAAAATATAAGAAAAGAAAACAAACCGGATGGATCTACATCTACTAAAAAGAACCAAAAGAAAGGGATAAAAAAATTAACGTGTTTTATCCATCAGTGGGGGCTACCTTTGAAATGTTTTTAACGTGTGGGACCCACTGATGGCTCTGCATCCAAAAAAGAAAAAAAAAAGGGAAGATAAGAAGAAAGGAAATGGAAATCAAATGATTCCATCCTCAATTGGCCACACACCACATCTCGATTTATGGTGATGGAACAATTGGCCCCCACAGATGATTGATAGTATAAGAAAAAAAATTGAAAGAAAGGGGGGCGAACAAGTGTAGGAGAAGAAAAAAAACATAAAAGATGTACATTGCATGGGATGAGTATACGTGGATATAGATATGAGTCATTATAGTATGTTTCTAATAGTTCTAACTCGTGTGCCCACAAATGACATCCTAACAATTATCAAAGAAATTAAGCTTGTGTATGATACCAACCTAGTCTGATTGCCCACTACGGATACATATTGACCTAGAAAACTAATATCTATGCATAATCCATGAGTGGGTCCCACTACAAAAATAAGTTAATGTGCGGGGCCTACTAATTGATTTGCATCCATTAAGGAACCAGACGACGGGGCTTGCCTCCCTCCATTAGTGGGGCCCGTTATTAGAAAAAAGGGGTTAAGAGAAGGCCATTGGGATTTCATCCAATACTGAAGTCCAATCTTGAAATATATTTAATACGAACTGGTGCCCATTACTGGAACCGTCCATTTGGGAAAAAAATCTGAAAGGAGAGTAAAGGAGCTATATTAATCCATGAGTGGGTCCCACTGCAGAAATAAGTTAAATGCGCGGGGCCCACTAATTGATTTGGATTTCATTCATCGGTAGGGCCCACAAAATATATTTAACATGGGACCCATTGATGATTGAAGATCTAAGGAAAAGAAAACAAACCGACTGTAAAGATTTGCTAATAATTTGGATAATGGCAAGAAATAGGATTCAAATTCAAACGTTCATAAAAATCTCTTATGAGAGAGGTTTTAGGAGAGAAAAGTAGCCCAAAGTAAGGTGGCACCTTAAAATAATGTGGGGTTTTTATAAGTATTTTTCTGAAAGGAGAGACTTTGTAGGGATGAGGTGACACCTCCCACAGCCCACCTCTCCCTTTGCTTTAATATATATAATTTTCCCCACACATATAGGTGGATGCTATGGAAAATCTATCCTCAGGATACAATGCCCTACTCGATCTATCTCAAGTTTGCACATAAGAGATAGAAATATTGATTTTTTCAAAAGAAAATAAAGTCTAAAATAATTCTCCCGAAAGAAAAATATGTATTTGGTTGGAATGGTATATAGGAATAGTATATGCGTATTTGTTAAATCCATGATATAAGGCTTTCTATAGAGTTTGGGAAAAAAAAGCGCCCTTAGTGAGAGAGAGTAATGAAAGAAAGTACGTTATGTGACAAAGAGCCGTTAGAAAGAGTTATGTGAAAAAAACCCGTATGTGGTTTATGAGGAAAATAGTAGTTGAGAATTATAAGAAAAATAGCCATTGGGAATTTATGAGAGAGAGAGAGAGTTACCCTTCATCAATTTCCTCGTTACTTTTCATATTATCTTTTTTCTCATTATTTCTCTTTCCCATTTGATCGCCTCCTTCATTTTCGTTTATTATTTATTTTTAAGAAAATATACAACTACCCACACTATTTTCAAAAAAAATTACATTTTTAAAGAAATTAAAATAAAATCGATAAAAGAAACTTGTATTATGCATATAATGCATAATCCAAATTACTCTCGCCCATTAGCCCTCAGCCATTTATGTACTTTCCTTGTAAGCCCTCCTACCTATTAGTCAATAAGCTTATATATATATATATGTATGTTTGGACGGGCCCATTTCGATTGGGCCCTACTGAGTTGGATCCATGATGTGCCAAAAATAGATTTTTACTTTGGATCTATGATAAGGGTGATTCTAAACTCACCCACCTCTTTTGCTGAACCCACCCTCAAATTTTTTTTTTAATTATACATGACGAAAATACCCCTCTTCCTCTCCCTGCTCCAGCGACACCCCTAGCCAAAACCCATCTTCCTCACCGTACACTTCATCTCCCCCCACATCTCCATCCTTGTCTTTCTCACCCCGCAGCGTGCAGAACCCACTCCCCACCATCGTTTTCTTCTCCCTCCATCTCACGACCACCAGGTGCAGTGCCCCCCATATATCTTCCTCCTCTACTCGGGCACCACCGCCGCCTTGCTCTTCTTCTCCCTTTCGGTCTCGCCACCATCTTCTGCACCTCCGCGTGCCTCTCTCCTTCATCTTCCCCTCCCCCCCTCTCTTCTCCTTCCTTTGTTTCTCTCTGTCCCTGCTTTACCATATCTCTCCTTCCATCTCCATTTTCCCCTTCGCTGCAACTCTCTTCGCCCTCTCGTGATTGCAGTATTCTCTAGAGGTGCACGAAGTTTTGGAGCCGTGCACATAGAGAGGTGCACGGCCGAAAAATCCTGTGCATTTTTCATTTGCACAGTTTATCATATCCGTGCACAGATCGCAGCCTTCTCCAAATGTGCACGGAGTTTTCGAGCCGTGCACATAGAGAGGTGCACGGCTGAAAAATCACGTGCATTTATCAATTGCACAGTTGGAATAACCCGTGCATTTATCAATTGCATGGTTTATCACCGTCGTCTTCCCATTCTCGTCGATCGCGACCTGCACCTTTAGAGGGCGGGGAGAGGGAGGAGCGTTATCCCCCCTGTCTCCTTCTTCTTGCACTTCTCTTCTTCTTCCTCTTCTCCCTGTCACCACTGCACCCTCGCACCACCCCCTGGATCACCGCTCCCACCTTCTCCTCTCCTTCCCCTATTTTTCTTCTCTACCCGGGTGATGCAGGCGGCGAGCGAGAGAGATAGAGAGCGGGAGAGGGATAGGCGGCGACAGGGTTAGGCGGAGGTGGCCGAGCAGGGAACAGGAAGGAGAGAGGAGAAGAGGAGGGTATTTTAGGTATTATTCAAAATATGGGTGGGTTCAGCAAAAGAGGTGGGTGAGTTTAGAATTACCCCTATGATAATTAGGTTTGAAGTTTTAGAAACATTATTGCATTGTAATATATATGATGTACCTAGAGGATGTACTTGTCTGTAATGGAGCTAGGAAGTGAATGACCCGCGCGTGTCTTGAGCTAGCTACTATGCAATGGCCTGATTTGGGGATAGACTGCCTCTAGTATTGAAATTAAGTGTTGACGGCTTTGTTTTGGATGGATTGGATACTTTGGATATATTGGAGTATGTTTTGTGTTTTTGGATGGATTTGGATATTTTGGACACATACCTCAAGTAGTTTCTTAATTTTGAAGGGAGTTTTGCTCACGCAAGCGAACGCCAAGCCTGACACTGTCCTTTGGTGATTCTTGAGTCATGGCACCACTCAGCTGATTAGGTTTAGTCACAGTTGTGGATCCCCTGTGGCAATGGCTATTTATTTCTTGCCCATGTATAGATTGGGTCTTGAGCTGGACATACGCTACTGGGTACTACATTGATACTTGAGTACCAACCTTGAAGGGTATTTCTAGCGTATCCTTGTCTTAACCAGTCTTGTCATCCTGTGCATCCCTACTATAACTCTATTAAGTACAAGAGGATAGTGACATAATTTTCCCGTGGTATAAACCAATGTGGACGTACCTTTTTGCTAGATGGTTTTCTTTATAGGGAAATATTCAAGTGCATCTATCCCTCACAATGGGGTGAGGGACACTCCCATTTTTGGAAAGTTTCAAGTACAAAAGTGACTTTTCAAGTACATATATGAATACACCCTATGTAGATGAAACTTCCCAAAAAAGAGAGTGTCCCTCATCTTATGGTGAGGGAGAAATGCATAGGAATACTCTCCTTCTTTATATATGTCATTGTTTATATTGATTCAGTATAATTTCTCTATCCCTGCACGATTGCCTAGTTCTCCTATCTTTGTTAATCTATAAATCTTTTTTATCATCTTATATTCTATTTGACGCATATATGGAGTGTTACTTATATATTTTGTCTTGCCAAGTTTTCTAAGACTTGATATTCTTTTACCTTGGTGCTATAGGTATCAATGATCCCCTCCTTTCCCCTATCTTGGAGAGTGAGGCGTTCCATGAGACGCAGGGTGTTGCAGGGTGTTGCAGAGTGCAAGTGGGGCGCTAGTGACTAGTGGCGGACCCATGTTATTAGGACCTGGGGTGGTCGCCCAAGGTCGAAAAAAATATTACCCAAGCGTTGAATGGGGCCCTAGCCCATGCCCCATTTAATGTAAAACCATCTCCCCACCCTTATTTTCTTTCCTGATTAAAAAGAAATCCGAAGTAAGAAAAAAGAACCAATTTTCTTCCTCTTATTTCTTCTCTTTGCTGGTGAAAAGGCACGAGATCTTTTTGGTGCGGATCGATCTTATCTCTTCTAACGAAAGTATTCACAATCACCCCTCCACTTCCACAAACAAGTCAACTCTGTCCCTCCTCTAGCTATCTATCTATCTATCTATCACGTTTGTGAAACTTCCCCTTTATTTCCTTCTCCTCTACCGGTTTCTAATAGATTCTAGAGCGGCTAGACTAGAGGGTCATCAATTGGGGCATGTTTCAGTGCTCTCTCTCTCTCTCTCTCTCTCTCTCTCTCTCTCTCTCTCTCTCTCTCTCTCTCTGTATCTCCTTTTGAATTTGATAGGATGGTTTCCTGAAATTTCTTCAAAAACCTAGAATATAACGGGAGAGTAATAGGAGAAACCTTAATTGAACTCTAGTTCTCTCTCCCCCCCTCCCCAAATCTAGTATAATCATAATCACTCTATACCTAAATCCAAGCCCTTAATCTCTAAATCTTCGTTAAGAATCCTAAATCTCCAAATCCTAATCCAAAGCCTAAGCCCTAAATCACCAAATCCTAAATGGGAATACCAAGCCCTTTCCCAAAACTCACTTGATCCATAAGCCATGGTTCCCAAAGACCCCAAATCCGAATTAAAAGCATTGAAGCCCAAACCCCTATACTGCTTGACAGCCAAATTGCTTAAGAGTGTGTGTAAAATTTTATGCTTAGTGGAGCATTTGCTTGTATTTTGATTTGATTTTGACTTGTTTGTTTTTTCAGTCTTTTTTTTTTCTCTTTTCCATAAAGCACCCTTGTGATTGTCTGTGTGAGTAAGCTCTTTGGAGCTTTATCATTTTTCTTGTAAAGGAAAGTAGATGACAACAAAATTATAGGAAAAAAATTTGAGAGGGGGAGGAACTATTAGGAGATAGCATTGAACTAATTATTTCTTCTTCTTCTTTCTTTCTCGGACCATAACATGATGTTTATGACTATGCTAACATTGTTCATTTATAAATACACGTGGCCTCATTTGGATTTGTACGATAGAGAAACTATTAGGAGCTTAAGGAAAAGATTAAGACTAAAGAAGTACTAATTTTCACATGAGATTGATTACTACTTTGTTATAGTTCTCTAGAGTTTCTTCATCATTATTGTAGTGTTGTTGCTAATTGATGTGCTAATTGTTTAAGGAATTGTTATACGGATACAACTGTCCTAATTTTTTCTTTAGCTCACTTTTGAATCAATGAAATTATCATTGTTTTGTCTATTTCTAGCATTTTTAATAGTGAGAAGTAAAAATATCAAAACAACTATATGAAATAGAAGACTTTATAAGTAGGATATGTTAAACTTGTTCGCTAGAAGTATCAGTGTAGTATCAGGTACCAATACAAGTGTCATATCGGTCCAATAAAGATATGTTGGGCTTGTACAAGTATCCAGGTATCATAGTTTGGGGCTTGTTTTACTCTATTTGATAGTTTCACATTCATAACTTCCACATATTGATATTACAGCTTCCGCTTATTGCTATTTTCTTCCACATAAATGTTGTTTATGGAACGTGGAAAAATCTTTAAAATGTCCTCACAGTGGACTACGATCCTAGCTAGTTGTAGTTATTAGTCACTGCCTAACACAAAAAATAACATAATAATAGATATATTAATATATATATATATATATCTAAAAAATATTATAATTAAAAAGTTACATTTAATTTATTTACTAATCGAAGATTACTTAAATTATGTCAAATCTTTAAAGAGCAACGACCAAAAGGCTTTAAGGAAAATGGAATTAAAGAAAGGTGAAGGAATATTTCAACAAACTTCTAACTAAAGATTCTATAAGAGGCATAAGAACAAGAGAGGAAATGATACATGCTAGATGGCATTCCGATAGAGGCTTTGAGATACTTAGGAGAAATTAGGTGGGTTTGGTTAACTAAGCTCTTCAATAAGATATTAATGACAAAGAAAATATTGAATCAATGGAAAATAAGTGTTGTAGTACCTACGTACAAGACCAAAACTGTAATAACTACTGTGAAATTAAACATATGAGTCACACTATAAAACTATGGGAGAGAGTAATGTAACAAGGACTTACACGAAAGACTAATATGCCTAAAATTCATAATGAAAGATTTGCTGATTTTTGTGATATTAGTCATGGGATTAGCCATAGATTTTCTACTCCAAAGACCCTCAGCAAAATGGAGTGGTTGAGAGAAATAGAGTTATTCAAGAAATGGCTAGGACAATGCTTAATAAGAAAAATCTTGCTCGTAACTTGTGGGCTGAAGCAATCAATACTGTTTGCTATCTTATTAATCGAGTTTCTTTGACAAAGAATACTATCAAAACCCCTTATGAGCTTTACTTTGGAAGAAAACCAAATTTGGGATACTTGAAGGTATTTGGAAATAAGTGTTATATTCTAAGAGACAGGGAGGAGCAGTTAGAAAAGTTTGAACCTAAATCTAATGAAGGAATATTTTTAGGATACTCAGATAAGAGCAAGGCTTATAGAGTGTTCAATCACAGAACCATGACTGTAATTGAATCAGCTCATGTGGTCATTGATGAGAATAATCAAGCTGAAAATGCTCTACATGATAATGAAGGTGAGACCTTGGCTGAGCAGTCTACCCCATCGAGAATTGAAGATAATATCCCCTCTACATCCACAATGCCCACAAGGTTATTGAAGGATCGCAACTTGGATAATATCATTGGAGACATCAGGAGTAGGGTCATGACAAGAAAACAAGCTCATAATCTGTGTGCTCACTATTCTTTTGTCTCACAAATTAAGACCAATAAATTTTCTGAAACTGAAATAAAATCTGGGTGGATTGATGCAATCTAAGAAGAGTCAAATCAGTTTAATAAGAACGATGTTTGGGATCTTGTTCCTCTACCTAAAGGCAAAAGTCAAATTGGCATTAAATGGATCTTCAAGAACAAGTTGGATGAATCAGAAAATGTGATAAGGAACAAAGCTAGACTTATAGCCAAAGGGTATGCTCAAGTCGAAGGAACTGATTTTGAAAAATCCTTTGCTCTAGTGGCCCGTTTGGAGTCCATACGAATTTTATTGGCATATACTAATAGCATGGGAATTAAGCTGTTTCAGATGGATGTGAAAAGTGCATTCTTAAACGGTGAAATAAAGGAAGATGTGTATGTTACGCAACCTAAAGGCTTTGAAGATCCTCATCACCCGGAATATATGTTTCAATTAAAGAAAGTACTTTATGGATTGAAACAAGCTCGAAGGGCATGGTATGAGAAACTTACAAGTCACTTGTTAGAAAATGATTTTGATTGTGAAAATGTGAACAAGAACCTCTTCATCAACAAAGTTGACCAAGACATTATCATTGCTCAAATATACGTTGATGACATAGTTTTTCAATCCACGTCAGAACAACTTGTCCAAGGATGTTCTAGGTTGATGAGCTCTACATTTGAGATGAGTATGGTAGGACCTTTACAATTTTTTCTTAGATTACAAGTTTGTCAAACTTAACATGGGATTTTTCTTAGTCAATCCAAGTTTGCTCTGGAAATAGTAAAAAAGTTTGGTTTAGGAGACTCTAAGGCCAGCTGCAATCCCATAGGATCTACAACTAAAATCTCTAGTGATCTTCAAGGTAAGAAAGTAGATCAAAATATAAGCTCTATAGAATCATGATAGGAAGCCTCATTTACCTTACAGCTAGCAGACCGGAACTCTCCTTTAGTGTTTGGATATGTGCTAGGTACAAACCTGATCCTCGTGAGTCCCATCTTAAGGCTGTCAAGCGTATCTTAAAATATATTCATGCTACTTCTCATTATGGTATTTTATATCCCTCGTGACTCAACATTGCAATTGATTGGATATAGTGATGCAGATTGGGCAGGATCCATAGATGATAGGAAGAGCACTAGTGGTTACTGCTATTTCATAGGGAACTGTTTAGTAGCTTGGCATAGCAAAAAGCAGAATTATATTTCCTTGTCTACTGCAGAAGCCGAATACATTGCTACAGGTATGTAGTTGTTGTGCCCAACTATTGTGCATGAAACAAACTCTTTTAAATTATAATGTTCCACAACAATGTATGCCTATCATGTGTTATAATTCTAGTGCCATTACCATCTCTAAGAATCATGTTCAGCACTCTCGCACAAAGTACATTGACATTCGTTATCATTTTCTATGCGATCATGCTGATCAAGGCAACATTGAGTCAATTTTTATTCCAATAGATACTCAATTGGCTAATTTATTTACTAAACCCCTTGGAAATGAACGGTTCATAAAATTGAGGCATCAATTAGGCATTGGCCCTTGCCCTGATCACTAAATCCTTATTGTCACAAACACCTATTTTTCAATTTTACACTTCTTATAAATAGGTGCTACTAACAAGGTTTTATGTTTCATCGTTAATAGGCAGGCTACTTTGCAATTAGATGTCAAAGGGGGAGAGAAATTAACAAGTGGAAGTGACTTCAATTGAGGGAGTCGGGGGTGGAGGGGGGGGGGGTGGGTTGGGGGAAGATTCAAGGATTGTCTAACTTCGGGGGATGAAAACTTTGTTGGTACATTTGTCAAGACATGCTTATGTTGAGGGGGAGAAGCAAAGCCTTGGGATTTTCGAGTCAATGCTCCCGCAAGGAAAATCCAAAGCTTCCTAATATCCAAATGCTCCCTAATATCCAAAGTTCTCTAAGATCCAAAGAGAAGATGTCCAAGCTTCATAGAAAGAAAGAGATAGAGAGAGAGAGAGAGAGAGAGAGAGAGAGCGCTCCAGCTACAAAGAGTTGCCATCAAATTGCAAAGGAGAGATTGTTAGGGTTTTCATTGGTTGCAATTTGATTGGATTGATTCATTTTAATCATACCTTGATATCTCATGTACTCATACCTTTTAATATTGGAATCTTCATGCATTTTTATTTAAGTTTTCATGTTTGGCATCATGTAAGTTAAGACTTGATCTTTATGCATGATTTAATCTTCTAAGTTTAGTTTCAAAAGTTTTATAAAATGAATTTAAAATCCATGCGTAAGCATGTTTTGTAGCACATTTTGAAACTCTATTTTAAACATTACTCTCAATTAAAGTCAAGTTTTCCATGGCCAAAATTCCCCTTAGAAAATCATTTTCACATAAAAAATATCGGGAAATGGTGGTTCACAGCCATGGAGTTCGGTCACCTCGCAGTCATATTTCCATAATGCTCAAAACTTTAAATTTCAGAATTTTCGGTCACCTTACGGTTACCTCACGGCTAACCGTGCAGTGGCCTAAGGCTAGCCGTGAGCAAACCGTAGAGTAAAATATGACCATTGTAAACTCGTCGATCATTTTCTGACCGTTGGAGGTACGGCTAGCCGTAAGGAAGCCATGGCTAACCATGAACTAGCCGTCAGAACTGATGTTTCTATATAAAAGGATCATTCTTTGGGATTTGAACCAACCCGTTTGAGTCTTTTGAGGGCCAAGAAGGTGGGAGAGCTAGGCTAGGCTAGAGGAAGGCTACGAGGGCAAATCTATGGATTTCAACCTTTGATTCTTCAAATGAGTTTACTCCCTTTATCTCAAAATTAATTCATGTTAGTCTTTAAAAAAAATTCATTTATGGCATGATTTAATGTTTACTTAACATGTTCAAATGCTAGTAGTGTAATATGCTTTGATTTTAAACATGGTTAGTATTTTGACTTTAACAGTTGAATAGATCTATACATGTTATCAAATTTATGTCTTGAACAAACATGCTAGAGTTAAATTAAGTTTTCTAAAATTAGTTTGTTCATCATTTCAAACCATGTGTGCATCATGTAAATCAGTCTATCTCTCATTTATGATTTTCACATTTGCATCATTTATGAGCATTTAATTTCAAAAGGAGATAGAGGCTTCCAAGCATATGCATCATTTATGAATCTTTGCAATCTTCATGCATATGTCTTCAATTGAGTTTTCATTTTTATATTAGCCTATGTTAAGAGGCATCAATATGTACTTAATTGCATCTTTTCTTGTGCAATCTTAAGCATAAAGCATCGAGATAAAAATATTTTGTTGTAAAGGTTATTGCTAAGCCTTAAAAAAGCATAAGCGGTTATAAAGGTCAATCCTAAGCCTTTGAAAAGCATATGTGGTTGTCAGGTTAGAGGTGAGCCTACAGTTCAAGTTGAAATAGTGAAAAGTCCAGTATGAAAACCGAGAGTGGATGTAGGCATGATTGGTCGAACCGCTATAAATTTGATTGTTATGGTGGTTGATCTTTTAATCTATGGATGATGGTCATAAGCTTAATGTTTCTTTATTAATAATGCCAATGATGAATGATTACATAGTTTCTTTATTTGTTTATGTATGACTTAGAAACTTCACTTGTAGTCAAGTTAATTAATTTCCAAAGCATAATTGGCATTAGAAAATTAAAATTGGTCTAGGTTTTTTAGCTCACCCTATTCAACAACCACCAGAAAAATTAAGAAGTGCAACCTATCCGAGGATTTTGCACAAGAAAAATTAGAATGGAGAAATATAATTCATATATAGCCAACCCCAACATTGTTGGCGAAAGTCTTTGATGGTTAGGATATGAATCGAATATTACTTAATTTGGGTAGGGCTCATGTAGTTATCAGTGGGACATTAATTTTATTTCAATTTAGGTTCCAAATTTGGCTAAGGCTTCTTTTTTCAAAAAAAAAATTCTAGAGTGGATGGGGCCCATTTATTTTCCATTAATTTGATCAGCTCGAATTTTCAATATGATGGGCCCCACCAAAGTTTTTCTCCTTTCTCAAGTCTGTAATGAGACCATACAACATTATTAAAAGCCCCTTGCCCCTTCGAACATTTTTCTGGAAACTGAAGCGGAACAAAAAAAGGAAAAGGAGAGAGAGAAGAAGAAGGAGGAGGGAGGGAGGAGAATAAGGTGAGATGGCCCGCAATAGCTATAGAGGCGATGGAAAGCATCATCAGCAACATCAATGGTGTTGGTTCCTCTCTTCTCCTTTTTCCTTTTCTCTCTTCTAGTAGAGCGAAGCCAAGGAGAGGAAGCGATGGGGTTAAGGTTTTCTTTATTTTCAAGTTTGAAAATTTTATAACTGGCTCCCTGCAAAAAATTTATTTTAAAGTCAAGGACCCATTTTATCCAAAATTTGGATTTTGTCCAATCTTGGACGAGACTGCCTGAAATTGACCGAAAAGCCCAATTTTAATGGATATTGGGCGAAAAGTTGGATGAAATTTTACAAGGGGCCTTTTGTTTCGTTGATGGCCGAAACGAAAAATCAAGATTTCATCCAACAAAACGAAACAAAATTGTTAACTACGCATCCAATATCGGACTCTGCTAGGAACCAGCCCCACTTTCACACCATTTCACACCATATTGTCCAACAATAACTTTTCTCTCTACAAAGCCTTCCTCCCCGAACCTCCACCACCAAATCGATAAAAGACCCAAATTTTTAAGCTCCAATTTCCCAAACCTAACTCCCAAAAGCGTTGGGTTAGATAACACTACTACACTTCATAAGATGTAGTTCCCTCTCGTTACTTCAGCCCCGCCACAAGAAATCCCCAATGCAATCCAATTCCTCCCTAACCTTCATTGTAATGCCCCAAAATCCGGGCGCCACGAAGCCCGTGACATTATTAGAAAATACGAAAACAAAATCGAAAAATCCAATAAAATAGACAAATGTAAATCTCATATGAGCAAGCAAATGGGCAACGCCCTACAATTTCATTTTAGTTTAAATGATTACAAAGGTACTTTCCGACGTTAAACTAAGTAAAATCCTAGGCCAACATGGCCAGCTACAAATAAGAGAGAGGAAATAGCAAACTCTAAGTGATAGAGGCCTCTCGATACACCAACTGCATCACTCTCCGTACCCTACAACAACGAAGATTCGCCAAACAATCAACCAAGCAAAGGAAGGAGAGAGAGACACCTGAAACCAAGGATTGGTTCAAGCTCTTTGAGCAAGGCAAATAGGCATGCTTAGAAGACTGTACATTATAATAAAATATAGGGAATAAGGTCATACCTGATCCCAGTTGTACCTGCATGATTAGTACCTCAATAATAAAGATAAAATATCAGAGTGCAATGAGAAATGGTGTGTAGTCACTACAACAGATGAGTCTTTTTGCGACGTTTACAAGCGTAGCAATAGAAACTAAAAGCGTTGCAAAAGATTATCAGCAACGGTTTTGAAAGCGTCGATGTGCGGTTGCAGTAGATGCAGACGCAAAAGATAACTAACGACGCTACAAAGCTTTGCAAAAGGCAGATGCATCAACTACGGAATTAAGCGTTGCTAAAGCACTAAAAGTGTCGCTAGTTATTTTTTTTTTCTTATTTTGATAATTTCCATTAAAATATGTTTCGCGACGCTTTTAAGAGTTGCAAAAGGTTCACTAACTGCAACGTTTTTATATCTGTTGCTGATTGTGTACTTTGGGTACGGTCTGTAAGCGTTGGTGATGTTATACTACTTGCTACGCTTTATTACCGTTGGTGAAGTATTATTATTTGCAACCCTTCTAAGGGCTGTAAAAGTACCATTTGCGTGTGCTAATATTATTCTCTAGAAAGTGTTAGCAACACTTAAAAGGGTTGTAAAAAGACTATTTGCAAGGTATAACCGTTTATGCATTTACAACGCTTTTAAAAGCGTAGCAATCACTCCTTTATATTTGCAACCATTTGAATGTGTTGCAGAAGATCTTTTCTTCTTCCCTATTATAATTTCCTAATTTGCAGTTTTCATACATTCATTTAACAGTGACCTATAAAAACCTTTACACACTCAAAAACATTTAACTAACAAAAAATTTAATTTCATAGGTTCCAAATGTAGAAAAGTGTCACAATATCCAAAATAATTTCCACATAGCCTTGCTAGTGATGTAAGTTTACAATAATCACATCCTTCCTAAGCTTACAAAATATCGTTCAAAATTCAGGGGCTAAGTATTGCATTTACGATCATCTTCCATCCTTTTCAACCCCAACAGTCCATCTTTGCAAAGTACTCATGATGTTGAACCATGAAGCCAATGACAGGGACATTTGGATCCACAGGCAACCCAACCTCTGCTTGCAGGGCTTCTTTTTAAAGAGGCTTTGCATCTAACACCTGAAACAATGCAATATATATGAAATGAGATATATCACATTCAAAAAGTTTTAAGGAAATTGATGTAAAAACAAATATAAAGATTTCTCACTGTGGTAGCATCATATTTGATATAAAGCATGTCATGACTCATTGTATCCAAATGCTAGATGATTTTTAACAGGCTGGATATTTCAGTATCACTAGTTGTGTCAAAGTCTTCAATATAAAGCAAAAATTATACATCTGCGGAGGTTGATTAAGCTAATTCTTTCCATGCTTTTTCCAAACAATCATAAAACAAGTAAAGTTTCAAAATAAAGCCATTTGGCTCACCCAACTTACTTGACATGGATGAATCAAGGCAGGGCAAGGAATGAATCCTTTTCCCACAATGCTTAAATGGTGGAATGTTAAGAGCATGACAATCAGAAGAAATCTCATCACCCTGGATAGGTAAAAATAAACATTAACACACAAATTGAAGACATGATAGAAATGAAAAGGGACTTCTAAACAAAGAATTATCAATCAGTCAATTCACCTCTTCACCATAGGTCAGGAGAGGGATTTCTGGATCAAGAAGAAACCCTGGATGCAGCCTTCCAGCACCACTTTGTGGTCCACGCCCTCCATTAAGCTGGTTATAGAAAGCTGCTGCTGCAATATGCTGCGCATCTCTACCACTGTGAACACTGAAATTGAACTCATTCTCAACATCATCCACACCATCCTCTTCCTCATCTCCATCAACTTTGGGACTGCCTGCAAAATGCTCATCTCATTAGAGGTAATTCATGGAAAGCCTCTGTTTATATAACAATAGAAATGCAGAAGAGGTTTGGTGTTTTGGTAGAAAGGACCTTTGTGGTGCTTGTATCTGGTTTTGCAATTAGGACATGCCTGATCACCCTCTCTTCTCTCATATTCATAACAATGTATGCAAACAGGGAAAGCACATTAATTGCAAGCAATGAAACCATCCCCTGTAATCTCAATTTCATCCCCATAAATCCGGCAAATATGGCCACTCAAATCCTTCAATGGCTTGCTCTGAGAATACCACCCACCACTAAAAACAAAATCCCATCGAAACCCAGGTCAGGAAAGAGAGAAACCAATCACAGAAAAACAAAAGATCCCAATTCCAAGTGAGAGTCTTTCTGTGAAAGCAATATAACCAACACAGAGAGAGAATTCCATAACCAAAATCCTAAACAAACCAGCATTCAAAATAAAAGAAGAAATGCATGTTGCATACATGGGCGTTAGTAAAAGAGCTCCAAAGGGAAACATAAAAGCTCGCAACTTCCAATCCAAATCACACATTACACAGAAACAACGAAAATGAGCATCACCATCAGACCCAGAAACGCATTTCCAAGACAAACCAGGTTACGAAAACAAATGCTCTAACCAAACAAAATAAATAAAAAATTCAACATAAACTCTGTCAAGAATAAAAAAAAAAAATTCGACCAAATGCAGAGATGGGTATTTCCTGAATCTATCAGAACATGAGAAAAACACGCAAAAAAGAGATCTTGAGAAGTTCTTACCCGTCCAGATTCATCTATATTGATGACCATGAACTTGTTTCTGTTGTGGGAACCAGCTACAAACCTGCTGTATCCATCTCAAAAACCCATGTCAAAATCCCTCTTTTTCAGGAAAAAAAATGCTCTCCACTCTCATCAGTCATCACTCTCCATCTTCAACTCCCAAATGAGCCATATATAAAAGGAGAGAAAAAAAATCATAGCTTGAAAAAAGAGGGTTTGTGTAGAGGCAACAATCGACAATCTTGCTGCGAGCTAGGGTTTCCTACACTCAATACACAAAAAAAGCAAGAGCAAGAGAATGGGAAAAAAAATTTCGTAAGTATATACATATATAAATCGGGAAGAGAGAGAAATAGAGAGAGGGAGGGAGAGGGACAAGGAGAGAGAGAGGACCGGTGGCGGCTCCGTCGCAGGTGGGCTCTGGCGGTGGCGTGGCTGGTGTGGCGGGAAAGTGCAGAGCGCGCGGGAGGGCACAGTACAGAGAGATATAGAGAGAGAGGGAGAGGGAGAGAGAGAGAGAGAACCGGTGGCGGCTCCGGCACAGGTGGGCTCCGGCGGGACGGCACAGTGCAGAGCGCGGGAGGGGTAAGGGGGAAAGAGGGAAGAGAAAAGTGAAAAAAAATTGGGTTTGGGGCGGTGGGTTTTTAGGGGTCGGAGATGGAATGGGTTCTGCCGGGAAGATTGAAGGTGGAAGGTGTCAAATGTAAACAATGGGTAGGTGATAGGGGGAAAAAATTTTCCAATTCCCAAATGAGGGCGCGAGCAGAATATTAGAACTGGCGAACTGGCGGGGAAAAAATTAGAGTTTCTCCGACGCTTTGAAACCGTTCCTGAACAAAGTTACCACTTGCAACACTAAAAGCGTAGCTACTACACTTAAAAAAAATTAATTTTTTTTTAATAAATATTAAGTTCGAAAAAATTATCAGCAATGCTTACAAGCGTCGTTGATAATGTCCTGATTACATCATACCAAAACTGAGTTGCTACGCTTTAAAGCGTTGCCAATAATGTATATCAGCAACTCTTCAAAAGCGTTGCAAATAAAAACGTCGCAAAAAGACTCATCTGTTGTAGTGAGTGTAGTGCATGACAATAAAAGAGATAGGAATGACACATTATAACAGATGTTTGGTACAGCATATCAGGTGAATAAGAGAAGTCATCATCCTCAATATCGTCTCATAGTTATAGTTTTAAAGACATCTACAATGTACACGGCGTAATAGTATCATCATCAGTAGATCATCTATATCATAATAAGCATATAAGTATCACCAGCAATAGAGATAACCTGGGGTAGTCCCACTATGTCCATATCCAACGTATCTCGATCCAACAATATCCACGTATGTAGCTACAAGCATTATACAACAATATCCACAATATCATGATAACCATTCATCTATAAGATCATAATTGTACGTTCATAATTCGCAATTGAAGTACAAGGGACGTGGGAGTTCGGAGCCAACCTATCATCGTCGTTCCATCAACCGTCGATTGACATCAACCATGGGGGTAATGGCTACCCATCGCTGTCGTACCATCGAATAGGGTCATACAAATGTATAAATCCATTTCGTCCATCGATATCCAAGTCCATATCCATATCCACAGCCATGATCCCAGTCATGGTCTTATGTGCTGTCTTTGTGTCTATATACATCCACTGCACCTGACTCCCGCATGTCTGGCTGTCTCATTACCATATATCATATCATCATCTCTTATTGTGCCCTATCTGAGCGCCGACTTTCTCAGCACCCCGTAGGTACCTATTGTACTCATATATCATCTCAATAAGCATAGATGCATTACCAGAGTCTGCCGACCGCGAATGCACAAATACTACCAGAGTCTGTCGGCTGTCTAATCACATATCAACAATCATATCACCAGGTGGGGGTATCCCGAACCGGATCACCTTATTGTCTCCGTGTGGGACGATATTAGTCAAGTGTATGATCTGTGAAGTTCGGGTACCACTATTCCTCCTTCGAATTCTCAACAGTTAATGACGCGTACCCTTGTATACTCCATTTCTCTACTATTCCATTATTCAGTCCATCTATTAATATCTACTGTTATGTTCACAATATTCTATGTCAGGACTTCATGTGCAAAGCCCTGACTTCCACCCAAATCCGGACTGCGATTGTGAATCAAAGTCTAAGTGCAATGCCCTGATTTCTATTACTATCAGAGGTCTCACATTCACAGCTCGGACCTACCAGCCAACCTTGGTGTCCATCCATAGCAATATAGGCACCGTATGCCTCAATCTATCATAATCGTTGCCCCTCTCTTCAAGTCCAGGGTCCCACTTCACCTAAGACAGTAGTCAACGGAGTCCTAGATGCTTATTTAGTATCCTTGGTGCTCCTGCAATTGTATAGCACCAAAGCACAACTATTGCTACTAAATTGGATTCCATTTTATAACTCAATACCCTACTTAGGTGGCTACACTGGTCAAGGTTAAGCCTAGGGCCCCACACATGATCGAATCATAAAAGAAGTAGAATCCAGAAAGTTACTGTCTACAGTGTGCCCGGTCGACATCCTAGATAGCCTGTCGGCCGGGTACATTGCAGGCCAACTAACAAGAACCTGGCAAACAATCCTCTATTTTTTATTTATAGTGTGGTTGGCCGACATCATTGATAGCCTGGTCGACCGACTACGCAGAGGGACCCGGGGACCTGCTTGCCAGTAGCCTTTAGTTACGCAGTGTACCCAGTCGACATCATGGATAGACCGGTCGACCGGCTACATTGAACCTGTGCAGATTGGCTCGACAGACCTACTCCCACTTATTTGAAGTCCGTAGTGTCCTCGGTCAACATCCTGGATAGCCTGGTCGACCGGGTACAGGGATTCCACATTTTTCATATTTCTGTCTCTTTCATTCTTCCATCATATATCCATCAATTTCCATCAATTCCATCCCAGATCTATACAATTACATCAAATCCTCCTCATACATTATAATTACATCACAAATGGGCCATTGATCTTCCAAGTGGGGGATTCTCATCCATCAATGACCAAAAACACATAAAAAGGCTTAGAAAGAAATAGATCTACACATCATAGCATCCATTCAATCATTTAATTACAGAAATCAAACCAAATAATCATTCAAGATATTAATTATCAATCTAAGCATGTTAATCAAACAAATTAAAGAATCTAAGCATGTCTACAATTAGAAAAACAAAACTCCACAATTAGCTTAAGCTACACTCAAACCTTCTAGAATTCTCTCTAAAGCCTGGATCTACAGTCCCTACACCCATTCCCAAAGAGAGAAATGCATTAGAAAGGGAAATTATAAGAGGAGGAGATAATTCTACAAGGAATTGGGAAGAGGGGATGGAAATTACCTTTACTTGGAGAGGGGGGAGAGATCTAAAATGTGAGATGAGGTCTCTAGCTTGGAGATGGTTGGGTTTGATGAAGACCTTGCCTTCCTTGAAGATGGGAGACCTAGATCTAGGAATTTTGGGAGGGAAAGTGGAAGGGAAGAGAAGGAAGAGGAGAGAAATGAGATGGAAATGAAAATGGGAAGACAGGAGAGGAGTGGAAACGTTGGATGGGAATGAGATTAATATATATATATATATTATATAGTTTGGTTTGGGTCATTTGTCTAAAACGCCCTCTCTTGGTAATTGAAGTAATGGATAAGGATGGGGTTATTTAGGGTAGGATAGATGAAATGACTAAGAAGCCCTTGATTGGCTATTGAAATAAAAGATAAGGATGAGGGTAGTTTAGGTATCTAAGTTCATTGACTATCTATATATCTATATATATTACTAAAGGGATGTATACACTTCCTCACATAAAGACACGTGGCGCAACCTCAAATTTTTTACAATGTCATTTCCGGAGTTGCCCTTATCCCTAAAATCTATATATCTATTACACACTCAAAAGACCTAAAATCTCTCTATCAAGAATCATCTTCCACTCAAAAGCCTAAAATCTCTCCATGAGATCCCTAAATAAGCCAACACACCAGATGTGCTAAATTTATATCAATCAATTCATGGGTCCCGACCCGCATCATTTGATTTTATGGACAGTTAGAATAAAGATGGTAGACCCCATTCATATGGGTCCCACTTAAAAATATTTGGTCAATTTGTTAGGTCTATGATCATTTGATCCTTTGATATTTCTTAATCAATTCATGGGTCCCATCCCGCATAATATGATTTTATGGACGGTTAGAATATAGATGGTTAAAATAGAGATGGTGGACCCCATTCATTTGGGGGGTTCCACTTAAATAGGTTAGGTTTGGTCAATTTGTGAGGTCTATGATCATTTAATACTTTGATCATTATCAAGCAATTCACGGGTCCCAGCCCGCATCAGATTATTTCATGGACGGTTAGAATATAGATGGTGGACCCCATTCATCTTGGGGGTCCCACTTAAATAGGTCAGGTTTGGTCAATTTGAGAGGTCTATGATCATTTGATCATTTGATCTTTATCAATCAATTCATGGGTCCCGGCCCGCATCATTTGATTTTATGGACGGTTAGAACAAAGATGGTGGACCCCATTCATCTGGGTCCCACTTAAAAATATTTGGTCAATTTGTTAGGTCTATGATCATTTGATCATTTGATCTTTCTTAATCAATTCATAGGTCCCATCCCGCATAATATGGTTTTATGGACGGTTAGAATAGAGATGGTTAAAATAGAGATGGTGGACCCCATTCATTTGGGGGGGTTTCACTTAAATAGGTTAGGTTTGGTCAATTTGTGAGGTCTTTGATCATTTGATCCTTTGACCTTTATCAAGCAACTCATGGGTCCCAGTCCGCATCATATGGTTTTATGAACGGTTAGAATATAGATGGTGGACTCCATTCATCTTTGGGGTCCCACTTAAATAAATTAGGTTTGGTCAATTTATGAGATCTATGATCATTTGAACTTTATCAATCAATTCATGGGTCCCGGCCCGCATCATATGATTTTATGGACGGTTAGAATAGAGATGGTGGACCCCATTCATCTGGGTCTCACTTAAACATATTTGATTAATTTGTTAGGTCTACTATTATTTGATCCTTTGATCTTTTTAAATCAATTTATGTGTCCCATCCCGCATAATATGGTTTTATGGACGGTTAAAATAAAGATGGTGGACCCCATTCATATGGAGGGTTCCACTTAAATAGGTTAGGTTTGGTCAATTTGTGAGGTCTTTGATCATTTAATACTTTGATCATTATCAAGCAATTCATGGGTCCCAGCCCGCATCAAATTATTTCATGGGCGGTTAGAATATAAATGGTGGACCCTATTCATCTTGGGGGTACCACTTAAATAGGTCAGGTTTGGTCAATTTGAGAGGTCTATGATCATTTGACCATTTGATCTTTATCAATCAATTCATGAGTCCCGGCCCGCATCATTTGATTTTATGGACGGTTATAATAGAGATGGTAGACCCCATTCATCTGGGTCCCACTTAAAAATATTTGGTCAATTTGTTAGGTCTGCGATCATTTGATCCTTTGATCTTTCTTAATCAATTCATGGGTCCCATCCCGTATAATATGGTTTTATGGACGGTTAGAATAGAGATGGTGGACCCCATTCATTTGGGGGGTCTCACTTAAATAGGTTAGGTTTGGTCAATTTGTGAGGTCTATGATCATTTGATCATTTGATCTTTATCAAGCAATTCATGGGTCCTAGCCCGTATCATATGGTTTTATGGACGGTTAGAATATAGATGGTGGACCCCATTCATCTTGGGGGTCCCACTTAAATAGGCTAGGTTTGGTCAATTTGAGAGGTCTATGATCATTTCATCATTTGATCTTTATCAATCAATTAATGGGTCCCGGCCCGCAACATTTGATTTTATGGACGGTTAGAATAAAGATGGTGGACCCCATTCATCTGGGTCCCACTTAAATATATTAGGTCAATTTGTTAGGTCTACGATCATTTGATCCTTTGATCTTTCTTAATCAATTCATGGGTCCCATCCCGCATAATATGGTTTTATGGGCGGTTAGAATATAAATGGTGGACCCCATTCATCTTGGGGGTCCCACTTAAATAGGTTAGGTTTGGTCAATTTGAGTGGTCTATAATCATTTGATCATTTGATCTTTATCAATCAATTAATGGGTCCCAGCCCGCATCATATGATTTTATGAACGGTTAAAATAGAGATGATGGACCCCATTCATCTTGGTCCCACTTAAATATATCAGGTCAATTTGTTAGGTCTATGATCATTTGATCTTTCTTAATCAATTCATGCCTCACCTAAAGAATAAAACATTTGGAAAAAAAACATAAAGATCAAATTAGCAACAAAAAAAAAGGACTCACAAGTTTACTAATTAATAAATTTATTAAAAATAATTAATATCAGTCTGTGCATTTGGTGGTCGGGGTTTTGCTAGTAGTGCCTTAATTGAGTGGTTGCTAATGAAGGAGCCTAAGGGAATTTAAGTTATCATAGATGTAATGACTAAAGAGTCATCGTTTGGTTGGTTGATAATGAGGGAGCCTAAGGTCATTTAGGGTGGTTGGGTTCCTAATGTGGAGAGAAATAATTTGGGTGGAAAGACTAGAGTATCCTCCTATAGTTAATAGGCTAATGATTAAGGCTATATATAATTGGGTCATTCTAGGTTTATTGCACAACTCTCTAAGGGAAACCCTCCTGTAATTAGAATTTACAACTAAGGGCTTTTAATTAACTAACTAATTCTAAGGTCTTCAATTAAACTCCTAATGATTCTACAAATCTCAAGGTTTTAATCCTATAAACTAGGCTCAATTAGTGGGGAATTATTGAACTATCCATGCTGATAGGGTGACCTAGGGTTGACTTGGTTAAACTGGGTCCCACTAGGTATTTCTAGAGACAGGGCCTTACAGTCATTAGCATCAATAGAAAAGTCATAGTACACCAGAAGATTGGATGGAGAAACCTTAATCCTTCCTTCCAAAGAAGGGTAATTCCTTTTCCACACAAATACATTCCATTCAAAATTTAGCATAATAGGATCCCACACGGCCTTCAATCTAGCATGAGAGCAAACGAGTATCTTTTAGCTTATTGTAAAAATCAATGGAAACAGAGGTGGAGCATTTAAGGGTTTCCACTGCACCTTCGTCCAATCAGAGAACCAAGCCATAACATTTCAAAGCCATCCTCAAGCACTATGATGAGATAGAATTCACTTCCACATTATACATGGTGATTGATCAGCACAGCTCACTTTATTTGTACTTGGTAGAATAGAGGAGAAATGACAGTAGTGCATGGGACATGTCTCCCCAACCCCACAAAGAACGCATGGGCTCAAGCTTGCTTTAGATATACCAATCTAGATTGCTCCAGCCAGTGGGTCAGCTACCTGATCCAGTAAGAAACAAGGGTGGAAACAAACAATGAAGGTTGGAGGCTACCATCCACAGCAGAGGAAATATGATGGCTAGCATCATGATTCAGTGGTCTTTTAACAATCTTCCAAACACTGTACAGCCCGTTACAACAGCGTGCCTGATTCCCTTTCCCACCTTATCATGTGTAAGACAGAAAGGGGGCTCTCACACATCCTCTACACATCACAAACGAACGCTGAGAAATCATAAAAACATGATACAATTTGCACATGGACAAGAAACATTAGAGTGGCACTGGGTTAAAGACCCTACTTTGCTTTCCAAAATGACCAAAATATCCGAAATCCTTTCCCTTTGGACAATTTCCATGGTCAAGAAGCAGTTAAAAGGCCAGCAGTTGGAATCTATGATGTCCAGATACTTGCACATGTTCAATATATCTGTGTCGGACCGATACAACACTCATATCAGTACTCTATACCGCACCTAATCTAGGTACAAGTTTAACATATTCTACTTACCAAGTCCATTATTTCATACAATTCATTTAATTTTCTCACTTTTCAACATAAAAAAAAAAATGTTAGAAAATAATGTAAACAATGATAATTTCATTAACCAAGAAATGTTATAAAGAAAAAAATTAAGAGAACCATATCCTTATGTTCTAGACTAATAAATGCCAAGTCGGGTCTGATCCCGTTTCCCATGTATGTACCTGGGCATCATAGGTTGGAATGCCAGAGCTTAGAACAATATGAATCCAAGAGCATGATGAATGTTGACAAACACCTGATCTTCAGACCAATCATGAAAATAATGGAAGAGACGACACTAAATCATTATCATCATCATCAAAGACCTTGTCCCATCTATGTTACAAAGTCGGCTACATGAATTTTGTTTCTCCATTCGGCTATATAAATTATGTTTCCACATTCTGATATATCCAAGCCAAATCCTCGAATAAATTGCACTTCTTTGGATTTATCCTTACCACTTCCATTCATAAATCATCATCATCAAAAGCCTTGTCCCAACTATGTTACAGGTCGGCTACATGAATTATTTTTCTCCATTCTAATATATCTAAGCCAAATCCTCAAAGAAATTGCACTTCTTTGGATATATCCTTGGTACTTCCATCCATGTCCTCTTTCGCCTACACCTTTTTACTTGGTAGGCTATCTACCTTCATTAAAACTCTTCCTCAACGGCACAAGTGCTGGCCTGCGTTGAACATGTCCAAATCATCTCAAACAAGTCTCTTAATTTATCACCTATTGATGCTAAATGTGCCTTATAGTTGATTAAAGCACTCTAAAGACCCCTTTTTGTACTATTCCAGTACCAACCAGGGAAGCCAAAACCTACGCTGCCACCACCTGTTAAGGGATTAAATCAAGCTTAAAATCATCAATTAAGGAATTTAAATAAGTTCTTTGGACACCTTACCTACATAAACCACAAAAGCCGTTCATAGAATGTGAACAGCTTCAGTTACTGGCACTGTGACAGCATATGCGAATAAAATGCACTTGATTTATCATTTATTAATGTATTTTAACAATATTTACAAATTCTTATTGGTAAAATTCTAACGTATATCATATTCATCAAAGAACACAGTTTTCAAATTTCATGACCTAGCGAGGATTTTATTAACAAAATGTTTCAGCATCACTTTGTGCTTGCATGGACAACTACAAGTCACCAGACAGGTTTCTCAGGTTCTCCATGTCTGATGCTTCTTGTCCACACTCCACACTGACATCCACACACATGTACCACAGATCTGATGTTTCAAAGCAAACCAGCAATTCTCATATCAAATGTACAAAGAAAATTCACATCAAATTACTGGTATCTTTATTTACAAAATCCCCGACTCATGCAGGTCTGCTGTCATGCCAACTTTCAAATAAATGGGTTCATTGTCCATAAGAGCATATTAGCAGCAGATACTTCAAAAGAAATTGTGGGTACCAGATTAGCAGTAGTCATTTTCTTGAAATGACAACACCAAGACAGCAATGTTGGTCAACATCATGCACATATCTACCAACAAAGAAAACATAAATACTCCTGAAAGAATATAAGAAGTTGAGGTTCATGACAGCAACGTTGGTCAACATCATGCACATATCTACCAACAAAGAAAACATAAATACTCCTGAAAGGATATTAGCAGTTGAGGTTCTAACGAATATAGATCATTTTGACTCCACATTCGTAAAAGTTCATGCTATAAAGCAGTAAATGCCTGGAAATATACAACCTTAGGCTGATTTTCTTACACTGTCAGCGTCATGTAATCAAGCTCTTGATAGAGGGTAAAAACACAATGCAAGACAACTAGCAAGGCAGAGAAACAATGTCTTGAACTGATGTACCTTTTCTTCACACTTGAAGGTTGGAGCTTAGGTCCACATTTACTCCCTCCAACTGTGTATACATTTAGCACAAATTTTAAAGCTCTCTTGCACTCTGCCACCAATTGTGTATGCAACAAACCCATAATTAGAAGCTCCCTTCGTATGAGTTAAAACCAGAATCTATGGCCATCATCATTGTCATCATCATCCGAAGCACTACCAGTTTCTTCACTGCTATCATGGTTCTCTTCATAATTTTCGTAATTGGAATAAGAGTCACTATTAACATCAGCAATATTATGGTCTATTTTATTAGAATTCGCATCAAGAGAATTCCATGCAGGGGGAAAGGTCTTCTGCAAGGCTTCTGTAAGTTCTCCACCTGTTCTCTCAATCTTTCGTAGACACTTGGACCAGTGAACTGCAGTCCCCATATCAACAGTCAAACCGAGTTCTACCATTTCCCTAGAGATGCTCAAGATTCCCAGGTAAACGTGTTCTTCTGCAAAGGTAGCCCTTGAAAGTAATGAGGTCATAAGACAATGGTATACAGCTTTGTCAGGCCTCAATCCCTCCAACTTCATTACTTCAAAGCATCTCAGAGCCTTCTCCGAGAGGGATGCACGTGCCCAGCCATGTATTAATGTGGTATATGTTTTTACATTAGGCTTCATTCCTATAGCCTCCATTTCTTCAATTGTCTTTGTTGCTCTCTGCAAACAAACAATTTGATAAAAACATTATCCACAAAATCTATGATATTCTCTTACAAATGAGACGGGAAATAGTTATTATGTGAAAATCTACCAAAAGAAGTGCCTTTTCCTTTGTTCAACTCAGCAATAGTAAAGTTGGGGCCCATGCTTCACAACATTTAGTGGGCCCATGATGTAATAAACCTTGCCCGGTAAAATCTCCCCCATCAGATGATCCAAACCATCCAAAGAAAATGAGGGTCACAACCAATGGTCCACATTTAATAGGGGTCCACTTGGATGGCAAGGGTAACCTGTTGAGGTATACCATTAGGATTAGTACCCCATATATGGCTAAAATAATCACAAGGTGGCCCCAAATGTACAGATTGTGGACTGATAAAAAAAAAAAAAATGTACAGATTGTGGGCAGAGCAAATGCCCAATCAAACCTTTCGTGTTTCCTCCCAAAAATGTTCTCAAGCACATTCTGTAAATTGTGAATTGTACAAAATAGTAATGCTTCTCCGAGCACTATTTGTTATTATATGTGGACACTGCTGCTCCACAATGCAATTATCAATATTAATAGTATTGTTGTTGTTTTTATTGCAATTATTATTAAATTGTTATATTACTATTATAACTTTTCTCATTGTTATTCTGAAATGGATACTCAACATTGCAATTATTTGTAAGATCTGTCCATGCTAAACAAAAAGAAATGCCACTGATTTTCACAGGCATTCACAAGATAATCAAGCTAACAGGTTTTAAATTCAAGCCCTGACACAAGGTAGAATTGAGTTGAGTGACGGGAGCATTGAGTTTTCATCCAGAAAGGATGACTGTCATCAAAACCATAAAAGGTAATTGCTTAAAAGTTTAAGATACATCTTTACAGGAAACAGAAGTTTCATGGAATTATTTCTTTTTCAGAACCAAGAGGTGGAAACAGGAAAGCCACCAGGCACACAAGAAACAATTAACCATATGAACAATTTACATTCAAGTATTTTTTTCACTTAGACTATGACTAATGCCTACAACCCATTTCTACAACACTTCCGAGTCAGGATTCAAAGCTTATTATTAATGGTTCACTAATTTCTGATAGCGATATCTGAGAATAATAGGATCTAGCATTTATCATGATGAGAGAAGCTGAAACATTCCATAACATATAAAAAAAATAAAAAAATAACCTATCAGACAAGTGGTGTTCTATCTCACCCACAGGACTCCCACGCGTAAAAAGTGTGGGATTTTCAATCCACACCATCCACAAAAGTGAGAACCCTTGAATTGAAGGTGTGGATTGAAATTCCATAACAGCAGCCATGCAGGACTCCCATAGTTGAAAATTAGCCTAAACAGGTTTATCAATGTTAAAGTGTAAACTTGTATGATATTTGGCCCAACCCACTTGTATGATATTAGGCCCAGCCCAAGTGTAAATAGGAGACCTAGTCATAATGTGTACAGCAAGATAGATTGCATACAGCACGATAGATTCATTGTCTTTCCATTCTTAGAGATCTAATTGATCTAATTAGGTTTTAATTCCTTGATTTATAGCCTAATCTTAGGCATTGTAAAGTCTATTTAAAGAATAGAAATCCAAGATGACAGGGATGGCATGTGAGGTTTTCACAGAACTCTCTCTCTCTCTCTCTTTCGTTCTGGCATATGCTTCTGAATGTCACTATGCTTCTTAATGTCATGGTATCAGAGCTTGAGTTCTCGGAGATCTTCTTCCTTTTTTCATTCTGAGAGACTTCTAAAGCTTCGGTTCTTCTCATCTCTCTGCGTGGGATATCTCTTATCAAGGTGGCCCACCTCTGATCAAATCACTTGTAGCCAGCAATCTACATGATGATGATCGACTATTCTTCAAAGGATTTTTGAAGATTTTTATGGATTTTTTCTTCATCGGATAAGGTGCTATTCACTCACTTCTTCCTCTGGCATTTTTGACGTTTTTTTCTCCCATAGATTTCATCTCAGCCGTCCAATTTTGTGGATATTTCTCCAAATCCAATCAAACTTGGACTAGAGGACACATTTTTTATCTCCTCCAGGATAATGTCCTCTGATCTATGATTGGATCACGTTTTGGGGCCCACGAATCTCTCCTGCTCTGGATCCCAAGGTCGTCTGGCTTCTTTATTCTTGTTTTGGAGCCAATTTTGCTACATCCTTCTCTGTGTTCTCTTACCCACTACCACTGCTTTCTTTTAGTACAATCATCTCAGTTATTTTGCTCTTCTGTGATTGTTTGGTGCTACACTACTTTGGTTATTTTGGTTATTTTTTGCACTCTCTGGTGGCTGTTCGTGTGTCTTCAAGTTGTTTTTCTTCTGTTGGTAGTAGGATTGCTGAATATATCTGCATTAATAGTTATGGAGAAAGGAGATATTAAGTTGATCAAGTTTAATGGTAAAAACTATACCACTTGGGCTTTTCAATTTCAAATTTACCTTAAGGGTATCTGGGGTCATATTGATGATTCAGATCCCACACCTACTGATGACAAGCTCCTACCTAAATGGGAGGTTAAAGATTGGCAGATCATGACCTGGATATTGGGGTCCGTCGATGCACAGTTTATCCTGAACCTTCGCCCATACAAGACTGCCAAAGAAATGTGGTTTTATTTAAAGAAGATATATTTGCAGGAAAATTATGCTCACAGGTTTCATTTAGAACATGAAATCTCGCAGTCTGTTAAAGGGACCTTGTCGATACAGGATTACTACTCTCAGTTTACAAGTCTGTGGACTGATTACGCTGAGCTTATTTATGCTAACCTCCCTGCTGCCTCCTTAGCCTCTATTCAAGAGATCCATTAGACGAGCCAGCGGGATCAGTTTCTGATGAAGTTACGGCCACAATTTGAAACTGTCTGGTCCAACTTAATGAGCAGGGTGCCATCCCCTTCACTCAAATCATGTCTAGGCGAACTCCTTAGAGAGGAACAGCGCTTGGTGACTCAGACGGCACTTACACAGAATGCTCCTCAGGCTGTTCCTATCGATGTTGCTTATGTTGCCCGGGGTAAGCCTCAAGGCCGGGACATGAGCAAGGTCAAATGTTTTTGCTGCCACAAACTCGGACATGTTTCCACTAAGTACGACCAGAAGTTTTGTTCCTACTGCAAAACCAAAGGTCATGTTCTTCCAGAATGCCGGACGCAACCTCAAAATCGAGCACAGCAACAGAGAGCCTACTCTACTCATCTTCCTAACGCTTCTTCACCAGTCATGCCTGCACCACCTGCTGCCACTTCTTCTTCTACCCTCACTCCTGAAATGGTCCAGCAAATGATCATAAATGCTTTCTCTGCACTTGGCCTATCAGGTAATCCAAAATCTTCAGTATCCACCTGGTCTATTGATTCAGGGGCCTCCAATCACATGACACACTCTCCTACCAATATGACTCATATTAGGGAGTATGATGGAGACCTCTGCATCAATACTACTGATGGTGGCAGTATTCCCATTTCTGCTGTTGGACAGGTTCCTCACTCCTTACCCTTGCATAATGTTTTTCTTTCCCCTCGCTTAACCACAAATTTGTTATCAGTTGGTCAACTTGTTTATAGTAATTGCTCCATCTTGTTTTCTCGCTCTGGTTGTGTTGTGCATGATCAAGTATCGGGGAAGGTGCTAGCGAAGGGCCTAAGCAGGGCCGACTGTTTCCCCTCCAGATTTCGTCAAAAGAAAAGCTCCCTTCGGAGTCTGCTTTGTTTTCCCATTTGAGTCATAATAAATGCCAGTTGTGGCATAATCGTTTAGGACATCCTAATTCCAAAACTTTGATGTTTTTATTAAATTATGGTTTAATTAATGACAATAAAGTTTCTTTTAAGGATGTTTCTTTTAATTGTGATAGCTGCAAGATGGGGAAAGGGAAAACCCTTCCTTTTCATTTATGACATCCTAATTCCAAAACTTTGATGTTTTTCTTAAATTCTGGTTTAATTAATGACAATAAAGAATCTTTTAAGGATGTTTCTTTTAATTGTGATAGCTGCAAGATGGGGAAAGGGAAAACCCTTCCTTTTCCTCTTCATGATTCTTTAGCAATGAAATGTTTTGATATTGTTCATAGTGATGTGTGGGGTATTGCACCTGTTCTTTCTCATTCTCATTATAAATACTTTGTTACATTCATTGATGATTATAGTCGTTTTACTTGGATTTATTTTTTGCATGCTAAGTTTGATGTTTTCTCGGTTTTTAAAGTTTTCTTGTCTTATGTTGAGAATCAATTTTCAACTATCATTAAAATTCTTAGGTCTGATTCAGGGGGGGAGTATGTTTCTAAGGACTTCCAAACATTTTTGCAATCCAAAGGCATTATCTCCCAGCGATCTTGTCCTTACACCCCCCAACAAAATGGTGTGTCTGAACGAAAAAACCGACATCTTTTGGATATTGCTCGTTCACTTTTGTTAACATCTTCTGTTCCAACTAGGTTTTGGCCCGAAGCCCTCTCAACCGCTATGCATGTCATAAATCGCCTACCTTCATCTAGATTAGACAACCAGACACCGTTTTTTAGACTTTTTCAAAAGAATCCTCTATGATCATCTTCGTCCTTTTGGGTGTGTTTGTTTTGTTCTTCTTCCTCCCACTGAGCGCACTAAGTTAACAGCTCAATCTTCTATCTGTGCCTTTCTTGGTTATGCTCTTAATCAAAAAGGCTATCTATGTTATGATTCTAAAGCCAAAAGAATTCGAGTGTCTCGCAATGTCGTGTTTTTTGAAAATCAATATTTCTTTCCAAGGCATGGCGATTTGAATGACTCTGTCTCGTTCTCTTTTTTACCATCATTTTCAGATACAATGCCTCCACCTGTTACTCGTTTTAAGCTGGATTTTGTGTATAAACGACGGAATGTTATAGGTGATCCTGCCTCTGGGTCTCTAGCTACGCCTACCCTGACTGCTCCTGCTCCTGCACCTGATCCACCTCCGGAGCCTCCTGTTTCTGATCATGCACCTAATCCACCTCCGGAGCCTCTTGCTCTTCGCCGATCCATTCGTCACATAAAGCCACTTGATCGATATGGCTTTACTCATGCTTCATTATTAACCACTTTGTCTTCTATTTCTATTCCTAACTCGTACTCTCAGGCAGTGCAGTATGATTGTTGGAAACAGGCTATGCAGGAAGAACTTATTGCTCTTCAAACAAATCATACATGGGACATTGTTACCCGTCCTTCCTCTGTCAAACCCATTGGATGCAAGTGGGTATACTCGGTGAAATTAAAGTCTGATGGATCCTTGGATCGCTACAAAGCTCGTCTAGTTGCACTTGGAAACAGGCAGGAGTATGGTATCGACTATGAGGAGACTTTTGCTCTAGTGGCCAAAATGACAACTGTACGTACAGTTCTTGCAATAGCCGCCTCTCAGTCATGGCCCCTATATCAAATGGATGTGATGAATGCTTTTCTTCATGGGGATCTTAAAGAGGAAGTCTACATGCGTCTCCGTCATGGAATTCCTTCTTCTTCCAAGACCAATGTTGCTCGATTACGACGCTCATTATATGGCCTTAAACAGGCACCCGAACCACTCTCCTTCAGCTTTCTTTCATACAGAGCCCGTATGATCCTTCGATGTTCACACTTCATTCATCCAGAGGATCCACAATTCTCCTTGTGTATGTCGATGATATCATTATTACTGGCCCTCACAGTGATATGATCCGACAGATATAGGCCTCTCTGCAAGATAAGTTTCATATGAAGGATTTGGGACCTTTGAATTATTTCTTGGGTTTGGAAGTTCATCAATCAAAGAAAGGCTTGTTTCTTCATCAGCACAAATATGCTACTGACCTAGTGGATCTCGCCAATCTCGGTGATTCTAGCCCAGTCGACACACCGTTGGAAGTAAATGCCAAGCTTCATCAACAAGACGGCGATCTCCTTCCTGATCCTACATTCTATCGTCGTTTGGTTGGTAGCCTTGTCTATCTAACCATTACTCGACCAGATCTCTCTTATGCTGTTAATCTGGTCAGTCGGTTTATGACGGCCCCACGGCATCATTTGGCGGCGGTCAAACGGATTATTCGATATATCCTTAGTACCTCTACCCACGGCTTATTCTTTCCAGTTGGCACACCACGTACACTCACTGCTTATTCTTATGCGGATTGGGCTGGCTGTCCGGACACACGTTGCTCTACTACAGGATGGTGTGTTTACTTGGGAGAAGCCTTGGTTTCCTGGAAATGTAAAAAACAGATAGAGTCTCCAAATCTTCCACGGAATCCGAATACCGCACCATGTCTTCCGCTTGTTCTAAGATCCTATGGCTACGTGGGTTGCTTTCCGAGCTTTGATTCTCTCATACTCAACCGACTCCTCTTCATGCTGACAACACAAGTGCCATTCGAATCACTGAAAATCCTGTAGTTCATGAGCGAACCAAGCATATTCAAGTGGACTGTCACTTCATTCGGGACGAGTATGATCGCAAAATCATTACTCTTCCCCATATTTCCACTGAGTTCCAGCTTGCTGATATCTTCACCAAGGGCCTTCCATGACCGCAGCATGAATTCCTGGTTCGCAAATTGTTGCTGGTTGATTCACCGCATCAATTTGAGGGGGGGGTGTTAAAGTGTAAACTTGTATGATATTTGGCCCAACCCACTTGTATGATATTAGGCCCAGCCCAAGTGTAAATAAGAGACCTAGTCATAATGTGTACAGCAAGATAGATTGTATACAGCACGATAGATTCATTGTCTTTCCATTCTTAGAGATCTAATTGATCTAATTAGGTTTTAATTCCTTGATTTGTAGCCTAATCTTAGGCATTGTAAAGTCTATTTAAAGAACAGAAACCCAAGATGACAGGGATGGCACGTGAGGTTTTCACAGAACTCTCTCTCTCTCTCTCTTTCGTTCTCGCTTATGCTTCCGAATATCACTATGCTTCTGAATGTCAATCAACACATGCATAGTATAATGCTTCGGTAACTCTTTATCTCACTTCTCCATACAGCCACATACACGTGCAAACCAAACTTGAGAATAAGGTGAACCCATGTCCGAGCCCAAAGAACAGGTCTACTCATTATGAGTAGGTAAAACATGTAAAATCCAGACAGAAAATTTTTAACTTCCATATATTTGGGACATGTTGCCCACCAGATTATCAGGATAGGTTATCTGTACAGTGGCCCACCTGATGCATCACTTTGGTGCACATACATCCATGTGGAAAATTAGGAAGGCAGAAGTGTAGGAATTAGCAAACCTGTAGTCGTATAAATAGAATTGTATATTTTAAGCAGTTAATCATGAGCAAACCTGCATATCCCCAGCTTTGCAACATGCATTTATGAAGGATGTGTATGTATGGATACTTGGAGAGATTCCATCTCTCTTCATTTGTTCCATCAGGTCAGCAGCCTCCCACACATCACCTCTTCGAGCCCACCTATAGAACAAAACCACAAATATTAAGCAGCAGAAAATGAAGACAAAAGAACATCTGCATATGGAATAAATTTCAAATCATTAGAAGACCCTTGTGGTTCTGAAACATGGATGCTACGCCTGATCCGGTATCACCATATCTTGATCATAAGTGCAAAGTAGAAACACATTTATGAGTATAGTCAACTTGAAGAGTTTGGGTCAAAGTTGTCTAAACAGTCTCTGAAAGCAAGGCCCAACGATTATTTTTACTTTATTTATTTATTTACGTCTTAAGAAGCAATACTCTTATCAAGAGAGGTGGAAAAGGGGAAATGTGGAAAGCTTATTTGCATTTTCATTGCTCCTTAGGAGAGTTCATTAGGTAAAACTTTCCTCAAAAGTAGGCAACCCTACTCATTATCCTCACAGTTCATTATTCAACTCTTATCTTCTTGTTCCTCCCCTTCAACATTGATGCAAGCCAGCGCCAAGGCATGGCCTGACTAAAGGACACATTAGAAGGCCAGATGCAAACAGGGCCCACATTCAAAGAATGGGTGATACCCAACAGGTCATTGTTGTCGTGCAGTCCAGTTAGAATAGGTTATACATATTTATTTTATTATTTAGTTTCCTATTTAAGGATTTGTTAGATGGAGAACTTGCTTTAGACTTAAATGAGATTCCTTCAGATTAATGAATTATTTAGGCCTACCCTATTGAACTATGTTAATATCTTTGAGAAGCTTGCTTCTAACAGAAGGTCTAGACCTTTGGGCATGAGCCTTGCATAGGTATGTAAGAACCTGAATATTTCTTTTGAAGTGTAGAAATCTTTCAAAAGTGTAAAAATTATGTTGCAGAGGTTGGCAAGAGCCTTGATCTTGCAACAATCACTTGTCTGGAAGGACCAGACTAATTCCTAAGTACGGAACAGTATGGCTTGGGGGGCTCACCTAGGAAAATGAAAGTCATATAGAGTAGGGTGTTTGAGAGAAATCCCATCACCAACCTATAAGCAATATTTGGGAACAATCCGACGAGGTTATGTTTTGGGGGCCTTCAAAGTTGTCAAAATTCTAGCCATTAAATATAGTTGGATGAGTGCCAAATTTGCAAGACTAAACCAATTATTTACACAGCTCAGAATAGTGGTTAAATTTGGCCGGGTGTTAATTCAGAGGATGTGATGATTGTGAGAGCCCACTTAAAAGCATGGCAATCACAGGAGTTTAGAGGCCTCAATATGACCCACTTGTGTGCCAAAAATGAGAACTATCCATTCAGGAAAGGCACTGTTTTCAGGGAATCGAAGTTGACTAAATCATAACTGTAAGATAAAGTGCAATGGGTGCCAAATTTTACATGCTTGAAGAGCCTACACAACACATGGATGTATGTCAAATTTGAGTTGGTGTAAATACACAGGGAGGCCATGGGCTCAAAGGGCTTAGATTAATCATAAGAGATGGGCAGGTGGGCCCACAGGCTGAATTGTTTCAAAGTTAAAAAGAGTGGCGGTTCCTAAAAATTCACTATGCAAAGGCACACATTTATCACCTAGTTCACAAGTGCATGAGACAGAATGTGTACCTGCATAACTTAAATGCATCAGAAACAAAAATAGTATAATAATTTTTTTTCGTTGGTCTCAAAGTTTTCATTGTAAAAGTCAATAGTAGATGGATCTAATAAAATAAAAGAACAAAACTGCATTAAGGTTTTTACGCATTAGCTGCAAAACTGGATTAAGGTTTTTACACATTAGTTGTACTGATGTGTGGCCAACAATATGTCCAGCACAATACCAGACATGACAGATTTTCAGAAAATGGCCGTCCATGTTACACAGGTCGCTTATCTTTGATACCCGGATACCTGTACAAACCCAACATATCCGTATTGGACCTATAAAACACTTGTAAGGGTACCCAATGCTGCACCGATACTTCTAGGGTACAGGTTTAACATATCCTACTCACCAAGTCCTTTATTTGATATAGTTCTTTTGATTTTCTTATTTTTCAACATAAAATTGCTACAAAAAGTAATGATAAATTGATAATTTAATTGATTCAAAAGTTATCTAAAGAAGAAATTAGGACACCTGTATCCATATTCATGTCCTAGATTTTCAAAAGTGAGGAGTCATATCCCCGATCCCCATATCAACGTCCATATCCATATTTGTATCTGGTACATATTCACTTATACTTTTCAACTACATGCCAACACTAGTGATGAGTATTTTACGTAACATACCCGTCAATAAGTATGTTATAAACATAAGTGCCTCTCGGAATATGCCGGGCGCTCATTTCCCTTGTGACTGCCAACGCACTTTGCATCCGGCCTGCCTTGCAACATGCCTTGAGTAATGCCTCATAGGTGTAAGCATCAAGCTTCAGCCCTTCATCTTTAATCTTTGTAAAATATTCGAAAGCTTTTCCTGTATCACCCAGAGAAGCATAACCTTGCATGATGGTTGTGTAGGTACACTCATTTGGAGCAATTCCACCCAATAACATATCATCAATTATTTCAACAGCCTTCGCCATCTACAGAAAGTTTAAATACGTAAATAGAATTCTCAATGTAATGATAACAATACAAATAAGAAGGGATGATCCACGTGTGCACTGATATGGGAGTTGTGGACAGTAAGCATGAGTGAAGCACATGGTTGGTGATCAATGTATATTTAGTATTTACACCCAACTGTTGACTAGAGACTTGCTCGTCTAGGTCTAGACAATGCCTACCAAGTCAGTGAATGGCATTGTTGAGATTTTGAAACAAGAAAAAGTTTTCAGCAGTCCCTTTGCGTTAATATAATTGCCATATTATTCTCCCACGCATCAATTTGTTAGCAATGCCAAAACTTCATGACTGTTTCATCTGAGAAATGTTCACAGCATATTCCATCTCTGGTGCCTCGTTAGGACCACCAAAATATGGGCCCAGCTTGTGCCACTACATTCACAACAGGGATCTCCTTGCTAGTGTCAAGAGCAAATGGATCACCTTACTAGTGTTGGAAGAGAGTCAACTCTCTGTAACAGGGAATGGAACATTCGCATAAATTACCTGCTGTTTTCCAACGAGTCCACTAATGAGAACATTGAAAGTCTCCACAGTTGGAATGCATCCCGTCCTTCGCATCATGTCCACAATCTCTAAAGCTCTTCTTGTTTGTCCTTGCTTTGCCAAACCACGTATTATTGGTGTGAATGTTCGAGATGAAGGCTTATGCTTCTCCCTCTGCATTTCATCAACAATACGGATAGCTCGATCCATGTTGCCCATCTTACAGAATGCCTCAATAATGTTATTGTATAATACAGCATCTGGTTTCAAGCCCTCTTTTATCATGTCCTCAAAAATCGCAAATGCATTTGTAAAATCATCTTGTTTTACAAAACCGTTGATCAGCATGGAGTAAGTTTTGCTGTTGTGATTTATGCCATGTGATTCCATTGTGTCGCTGACCTCCAATGCTTTAGAAACCTTTCCCAACTGAGAAAAGAACATTCAAGATGCCAATGATGGTTTTAACATTGTCATATAATTTACAAATATGATAAAAAGTTACAACGGACAGCATGAAAAATTAACAAATCCATGTCTAGAGAGTAGAGATGAATGAAATTTCCTCATGATCCCAATTAGTATTGCGTTAATCATATCTTCTTTGTTTGCTCTGATAGGAAGCAATACAAGATTGGAACGTATAAAAATAGGAATGAAAGAGAAACATGAGACACCCCAGTGGCAAGGGTGTCTAATCTCACACCAGGGATTGATCCCTGGGCAGGTAGGTTGTCTCATAGGTTGTGTACCACTAACCCATCTAGTAAACTTCAAAAAAAAATAAATAAATAAATAAATAAAAAAGGAATGAAGAGAAAAGGTCAACCTTTATGTAAAGATTAATAAGACAACCATAGCTGATGACTGATGGTGTAAAGCCACACTCCTGCAATAAATTGCAACAAACAGTTAGTATATGCATAACAGTGGAGCATGCATTCATACATCTAGCATAAAGATCATGTGGCCCATGACTACCATTCTGAAGGACAAAATGAACTACATTTGGAATACATTATGTTTTTCTCCAGCATGTAATGTGACACAAATCAGAAAGAAACCGCAGGCTTTGATTAAAGCCACACTGCTGGCATGCCATTCTGATTATTTTCCAAATTCACGTTGGGCCAATAATTTCTAACTCATTCTGTGTGGTCAGAGTTGATGATTTTCAACTCTAGACTTCCTGTCAATGAGGAGCAAAGGTGCTCCTAAATTGTTTCACGCCTTTTAACCTGCATTATAGCTTTCTCTTGCTTTTCCTCCCTAATGAGATTTTACCTCAGAATTTAGATGAAGATAAACACCAACCCTCTAAACAAAATGCACAAGACATCTACTCAAAAATCTTTTCCATCTCATTGCTAAGCGCTGCTACACTTCCCAAATACACGGTCAAACAAACTGGTGAACGACAAGTGTGAAAGGACAGGAGCCTGTAGCAAGTTGGAAGATGACATTGCCACAACTATGAGGTTGCAGTATTGAGTCATGTCACCTATCAAAAGAAGAAAGTGATACATGTGCAAGACCCAAAGTACCACATATCAGGCAGGTGGAGCGCAGCGTAAATGCCTTGGCCTGAAGATCAGGCTAGTACACTCTTTAGGTGGAGGAAACATGATGTTGAAATGATGATTAACAATTTTCTTCAGATGCCCACTGTTTTTGTGCTTATGGCCTACCCGCTGAGCGGACCAGGTAATCCACACAAATACAGGGCCACACTAACGAATATCATTGATGCCGAGCAGGGTACCAGATGCGACGTGGGGTACAAGACGGAGGGGCTAGAGATGGAGGGTGTACGTCTAGGAAGCACGGACACCTCTCCAGGGCCAGCATGTCAGTGCCCGACACGTGTCCGTCCCAGACACGCCTGGACACGTGTCCGACACACCAAAATTGGGGTCCTGCTTATTTTTTTATATTTTATTTTCCGGAAACACTGGGGACATGCTGGTAGTGTTTTTGCTTATTTTTGTCTCTGTTGGTTTGCCAAATATATTCAGCGTGGTCTGGTCTTTCAGACTGGACCAATTTTATAACAGGTTTTGAGGCCATTCTGCTATAATGCACTTATATCAAGACATTGAAGTGGGCAGTTACCATATCAATCACTAAACATCAAAACCTTAAAGCTAAAATACAAAAGCAACGGCTCAAAAATCTCATCTACATAACATTACGGCCTGGATCTCTTTACAATTGAATAAATCCATGTGCCATGAAGCTTCAGCTTCAAATGCAATGTGACCACCTGTGAGCTCATTGCACCTCCACTTGTATAAATGATATGGAAACCAAGCAAGTCATCTTAATGTCCCCAAAGTCCAGACAATGTAATAGAAAATGATAAAATTATAAAATTCACCACTGGCATCCAGCGGCTAATCAAATCACATGATCAGCCATCCAGTAAACCCATGGTTGATGGTCAATAAACAATTTCCTGAAACAAGAATGGTGTTCTCAGCATAGAAAAATTCTGATTTTCTACAGCCATGTTATGTAAAAACCAATATAAACATGGATATTCTAGAAGATGTTGCTGGTGCAACAGATGTGGAAGAATGACTTAGTTGGCTATTTATTTGATTGCTAAATTGATTACAAAGTTAAAATGATATCATCTTTTAGTATATGATTAGACATATTATTATTATTAGTAAATATTAACGTGTCCCTGACATGTCCATGTGCTACTTTTTTGAGAAATGCATTGTCGACATGTCCGTGTCGTGTCGTGTCCATGTCCCGTGTCTGTGATCGTGCTTCTTTGGTGTACCTGAAGCTTTCGCCTGAAAATTGGCCTCACACCAAACTCCCCATCACGGTCGAGGAAGAAGAGAACTCGGGAAACCCCAAAATCACTCGAGAAGATTTCATTAATCGTCATCTAAAGCCAAAAGGAGGCATTACATTATTAAATAGGAAAATAAAAACCTAAAACTAATCTGGGCCATCGAAACACACTGATGGCCAGGATTAAGAAACCCAATTAAAATAACTGAAAACATATTTAAAAACCTAAATAAAATAGAATATCGAATTGGTAGGTGGGTTGGGCCGAAAAGACTGGGTCAGGATATATGGACTGGGCCCATTGGCGGATCAACCTATGGGGGACCATGGTTCTGTCCTGCATCAATTCCCCTCTTCTTAGAGAGAACTTGACTTCGAGTTCTTTAGATGTCCTCCAAGATCAAAAATCCCACGTATGAATCCTCGATTTGGCGGTTGATCTTCATCTTCTTCACATCGCTTGGAAAATTTCTTCAATCCCTTATTCCAAGTAGAATTTAGAAATTGCTTCTTTTGAAGTCCATATTTGGATCGGATGGGCACTCAAATAACTGGAAGCTTCAAGTCTTTGATTGGTACTGGCTGCTCAAAATCTTCAAGTATCAATGGTCTATCTCCAAAGATAAAGTCGATGTGGGAAACTTCGTCTTCCTTTGCTTTATGCACTTTTTGATCACCACTGTCCAAAAAGCAAATTCGGGGCCCTTTTCTTCTAATCCTGCCAATGTATGACCACCTTCAAAAGTTGTGCATGCTACTTCACCTAATGATGTGGTAGAATTCTCTCTTTCTGATTCTGGCTCCTCAATGTTTGGCTTGATATTCTTGACAATGGGTTCCACAACATGGGCTTCTATTACTTGCCGAGACTGCTCCTTTTGAGACTAAGATTTTTGCATGCGAGACCGTCTAATCTTGTACTCAACACAGATTGCTTCCTGATATCCTTCAAAAATGTCTTTGCAATCACTCATATTTTCCAAAATGTCTGGTCATAAACCTCTAAGGCAGCGATAGAAGTCATAGTTCTGGCAATGCTTTGTATGCTTTTTGAAAATGAGTGTGTGATATTTACTTTTAAGTCGGGCCAGATATCACTTTTTGAAAATGAGTGGGTGATATTTACTTCAAGTCAGGCCCACCAACTGTAGCTTTGTATGCTGGGATGGATTGGTCTGGTCTCTGGCAATGCAAATTGTAGCAAAAGCTGCTGTATACTTTTTTTTTTGTTCAGACTTGGGTCGAACTGAACTCGGGCCCAACAAATTGGCTCGGCATGCGTCTTTGCTTCGAGCTTTGTGCAACAGAAGAAAAAAAAGGTATGAGGTTTTTGACCTCTTGCTGTTGATCCTCGATGAGAAAGAGGAGAGGTGATTGGGGTGATAACTACAGGGGTTGCAAGCAGTGCTCAAGGTTGGTGTTGTTGGTTGGTCGAAGTCAGCGAGGCAAGATGACGACGATGATGGTGATGAAGCTCCTGACATGGAACAATGATATGGCTAGCGATGGTGGATGCTGAAGGTGGAGTTAGTGAGGACGACATCGAGCCAGAACTATCTCTCTATTTTTCTCCTTTTTTTTTCTGCTTTGCTCTCTTTCTCTGCTTCTCCATGCTCTTTTTCTTTTCTTTTTTTGTTCGACAGAGGGTTTGGGTTTCTGGAAAAGGGATTTTTTTTTTTTTTTTTTTTAATCAGCAACGAGCAGATGCAGTTGGAGGCCTAAGATAGAAGGGGTTGGAATGGCTACGGTTACTAGGAATTTGAGGATTGGGGTTGTTGGGAATGGTGGAGATACAAAGGGCGTCGATTAGGAGATGGGCTTGGGGAAGAGGCTCAGTGTGCGTGATTTGTTGGAATGGTGGGGGGGGGGGGGGGGGGGGGGGGGGGGGGGGGGGGGGGGGTTTCCAGATAATTTTTCGGGTTTAGGGTTTAAGGTTTAGGGATTTGGGGGATTGGGTCTCTAATTCGGAATTGGGCATTTTCGAATTGATGGGGATTTGGAAAATTGGGGAAAATTTTGGGATTTTGGTGGTATGGCAGTTGGTTGTGGAGAGGCTGGGTTTTGGCATTTGGCAAAGGGGATTCAGTGATGGGTGGGTTTGAGTGGCGACTTCGACCAAAGAGGATTTGGGCAGTAGTGGGTTTAGGGAATTAAGACGATTGGGATGAGGACTCGTGGGTTCAACAGTGAGGGGATGTAGGTGTTTGTGCAGCCGGTTAAAGAGATCTGATGGGTATAGAGGGGCTGCAATGGGTTTTAGGGTTAGGCAGGCAGGTTTTAGGAATTTTGAGTAATCGACCGCTTGGTTTTGGTGTGGATGTGGTCGAGAGTTGGGTTTTGGTATTGAGGATGATCAAAGAGGATTTGGGGGTATATGGTGATCGATTGATGAGACTTGGGTTTTGGGATTGTTGGGAGGGGTTTATAGGGATTGTCGAGTATAGTGGTGGTGATGGTTCGGCAGGGGATGACGGATTGTCGAATCTTGAATCCGGGATGGATCGATCTTCGGCTCTGATACCAATTGATGTGAAGCGGGGTACCAGATGCAAGGTAGGTAGAAATGGAGGGACTAGAGATGGAGGGTGGAGGGCGTGGCTTTTGCCTGAAAAGACCTCATGCCAAACTCCCCATCACAGACGTGGAAGAAGAGAGAACTCGGAAAACCCCAAAATGACTCGAGAAGATTTCATTAATCATTATCTAAAGCCAAAAGAAGGCATTATATTATTATATAGGAAAATAAAAACCTAAAACTAATCTGGACCATCGAAACACATTGATGACCAGGATTAAAACATACAACTAAAATAACTGAAAACATAATTAAAAACCTAAATAAAATAGAATATCTAATAAATAGGTGGGCAGGGCCCAAAAGACTGGGTCGAGATAGTAGAGATAGATGGATTGGGCCCATTGGTGGGTCGACCTATGGGGGACCATGGGTCTGTCCTGCATCAATGATGAATTTGGACAACAACTAAACAAGGCAATTGTGACTGTGATCAGATGTGTTGGCTGCCTTTACAAAAACCTTGTTCCTAGATTTTCTTTAAAAGAATTAAAAAGAAGAAACTAGAATATTACATTAGAAACTACATCAAATGATTTTCTTCATTGTACCTTAAGTCTCTCAAAGACAACCAAGCACTTCTCCTCATTATGGACTTCCGTGTAGCCATCCATCATAGTATGATATAAATTTATGGGAGCATCAATTCCTTCTTCTTCCATCTCCCTTACCAATTCCTCAGCTCGATCCATATTACCAGTTTGGCTGCATTAAAATAAATAATTAGGATAAACAAAATTAAACTTGAAGTGAGATTTGTTCCATTTTCCTTGCAGAAAACTACTAATCATATTTTACAATGGACTTGAAAAAAAAATTGTAATGACAAATTAAGATACTCACCAATGAGCATAAATTACATTACTGTATATGACCGCATTCAAGGATGTAAGATTCTGCTTTGCCTCCCTAAACCACTTATCTGCAGCTCTTTCAGAACAACACAGCGAGCATTAGAATATGCTCAATACCTCCAATTTCATCACCTCATTATTCCAATGCACAAATGGAGTTACAAAAAAGAATAGTGTAAAACAATAAAAATGATGTTATCAAGGTATTACCATTTGCGTCATTATATCTTACATATGGGCACCAAAGATCGCGATTTTAAGTATCAAGCCCAGAAATGCTATACAGGACATTCAGAAAATTCAGTGTGATAGCTCCCACACCGATTAAGGATGGAAATAGGAGTGAACCCGAAAGGTGAATCCCAAGTTAAAATGTGAAGATTATCCAGGATTCAACACCCAAGCTCGTGAACACAGACACAGTTCCACAACTGGAGGAGGAAATTTTGAATTTTACCAATATTTGCAGAAAAGAGAACCGAATAATTACATCACATATTTATAGAAGTGGATGACCAGCCCTAATAAGGTGGTCATCTAGCTCTGCAGTTCCTCACTTGTGATTCCAGAATCTAGACTCCTAGTGGAGACTGGTTATGACCTATGATGTCCATATACACCATAGATACATGAAGGATAGTATAGGACAGATATGGAAAGGACACAGATTTTACATATAAAATATGATATGACAAGGATATATGCTGCCGAACTATGATACCCAGATACTTCAAAGTAGGCTAAGTATTGTGTCGTATTGTATCCAATACTTCACTTTTTTATGTGTAAAATCCCCGTCTCTGCAATATTCATGGCGTGTCCAAGTATCTGTGTATGATACACTACTATTCCTCCCTTTACTGCAAGGTTGAAATAAAAAAAGGGGACACATATCAGCCAATTAGACTTGAGACAGTTCTTGTGCACTTATAGGGTTGAAACTCCCTCCCTCACTCAAGGAACAGCACACATGACATGATACAGTCCCTATCATATCTGTCCATGCCAATACACTTTAAATCTATTCCCAATCCACAGCATGAACTTAGGAACATCAACCAGAAACAGATAGCTTCAAACTCAATAAATGAAGCACATGTAATAGTCAAAAATAGATAACAAGAACAGCGAAATAGCCAAGAGATCATGAATAAAAAAGCAACAGAAAATACAAATATAACAGAGAACTAAATGGAGATAAGATTCCCTAGCACAGTAGGAAGGTGCTCATTGTCGCCAATATTAGCTAATAAAGAGAAGCATTATTGTTATTCTTTATTTTTTAATAATAACAACAATTTAAAAAAGAAAGTACGCCAAACAGGACATAGAACGGAGGGGCTGAAAATATATCTCTTGAAAGGGTAAATGCAAGATTTCTTAAATTGGAGTCACTCTAGTGATATTTGTTTTATTATAAAAAAAAAAAGAAATACAAATAAATTTCTCAAGATTTTATATATAACAATAAGGTAACTTTCTAGATGTTAGCTCAATTGACATGGATGATCTAAAAGTTGAAAGGATCCACGTGGAAGCCTAGAGGTACTAGCAATTCGCCGCAACTTCTAGCTTTACAGGTTTAGTGAATGTTGTATTTCCTTGTTTCTTCCTTCCCCTTTTTTTATACAAAAAGTTACTCTCCTTTCTCTCTCTCCTCATTTCTTTCTCTCTCCTCACTCATTTCTCTCTCCCCTCACTCCACGCGAATAGCCACCTCCTCCCCTCTCTCTTTATTTCCTTTCCTTTATCCTTTCTTTCCTTCTCCCTTATCTTCCTTTCCCCTTTCTCATTCCACGTTTCCAGTAGCTCCTCACTTCTCCCTTCTCTCATGTCCTTTCTTTCATTCTGTTTCATCTCATCTCTCTCGTTCTCTCTCCCTCTTCCACGAGACGCAAGAATTAATAATGTCAATAGAAATTGAGAACTACAACTGGGACTAACATTTGATCCCTATTGAGTAAATGCTTCTAAATATAAACTTACATTTGTGCCCCTGTTTTTCCAGGTGCATTTGAGTTAATTCTTTAACAGATTCAGCACTTTTTTATTTATGTGAGAGAGAAACTTAGATTTATTTATAAAGAAATTGAAGCACAAGGAATCTACATATCTTGATGGTGGAGAAAACTCCAGTGTTTTTAAAAATATATATAAAAAATAAAAAGACAAAGTGTAATACCCCAGGACCCTTTTTTTTATAACCACCCAGGACCCTGTTATAATAGCCAAATATTTTATCTAATATTTATATGTTTAATTCCCTCGATTTTCTTGGAATTTATAATTTATCTTGAATAGTTATATATTTTATTTGGTGAATGATGATTTTCTTATATATATATGTATATATAAGTATGTGGGACCCCTTTTGTGTAGCATAGATTTGTCGTTTAAATAAATCCCAGGCTTGTAGTCCGTTTGGCAATTTTACTTGTCAAGTCAAGTCAAGTCAAGTAAAGTTAAGCATAAAATCAAAAGCACTTTATTTCAAAACTCCCTCCATCTTTTTCAAAAAATTCAAAAAGCAACAACCTTTATTCACTAAAAGACAAAAAAAAAAACTCAATTTCCCTATACAAAAAGTCAAAAATATTTCATCCCAAACAACTAAAAACAAAATACCATCATAACCCACTTATATTTTATTCCCTCTCTTTATTTCACTTCACTAAACTTTATTTTAAAGTAAAATTACCAATTGTCCAGTGTTAAGGGCTTTTAAGGGGTAATAAAGTTCTTAGCAGGGCCCATTGGTTTAAGTCATGACGATAAACTATAAGAGGGGTCGTTAGTGGGACCCAAATCTTTACAAATAAAATGTGCTCGATACCCATATCCCAAAAGGGGACTTGCACATGGACTGTTACACAATATAGAAAGTCAACTGGCACTCAAAAGAGGAATTTGACCTAGAGAAAGGAAAGAACCCAACTATATATGCATGTCAACACTTCAGATCCATTCACTCAATCTCCTCTCAACTCTCCTCTACTCTTTCGCATTTCTCTCAATCAAGGAGCCCAAATCCCTAGAGCCACTAGTGAAGATTAGTAGAAACTAGCAAGAAAGGGAGGAAGAAGAAGAACAAATTGGAGCTTTTGCTAGAACCATTGCCTATAACAGGTGAGTAGATTTCTCAATACTACTTATGTTTATGGGTTTTCTTCTAGATTCTAGTATGCATTACTTTAATTTAGAGATGTAATGATGCCCTAAGGATAGTTCATGGCTGTTTTAATGGGTTGTAATGACTGATTGTGAAATTGGGATTAAAACCCATGGCCAACAGTGTATGAATGGGTTTGGTGAAGGACCACTCTAGTATTGATGCATGGAGGCTGGTCGACTAATGTTTGTTGACTGATTGATGTGTTGATGATTGGCCGACAGTTATATATGTGTGTTTTAATGTAGTCAATCACCGTACATGGGCATTGAATGATGGCTTGTTGTAATTCAACGGATTCCATAGTGACAGGGTCAAGCCCACTTGGTGGATTCTAGAAACTAAGTGGCGAACCCAACCAACATCCCATGAAGTAGTCGAGCCCCTTTGAGTAGAATAGGATTCACTAATGTGTTTTAGTAGTTTCAACAGTAGTTGAGTTGCCTACTTTTATGGGAATCCAAGAGCATTTTTTGGGGTATTGTGGAAGCGTTTGATGGACCAATTAGGGCGTTTTCATAGGGAAAAAAGGGAGGATGAGTGAGTGATCTGTTTGAATCACTCAAGCCATCCAGGTTTAACCCGTCAGTCAAACAGGTGCGACATCAGTACTGCCTCTTGCTGAGATCTGGAACAAGAACCAGCCACTGGCTCTGATACCAAGAACGACACAAACTCTTAACATCAGTTCAGTAATTATGAGAGGGAAGAGAGGGAAGGAAAAAAGAGGAAAAGAGAAAATGGACTAGCCAACTGAATAGATTAGTCATGAGCTTAAGATACACAATGCATCTCATTTTGTTAATGGTCAGAGCAACTTATAAAATACTACAATAAACCCCTACACAAACCATAGATTACAATAAAGCCCCAAGAAAATACATGAATAAATACCCAAATGTCAATAATGTACTTATCAACAAAAAGAACCAGGAAGCTCAATGGTAATTCTGTAGGTTTTACTTACTCAGCATCGCCGATATTGTTAAAGCCTTTGATGAGAATGCTGTATGTCACCACACTCATCTCAATGTCCTCATCCTTCATTTCCTCTACACATGCAAGTGCACCACGCATGTCTCTAGCCACAGCATAAGCATTAACAAGGCTGCATGAAATGAACTACCTTCAATGTGGGAGAACAGCATATTTCTGACAAGAACAGCATAGTTCTGACAAATCAAAGAACAAAACTCTTCAGAATTCGATGTGCCTATCACTTCCAGAAATGACATGCATATGGAGTGCAATATCTTATCATCATTTTATGGATGTTTGTAAATGTTATATAGTAGATTTGATAGTGATCACAATAATTTTGAGTTATGCCAATCAAACAAAGAGGCAACCAGAGCCTCTTTGTATGACAGTAATTATAATTAATCGTTAAGGGCAGAACCCAAGTATAGTATCTCCTAGAAGTCTTATATTACCCATGGAAATGATTTGGACAAAATTGAAGGAGGCTGGCAGTTAGAAAGCTTGTGAGAAAGCAGCTGGAATAGGTGATTCTTCAGGAGACTACAGTGTCAAGTTATCAAGACTGCATCATGTTTGGGGTTCTCAGAGAAGTGGTTGGGATTGGGCGCCCTCGGAGGGAAAACTAGGAGCACTTATTTCCATTTGGAATGAAGAGGAGCTAAAAGGGAGGAGGTTTATAAAGGCCAATAGGCTCTGGCATTCAAATTGTACAGTCTCGATGATAAGATTTTTTGGGTATAAGCTAAAGTATATGGACAAAATGATCATTTTCAAAAAAGTATATGGACAAAATGAGAATGGTGATAAGAGTGCTTTCCGGGAAAGTTTGTCTGACCTTAGATCCCGATGGCAAGTCTCATGGTGTTTGGGGGCCAGATTTCAAAATGGTGAGAGTTCCATATGATGAAAAGGGAGGGACCATACGCAGTACTATGAAGGGTCTCAAATTTCATTAATAAATTAACAAATTGATCGATAAGACTAGTTAGGAGGAAATTTACATAAATTAACAGTCAAGAAAAGGTGGCTAGAAGTAGAATTAATCGGTTCCTCATACCCAAGGAGTGAGAAGAACAATTAATGCTGCTATGTTAGGGTTTCGTTTACATTTTTACTCACTGCAGTGTAGTCTCTTGTCTTGGAAAGCAATCGTAGTTATCGCTTTGGTAGCACACTTGTTATTTGTCTTGATGGCCATAAATATAATTTCCTTCAAATGATCCTAAGGTACCAATGCTTGTATTTATCTTGCTTGCTCTCTCCACAATCACACCACTCGCAACCATGCAATTGGGAGAAATTAACCACGTAGATGCCACTTTGCTTAGGATTGCCATTCTCTTAATTACCTGTCTTTTATTCATAACTTGATACATAATGACAACCCATTTCTATTGTTTACTTGCTATGGCTATTCGTAGTCTGATGATACTACTCTAAGCATGTAGGTGATGGATCCTCTACCTTTGTTGAGGAGGAAACCCACAGGGCTTGACCAAGTGGAGTGTCGACAATGTTGTCTAGTTTGTCGAGCTGGCGCCGGAAAGATCATTCTTTTTGGAGATTGTCTTTTAAATAGATTCATTTGAGCAACTTTTCATTTTGAAAACTCTTTTGTAATAGCCCTTGTTTTGTTTGGCCATAGTTGGAAATAAAACTTTTGCATAAACTTTAATGTCATCAATGGAATCCTGATTACTGCTATGCGTTGTTATTGTCTGATACTATAAATTATTGTTTGTTGGATGGTTACCCACATCACCGCTATATGGTTTTGAGCCATTTGACCTAACTCACGAAACGGACGCCTGGGCCTATGTACATTTATAATTGCTATTTTAGCACCATCCCCCAACAACCCTGGGATTCAGGACGGGTTAGCATTGGGGACTAAATCTGGGGGTTTAGAGAGAGAACAACCCTGGGATTCAGGACAGGTTAGCATTGGGGACTAAATCTGGGGGTTTAGAGAGAGAGAGAGAGAGAGAGAGAGAGAGAGAGAGAGAGAGAGAGAGCAAAAGCACCCTAAAAGAATTCTTGTTTATTGACCATTAGGTCTCCATAGAGGCAGTATATCATTGTGTAAGCAAAGCAATAACCCTAGAACTAATCCTGACCATCTAAAAAAAATTTAAACTAACCACATAATCAACAAATAAAATAAATGATTGTACGGTTGGGCCAATGGACTGGGCCCCCATGGATCATGGTCAATTCTGAGCCAGATGTGCCGCCTTAGTGCTTGCGGAGAGAGAGAAAGAAGGGGGGCTTTTAGAGTGTTAAATTAACAAAAAACCATGGCTACTTTCTTTTGCAAATGGGCCGGGGCCGGGGCTGCAGCCATGGTTCGGAAAATGTATGGATCCGGAATGAAACCGATTTGTTTACAGGTCCAGGAACAACTTCCAGATCTGAATCCAATTAGCAAAGGAAACCTAGCTTAGCATCCAGACCCACTTTTTTTTTTTTTGGTTCAGATACCCTGGATAATCAGCTATTCATTTGCAACCATATCACTGACACCTAGGAGCGCACTTTATTTTTCTTTCCCTTTCCTGCCTTAGGCATATTTGTATACTGCTTGAGCCTAAAGCCTAAGGATGCGAACACCAGAAGTTTGCCATCCCAACTTTGTAACCATCAATCAAACTTCCAAATAAGTATTTTCTAACATTTTACTATTGCACGCCTTGTAGTGAGAGAGCCATATGCCACCGATTCATAAATTACCAAAGCATGAATAAAAGTAAAAGAAATAAATGCATGCACTGACAATGTACATAGCATCATATATGCTTTAACCCACAGTATGGACACACTAGAATAGGGGTGGAAGAAACCAAACCGAACCGAACTCTGGACCGTAAACCGAACCGTAAAATTATGTTCGGTTCGGTTTATCGGTTTATGGTTCGGTTTCGGTTTTGAGTTTTTAGAAAGTTTGGTGTTCAGTTCGGTTTCGGATTTTAGAAAATAATTTCGGTTTAAACCGAAAACCCGAACTTTATTTCATGTTTTAAATTAAATACACATATATATGGTATGGGAAAGGCCGAAAGGGAACCAAAAAACCCGAGATTTACTGTGCGCGAACTGCCTCTGCCTGGAGGCCAGCCCTGGACCTGCGAGGCTGCGAGCTGCCTGGACGGCTGGACCTGCGAGTGCGACTGTGCGCGAGTGCGAGCTGCCTGGACTTGCGAGTTGCGAACTACTGCGACGAGCCAACGACGGTCGACGAACGTCCCGCGGTTTTGAATGATCAGAGCGTTCCATTCTTTTTTCCTCTAATTCCAACAATGTAATCTCTCGCAGGATTTCGACAAGGTATGGCCGATCTTCGATTCTGCACAATCTCGCGATTTCCGCAAGGTAATTGTTCCCCTTCTCTTTGATTTTTCATTTCAGCGTTCAATCTCAAGATTCTGATATTTTCCCTAATCTTAATTAGGATGGAGTTTTTTTTTTATTTATTTGGAGTGATTTGAATTTTGTTTGGTGCTTTTTTTTTTTGTTGTTGGTTTCAGATTGTGCAGGGAATTATAACTGAGCTTGAGTCGCAGGGAGCGCTTCCAAGGAGCAATTCGAGGGTCTCTTCACTTGCCACTTGCTGCGGACAGAGGTCAGTTGGTGCATTTTTGTTGCAAAAGTACAAATCTGGAACAAATAAATTCTGGCTATGATGGAATGCGATTTATTTAAGGCTGTTTGATCATATCCTTCATCTTCATCCCTCACCTCTTAAAGGGAGGGATTGGATTCTGGTTGTACAACTAGGATACATACAGTTTCTTGATATGGTCTACATTACCTCCACTTGTTTGGATTCTGTCAACAGTTGTCTGCCATGTAGCATTGTTGAAGTAAGCATTAGCTCTACATGGAATGTGACCTTTGTTTAACATGGTAGTGTTTCATTGTACCGCGGTACTGCCCAGTGACTTTGAATGTTTATGTTAATATATTTGAATGTGTATTTTTACTATTGTAGATGTCTAGCACCCACTCGCTTTCTGAAGCTGACTCTCCGGAAGAAAGATGGCTAAATGCCATTGGTTTGGAAGAGGAAATGATGGCAGTAGATGAAAGTGGTGGTGGGGGTGTTGAAGGCAGTTCTGAGCCCATTGGCACTCAAAATACTGAAAATAGTGAAGCGTCTAGTCCGAAAAAGCGACACAGAAAACCACAAGAACCTAGGTCTGATGTATGGCGTGAATTTACACGTGCAAAGAATAAGCTGACTTGTAGTTGCAACCATTGTGGGACTGTCTACAAGTGCCATGCATCAAAGAATGGAACATCCACTCTTAGGCAACACTTGATTCGATGCCCGCGCAAGCCTAAGGAAAGTGGTCAACAAACTGAATTGTCACTTCAAGCAGGGTACGGGGAGGTTGCCACATGGAAGTATGATGCAAAGCTCATTGGCGATGCATTGACTCGTATGATAATTGAGTGTGAGTTGCCATTCAGATTGGTGGAGCATCCTCGTTTCAAAGAATTTGTTGCGGCATTGAATCCAAGATGGAAGGTTCCCTCTAGGCCAACTGTGAGAAAGAACATCCTAGATTTGTATGAGGAAGTGAAGAATAAAATGAAGAAGATATTTCGAAACAATGGCTCCAAGGTGTCTTTAACCACAGACACGTGGACTTCGGAGCAAAGACAAAGCTATATGGTCATAACAGCTCATTTCATTGACAGCAATTGGACTTTGCAGAAGAAGATTATCAACTTTACAACAATTCGAAGTCACAAAGGTGAGGCTATGGGTAGAGTTATTGAGAACTGCTTAAAGGAATGGGATATCAAGAAGCTTTTCACTATTACAGTGGATAACGCCAGTGCAAATGATCTTCTTGTGAACTACTTGAAGAGGAGATTTGCTAGCATCGTACTTGGGGAATATGTCCATATGAGATGTGCTGCACATATAGTCAATCTAGTGGTGGTTGAAGGCATGAAAGAATCAATTGCATCGATAGATCGAGTTCGTGCAGGTGGTGCAGCTGTGAAGTTCATTAGGGCTTCACCTGAGAGGATTCAAAAGTTCAAAGAATGTGTAGAGATTGAAAGACTTCAAAGCAAGAGTTTGTTGCGCCTAGATGTGTGCACTCGGTGGAACTCTACTTATCTAATGCTAGAGGCTGCTCAAAAGTTTGAACTAGCATTTGAGAGATTTGAGGAGCTTGAGCCATAGATAACTAGTGAGCTTGCGGGGGAGGGTGGAATGCCTAAGCATGAAGATTGGATTACCGTGAGAAGATTGGTGACTTTTCTTCGTTACTTTTATGATCTAACATTGAAGGTATCTGGCTCTTCTTACATCACTTCAAATAGTTTTTTTCATGAATTGAGCATATTGTTTTGTGTTTTAAAAGAGATAAAGTGTTCAAATGATGTTCAAATGAGCTTGATGGCTGAAAGAATGATCGGAAAATGTGATAAATATTGGGGAGGAAAATCAGATAAACTTAACATGTTGATCTTCGTGGTGGTTGTTTTTTATCCGAGGTACAAATTGCATTATGTGACCTTAGCTTTGAAAGTAATGTATGATGAACAAACTGCAATTGCAGTGGCTGAGGACGTGAAATTGGCAACATTCAAAATGTTTAATGAATACAAGAATGAGCAGTCTTCTGAAAGAGTGAATCCAAGTTAGGCTTCTTCTTCACTTATTGTTAGAGATGAAGAAGAATCGGCTGAAGATCGAGCAAAAGCAGTGTTTCGAAGGATGCATTCTGAAGTTGGAGGTGGAGAAACTATGACTGAGTTGGATAAATATCTAGGAGAAAACATTGAATATGCAAAGGATGGTGAGAATTTTAATATTTTGACTTGGTGGAAGATTAATTCTTCTAGGTTTCCTATACTTTCAGTTATAGCTCGAGACCTCTTGGCGATTCCCATTTCTACGGTGTCATCTGAATCAGCATTCAGTACTGGTGGACGAGTTCTTGATTCATTTAGGAGCTCTCTCACCCCTACAATTGTAGAAGCTTTTATTTGTGTTGACGATTGGATTGGAGGATTACCTTTGCAGCTTGTAATGGTAGAAGATTTATCAGAGCAAGAGGCAATTGAACAAGGTAAACAAACTATGAAACTAATATCTTTAATTTATAGATTCTGTTATATCATATATCATATATCATATATGCATGAATGTTTTTTTGACTTTTTGTGACTTAATTATAGAATTGGCTAAGACTAAAAGTAAGAATGCGTCAATGGGGAGTTCAAGACCACCCATGAGTCGTCGTGGAAACTAAGGTAAAATATATCTGCCTACTGTATTTCAGTATTTGATTATATCTGCCTACTGTATTTGATTATATCTGCCTACTGTATTTGAAACTAAGGTTGAAGACTCAGACAAAGGCACTCTGTGAGCTGTGAGGCAGAGGAACTATGTAGTGGAACCATGGAAGACTGGACTGTTTGAGTTATTGGAACTGTTTAAGTTATTGGACTGTTTTGTAGTGAATTATATTAAGCTATTAGTGGTCTGTGCCACTATGATTTATGAACTGTGTATTTCAGTATTTGCACAGTGGACAACCGGACATGCATTAACCTTTAAAGGTTAATGCCTTTATTGAACTTATTACTATTAGAAGTTGTTCCATGAAATGAGATGGACATGATTATGTCATTTTTTTTAATCATAGTATGCTTCTCCTAAGTTACCTCATCTGCTTTATTTATCTATTCTATTTCACAAGCTCATAGATATTTTGGGGAAATCCAATAAAGTGGCTGAGGCTGAGGCTGAGGCTGAGTCCCTAAACTATGCTTATGAATTGCATGCTTGTTGGTAAGAATGAGAAGTTCTGTGTCTAGAACCTGACTTATTAGTTATTACTATGAATTGCATGCTTGTTGGTAAGAATAAGAATTGCATTCTGATTTTTTATTAGGCCTCTACAGACTGTCTCTGTGAATTCCAGGCTGATTTTTAAATAAACTGGTGGCTTTATTAAGCCAATTGTCAGTTGATTTTGAGTGATACTGTGACTGATTTCTGTTCTGTTGGAACCGAAGTTGGCATCGAGTTTGTAAACTATCATTTGTGTATGACCATTTTTGTTGTGTTTCTTCCCATGTCCTTTATGGTTTTAACAGTGGAATGACTCAGGTTGAGGAGGTACTCTGCAGTCTGCACCTCTTTTAGGATGGTTGAATTATTTTTTTTTAATGGCAAATCACTGAGTTCATTTGTGTGATATTGAAAAGATGTGTAATAATAGCAGTAAATGTCTTCTGTAAACAATTTGAATCTATTTGTGTGATATTGAAAAATTCGGTTTAAACCGAAAAACCGAACCGTTTAATAATTTTCGGTTCGGTTCGGTTTTACACGTTATTCGGTCCGGTTCGGTTTGTAATATTTTGAGATTTCGGGTTTTCGGTTTTTTCGGTTTCGGTCTAAAAACCGAACCGAAAACCGGACTTCCACCCCTACACTAGAATATCGTCGATTTGAAGTGAAATGATTACACTAATATACTGCAAGAACACAATGGTTATAGTTGTAGGCTGCCTAAACTCGGAGAGCAGAAAACCTGCTTAGCTTTAAAAAAAAAATTAACCCCTTGCTTAAGCTTAAATGACTGTTGAATCTACCCACAAATTCCAGTAATGTCACAAAAGTCATGCTATCAATCTCCATTACACATTTTCACCTCAATCAAACCCTAACAAAACCCAGGTTCAAACAATTCCCATGAAAACCACGAATATTTCCCCAATAAACTAGATTTGGGATGGAAAAGCCACAAATTTCAGCAAAAAACAGCATCAGCCACCAACATTTCTCAAATACAAGTCAGAGAGAGACTCTACAATGAATTTGTACCCAGATTTATTATAGTTGACAAAGATATATGGGATATAATTCTGACTAGTGTGAAACTAGATGTCCATATCCTAATTTGGAAGTTTTACTTGTTTTAATTGGTAAAAATTTTAATTATTAGACATCAAACCTTACATTGATCAAGTAAGACAATACTGGACCAAAGAAGAACACGACAAAAGTCAGTGAAGACAGGAGATGAGTGCTGATAGAGAAGTCAGGAAAGATAATGAGAGCAAAGTTGGGAGAAAAGGTATGAGAGCAGCAGGGAGAGAAGATGGGAGTGAGATGAGGAGAGCTACAGGCATCGTGTCTGGGTAAGGCAGCGGTTGTTCTGGAGAGGTTTCTGCTTTGCCAAAAGGCATCCTTTCTATTATGAAGTGATCCATTTCCCTGTTCATGTCCAATCTGAAGCCAAGGATCTTGAAGGTAGAGTTGGAAGCAATGTTCTGCAGGGCTGGACGGATCATGGAATCCTTCATTCCAGTCAATAAGAGTACAAGACAGGGTCGCAGTTTTGCCTTCGTAAGGTTTGAATCTTCTGAGGAAGCAAACAGGGTGGTACTAGATATTAATGGAATTGGCCTCAATTTCAAGGGATTCCTATTGACCTTATTTTGAGGAATTGGAAGGAGGTGGCCCTTCCTTTCAAGGATTAATGGTAGCTTGGGGGTTGTTTTAGTCCCTCTCTCCATCATGTTTTCTTTTCTAAGGAGTTCAAGGTTCTGGCTTTCATTTTTGGTGGTGTTTGCTTCTTCTTTTGTTTTTGGCCTTTTCAGTATAGTTCTCTTGTACTGTAAAGTTATTTCAATGAATGTTAATATTCAAAAAAAAAAAAAAAGAAGTGATAAGACCCGTCCAAAATGATGGGGCCCCTTGTAGATTTGAGTAGGTCCATGACAGTAGAACCAATGCAGAAGAAGGATTACTGGTCTCAAGCCAGGCAAAGTGGGGCTCCTCAGAAAATATCAACTTGATTGTTGACCACTGTTTTCATATAAACTGATGAGATTATCAAGTATAAGATTAGAAATTATAAGCCATACTATGGCACCACACAATCATATGCTCCAATCTATAAAAGTGAACCAAATGATTATAATAAAAGAAATCAAGCAAACAAATGATGTTCTTACTTAGTATAGACATAAGAATTTGGCTCTATTCCCCTGGCACGCATGCTCTCAAATGTTGCACGCGCATTATGCTTGTCTCCTCGTCTTGCATAGTACTTCGCCATCAACCCAAACTCTCCTCTAGAAGGCTGGGGGAAAAAATTTACTGTAAAGTATAAATCAACATAAGCAGAAACGAGAGCATGTTTTTACAAAATGCAAGTAATAAATACCAAAGTGATCTTGAAAAAGGGTGCATGCTTGCGGACAGACATGAAAAGAATATGTTTACTCATATATGCGTTACTGAATAAGCATAGAAAAGGTCTTCAAAGTTGTTCTTTACTCATATATGCGTATAAGCATAGAAAAGGTCTTCAAAGTTGTTCAAACAGAATTTTAAAAATAAAAGGTTAAAGGAAAATACGCAGGATAACCAAAAGGTGGAAGGAGAAACTTAATTGATGTTCGTTGACCTCATTACAAGCCACTGGACAAGAGTGGACCTCTCAAAGAGTCTGAAGGGTCCCTACTATCTCTTACACAAACTCCTGCTATTTATCTCTCTTTTTGGGCTCTTTGATCTCCTTGAACTAGAGGGTAAAAGCTCTAGTTGTTGATCTTACTCTTCAATCTTCAAACTTCTTCAAGATGGGGGGCTTTGGAAACCTCGGAATGCCATAGAAAGATCTTCTGAAAGCTTGCAATTGTGTCAGGATTCCTGGGATTTTAATTAAATGACCTCTCCATGGTGTGCAAGGGTCTATTTATAGGCCGTTGGATCTTAAAAAAGTAGGCCCCACATGAGACCACTTCCAAAGCGCATTAAAAATAACAATACAAGAGAGGTGGTTGTACCTGTGTACACAGGTCCAGGGTTGTACCTGTGCACACAGGTACCTTGCTGCGTACACAGGAGAAGACTTGCTTTTCATACACAGGCACCTTCCTGCGAATGCATGTAGACCCTATTTTACAGGGCCTCTTATACTTAGAATTCCCCACCCTTCCTGGTATATTCCAGTATTTCCTCTACTTTCTTTCTTGTAGGATTCTTTTAGGGCACGTTTGTGTACAAGCCTTTTCCATGGAATGAGGAAATTGCCACATCAGCTAATTCTTTGGTAAATGATTACCACAGAAAATGATTTCAATGGAAGTTAAAAAATCATGTTTGGTTGCAGTTTTCTTTTCCTCAGTGAATTGGTCTTGATTATGTTTGGTGCTGCCAGGAATTCCTTAGTTTGGACCCATTACACAACCCATCATCAAATCCATCATCTCTTCTGTCTCATCAATTATGGGCCACCATCGTCATCAAATAGATGCCTACTGCACAACTCATCGCAAAATCCATCATCATCTGATATGGGCCCAAATTAATCCCTGATCCTGAGAGATAATCATCAACCCAGCCATCGACCCAGCCATCATCACCATCACTGTCTGTCTCTACTCCACCATCATCACCATTGTTGTAGCCCTCTACGACACCACCATCACCTAATTCGCTCCACCACTATCAGTATCATTGCAATCCTTTGCAAAAGCCACCATCATCTCCTCTGTCTCATCATCAATTATGGGCCACCATCGTCATCAAAATAGATGCCCACTGAAACTAGAGAGGAAGATCGAGATCCCATCATCATCTCTACTCCGCGCATCACATGAACCAAGCCCCCTTTCCATTTTTCAAATCTCAATCAAAGAGAAGAGGCCAAAGAGAGGGGGAAAGGGAGAGAAGAAACCATAGAGGAAGATCGAGAACCCATCATCGTCTCTACTCCACGCATCACATGAACCAAGCCCTGTTCTGGACCCTTTCCATTTTTCGAATCTCAATCAAAGAGAAGAGCCTAGAGAGAGGGGGAAAGGGAGAGAAGAAACTGGAGACGAAGATTGAGATATATTGCCATTTAGATATGAGGAAGATGCAGCAGATAGAGATCAATGTGCTAGGGTTTCAAACCCATTTTTTTTGTTTCAGAAGCTCTCGATGGTGGTTCCTCAAGGAAATAAGCCTTATAAAGTGGGGGGGACTTTTCTATGGAAATGGAAGTCCGATGGCCCCCCATGGGAACCACTTATTAAGGAAATTGCTGACGTGGTGGAAATGCGATTCTGCAGAATTGTGCTGCACCAAACACAAGAAAAATTGCTTTTCTATGGAAAACCGCCCCCTTTTCTGCGGAAATGAGTTACACAAACAACCCCTTAATTTCCTTCCGCTCTCTTGATTCCCTTCTTTCCTCTTAAAAGCTCTTAAAAGCTTTTGATAGGGTATAACCCTAAAGAATCTAATGTCCACACAAGTTCGATCTAATGCGTTACTAAGAGCCTAAGAAAACATTCCAGGTTGTATTTGGATGTTGCTATATGAAATTGTATCATTGACCAAAACACGGTAAGTCTTTATCTATTCCATCTGAATGTTCAGTAATCAAAATTTCGAGTTGTTATATTCCAAGCCAGGAAATAAAGAGTCATCATCAAATTAACGAAGCCTTAATCAGGGATAAAAATATCAGCCCTGGCGGCCATGTCAGAAGAGAGCGTATCGCGCCGTATCTGCAACAACGCGATACATTCCGCCATGTAGCGGGGGTTTAAACCCCCCCCCCCCCCCCCCCCCCCCCCCCCCCAATTCTTAACTTTTCACTCACCTCTCTCTGAGTCTCTTTTGCTCATTCTTCCTACTGTGAGCTTGTGAAACCTCCCAAGTGCTCTAAATCAAGATTTTATAAAAAAAATCTGGCCCGGAGGCGCTGCCCCCTTGGCCCCCGCGAGCTGACCGGTCAGCTCGATTCCCGCCGGGGGATACCCCCGGACCCCCTTCGCGAAGCGCATGTTTTAAAGAAGTGACAATCATGAAAACAAAAGGATCCTACTTGACCATGATAGTTAGGACTCTTTTGCCAATTGTCTTTCTTTTTTTGTGCTTGGATGTCTATTATTATCGTAACTTGCTAGATATTTGATTGTTCAATGTTTACTAATGAGTAATGACCTAACTCTTAAGTCTTATGCCTTCATTTCATGTTCTGTTTTTTTTTTTTTATGAGCTTTCCATTACTTTCTAAGTTAGTATGACTAAGAAACATGAATACATGTGAAAAAACTAATCATTACTATTATTTTCTATTTATACAACGATACAGGACTTCATATATTGAGGGCACCGCTACGCCCCCTTTTCTTACTTACTTTTGCAAAAGAACCACATATTCTTTCATTTTACAATTTTCTGGATTTTATGGAATTTTTTCAGATTTTTTGGGCAATTTTTTCAAATCGCACCGCTACGTATCCCCGCTACGCTACATATCGCCCACTTCGTAGCGGTTTGGCAGCAGGCGTAGCCACTATTTTCATCCTTGCCCTTAATCCATGTATCTGGAATCAGCTTAATATGTTCTTCATCAATCCTTATTTCGGACCATATTTTCTATCACATCTAAACCTTAGATTATAATATGCCGACATGAAATGTTTTAATTGTCTATGCTAATAAAGAGAGAAGGAGGACACAAGGATGGAAATGATTGATCAAGTAAGAGATCTCAGCACATTTCTATAACTAAAAAGATACATAGTCTTTAGTCCAAGATTTCAGGCAAATACAGTCATAGGAGATCTGTATAAGTCACTGTACGCAAGGATAAAAAAACTGAGGCCAATACATATAGCCTATAAATCAGTCAAGACTGAACGTATTTGCATATTATCATCATTCACATATATAATATAGGAGTGTATCAGCCAATATATCAGGTGTATCAAGTATCAACCAGAACACACCAATATTTATCAAATATCCCCTTCTAGTGCCAAAGAAACACCGCTTTTCTTAATTCTCTTCTAAAACCAAAGACTGTGGAGAGAGATTTGTGCCTTGCTACTCTAAAAACCAACGACAATAATTGAAACAGAATTATACCTGATACACCACCAGTAACTTGAGCATTTTTCTTTCAAGTAAGAAAAACTCAACTTTGAGAAAATATTCTAGGTCTTTTTTTTCTTGTTTTACTCTTTTTTTATGCGAAGTGGGTTTAGGAATGATGTCAAAATCATTCAGAATATATGTTTGGAGCAAAGATAGTCATGCAAGCATTATTTGGGTTATTTGCAAGTTTTCATTGGAGTCTTTTCATCCCTTAGATCAAAAAGAAGTTATTAAGTACCAAGCAGCAAACTACTACGTAGTTAGCAGCAGTCAAGTGCAGCCAGCCCAACAAGGCCACATGACTGGGCCAAACCAAGCCAACAGCAAGGACGCTAAGCAGACTAGGCTGGCTCGAAGCCAACCCAGCCAAGCTGCACGATCGGGCCAGGCCAAGCCAACAATGGTACCCTCAAGGTGGGTCCTACAAGTTTAGTTCCATTAAATAATAAATTTCTTTTTATTTTTCAATTCACCTATGACCTTGGGCTTGAGTCCAAAGTTGTCGATTTTGTTTCAAACCCATTTAGGTTCACTTTGAATTGAAAGGTTTCTGTCAGTTTAGCATTTCAGTGTTTTATTTCAGAGTTCTGTTTCAGTAAAAAAATAAAAAAAAATCAAAAATATATAACTGAATATATGAAAAATAAAAACAAAAGGTGAAATTAACATCTATAGTATATATATTTGCTTCATTCTAAAAATTTAACAATTATTATATATGAAAACCAATCTAATTTTAGTTTTGATCATTTCCTCAATTCTGACTTTCAATGGAGCCCTCAGAGCCCACATTTTATTTTAGAAATTATAATAATAGAAATCATGTTATTACATACTAGTGTATATTTTATGAATTAAACCTACATCTCATTACTTTAATTACTTTAAGGTCTACTCTAGACCATTAGATCAAATACAATTTCTATGTTAAAACTCATTTTAAAAAAATGTCCAAAGTAGTTGTAGACAGTGAGGCCAGCCTTGAGCACATGGGAGATGAAGAACTCACAACCCAATCACACAACATAAACTTTTAATAGAATAACTCTTTGGAAAAATGTTAAAAGTCAGACAGGGCTGGTGACATTGGACAGATAAGAGATGAAGCATCCATTTTATGCTACGGCTGCTATGGGAAATAAACACCATATCATTGGCATGATAATCTAGCCACTGCACCACATAAGAATTTTATAGAATAGCTCGCTAGAAAAATGTCAAAACTAGTTATAAACGAGGTGGGAGACCTTGGATAGAAGAGAGATGAAAGATCTAATTTATGTCACTACTGCTATAACTCTGTAAGATCCCGATCCTTAATTAGGTGTTTATTATAACTTAATTATGTTTAATAGTTAACTAAGTGTGTTTAGATGTTAATTAACTAAGTTTTAAGGCTATTTCAGTGTTTGGGAGGTTTCATGAAGTTTGAGAGGTGTTAGACCTAGTTTAGTACCTTCTAGTTGAGATTTCGGCTAAAGTTGAGGGGTATTTTGGGAATTTTAGAAAAAAGACAATTTGAAGTCGGTGGCTAGATAGAATTATTCAAAGAAACTTTCGCGTTTGACTCATAGTCATTGATGCCCCAAAACCGTTCGCTTTGCAAAATGATCCTTAAGTCGGGACACAGTTGTCACTTCTGTAAAAGTTGAGTTTTCATTTGGAGCCTCAAAATACATCATTGCTTGGGCTCATTGGAATGTATATTTAATTTCGTGAACAATCGTCTTCTGGACCATTTCAATCTGAGGTCCAGAAATCGAGTTAAAGTGATAGGACCCTAAGGATTAGTTCTCAGCTATCCAGAATCGAGTGTCCCTCGTACTTAGGGCCAAAGGCTCCTGGGTTGGGCTGGGCGGGAGATACCCTAGGTTATCAAAAAAAAAAAAACAATCTGAGGTCCAAAAACCCTTCATTTTCGCAAGATTTTCTTTTAGTACTTTAAGTGATAGGACCCACACCTTTTTCACCTTTATAAAAACACAAGCGTCCTCTCCTCACTTCATCTTCTTCCTCCCCACATTTCAGCTGGATTTCCTTCTTCCATTTTCATTATCATTTCTTCACCAAATTGCATGAAACAAGTTGATATTGGAGATTTAAGCACAACCAATCAATCGAGCATCATCTCCTTGGTCATCCTCGTCATTTTCGCAAGAACGAGATTCATGGTACACATTTTTTCACAAAGGAATGCAAGTCACACTCCATCCTAAGAAGTCAAAACCGCCAAAGAAAGGATCAAGAGTCAGTGTCGTAAGTGAAGCACTTCAAGTACACCATGCATACACAGGCAACGTCAAGAAACACAGAGTTCGATGTCGAATTCTTTTTGCAACCTAGAGGTAATGATGCACAACACCAATATGTCCTCGGAAGGAGACTTGTGGTCCACATGTGAGACCCAGTAAAGTTTAGATATTTTCTAATTTTATTTCTTTAGTTAATCGTTATTTTTTCTAATTAATGAGTTGTAATTAGAATAAGTTTTAATTTGTTTGGTTTCCTTATATGAGTAGAATTCTTAGTCCCTAAGGTTTTTTTTCTTATTTATATGGCATTATAGAGATTGGAATCTCTCACTTTTGAGAATTGGAATAATATTTGTGGGTTTTCTATCCTTTTGAGGTGTGTCCTCGTGTGTGAAAGTCTTTGCAAAGACCTCTTATCATGCTTCGGCAGTTTTCCACGGCCCACGCAAGCCCTAACCCTAGAGCCACGCATCACACACAGGGTTCTTCCAGATCTCTATCTTACTTGAACCAAATATATATGGGATCTTCTACATAAGACTAATATGCAAGGTGGTAATAAAATCACCCATTTCATCTGGTCTGAAGCTCTCTAAATTTGATGGTGGTCTGCTTCCAAATCCTCATGAGTATTGTAGTGCAGTTGGTGCACTACAACAACCAGACCAGACATTGAATTTGCGATCAATCAAGTTTGCCGGTTCATGCAATCCAAGAGATTTACAATAGTTGGCGGTGAAAAGAATTCTTAGATTCCTTAAAGGGACCCTCACACATGGTCTCTATTTTTGCAAAGGTCCCTTTTCCCTTACAACCTACCCTCACACATGGTCTCTATTTTTGCAAAGGTCCCTTTTCCCTTACAACCTACTCAAATGCAGATTGGGCAGGCGATCCTCATGATCGCTGATTAGAATCAAATTATGTTGTTTTTTTCTTGGGCCCAATCTCATTTCGAGGAATGAGAAGAAACAACCGACTGTACTGAAGCAGAATACAGCTATCTAGCATTGACTACTGCAGAACTATTTTGGACTCGTATGGTGATACGAGATCTCAGGCTTTATCTTAAAATCCCTCCTCTCATTTATTGTGATAATGTTAGTGCCATTATACTTGCCTCAAGCCAGGTCTATAATGCTCGCACTAAACATGTTGAAGATAACTATCATTTTTTTAGAGAAAAATTAGTTCGCAAAGATAGTCAAGTCTGCTTTGTGGGGTCCACGGATCAACTGGCTAATATTTTCACAAAAGGACTCAGTTCCAACTCTTGAAGACCAGGATTCACTTCTTACAATCATCGTTTAGTTTGAGGGGGCATGTTAGTCAATCCCAGCCGATCACATGATAAGCATCCCTATCATCATAATATGGTTCAAATATTCAAGATAGAGATATACTTGTGTTCAAATACTCAGATTAAGCTATCCTCATCTTGAGGATCACTATTGTAATATGTATTATAAATACATAATACAAACACAGAGAGCCATGTGCCTTGAAACCTATACTTGCATACAACATGAACATAGTCTGACAGAAAGAAACAGAATTCAAACAATCAAGACCACAAAACAAAAAGAAAAACTGCAGTTTGCAACACCTCAACATTTTGGAATTCAAGAGAAGCAGAATTCAAACCCCTTAACAAAAACAAAACTGAAGTAAATAACACCTTTTTAACCCTTTGGAATGCAGAAACAACAGCCTGCCAATTCTCCGCCTCGCTCTCCACAACTCTCCTGAATTCCTTCCTTGAAACTTCCCTCTCTTCATGCCACTTCGACCTGTACTCCTTTCTCACCTCCGGGGACCCATCCAGCGCCGCCCACTTCGACCTCTCCTCCGCCCTTTCCTTCAACCTCCTCCCATCATCCAACCTCACCGTCAAAACCCGGCCCCGGAACTCCACCCCGTCAAACTCCACCGCCTTTGCCGCAGCACTCACAGCAGTAGGCCCCCCATAGATAACAAAGCAAAACCCAACATTCCTCTCCATGTCATCATGGCCTTTGATTAACACCACATTCTTAACAGGCCCGAATTGCCGGAAAAATTCGGCGATTTCATTCTTTTTTATCCAGAGCGGGAGGTTTCCGACAAAAATCTTCCCTTCCTGCCGAAATTCCGGCGCCGGAGGAGGTGGGTCATCGGGCTCTGCGGCCGGGGATGGAAGAACAGTAATTTCAGGGGAAGGGAGGGGTTCTTCTGGAGGAGAGATCCTGCTGGAAAGCCAGAGCTTGTTGGAGAGAGGATTTGAAGGAGGGGTGGGGGGCTTGGAGGTATTAATGAGATTTCTCAGGGGGTTTTTGGGTATTTTAGAGTTTAAAGGAGGGTTTAGAGGTGGTGGTGTGGTGATGTGGGTGGGTTTGGCTACTGTGGTTTCGAGGGTTGTCGGGGTTTGGGGGCGGCGGATTTTGGCGGACCTGGGCGGATGTGGGTCGGATGCCGGCGAAAGGCTGAGGGATGAAGAGAATTTGAGGGGCTTTTTTGCAAGGAAAGATGGAGAGAAGGGGTGCGAGGAAAGAGAAAAAAAATCCATCGAGTGTTCGCCCGAGCAGAGGAGAAGACGATGAGGAGGGGCTTCAAAAAGCTAAGATGACGGGTTGATATTAGGTTACTGATGATGAGTCTGGTTCAATGGTCAGCACGGACCCAAACAGAGTATGACCTGAGCTTTCATCTAATTCTGGGTCTGGGTACAAATTTGGCCCGGCTAAAATAACTAGATTCGGGTCCAATCAAGTCCAGATCAAAACACTTTCATACGCTGGAGCATACACTCGTCATGTTCAGAGCCTTGTCCCAAAGTATACACCAAAATGTATATTACAATAATATAGGAGAAATGAGTAGTAGAATTGTAGGTGCAGAAAATAATGACCCACAATAACTGGAGAGCCTTAGAGGACTTATCCAATGATGGTGATGACTGGGTACCGTCCGAAAGCCTGAAAGAGAAGAACACACGGTCAGAGGACCCTGGCCTAGGCGGCGCAAGGCTCTCCGATGCCAAAGTCAGTAAAGGAACTGGAACAATGGAAGGAGAGGAAGAAGAGAGGCAGAGTAACAGCTCTATGAGTTGTATTGTGCGTACCTTGCATGTGAAATGCAGTCCTTTTTATAGACGATTTGGAAGATATCTTGGACGATATCTTGGCATGGGTCTCATGATTCGACTGGGAAGTCATGATCAGCCCACGTTGCAATTAATGCGGTCCAATCCAGCCCACTCTGCATTAAATGCGCGTCGGATCAACCCACGTCGCATTTAATGCGCGTCTTGTTGGGCCAGATCGTGTTGGACGCCTTTGGCGGTAGGGTATCATCGGATCTGCCCTCGGGCCTTGCCCTGATGTGGCCTCAGCCGCTGGATGCCGCCCTGTCAGGATCTGGCGAAGATTGTGAGCGGCTGGATGTCGCGTCTGTCCCACTAGCTCGTGCCCCTATCCCTCCACGTGCCTGGTGACGTGGGGGATGAGGGGCGCAAGTGGAGGCTCTTTCTTGCTTCGGCTTCCATCCCGGCTTCTTCAGCCGAGGTGGAGCTTTCTGCCGAAATGGCACCCGGGGTGGCTCAGTTCGGCGCTAGTGGCCCGGAGCTGCCTGACTTCGGCCGGACCCCCTGTCTTGGTAGCCGGGGTGAGCTTGGTGCCACGTGGATGGCACGCGGATGGCACGTGAGAGTGCTTAGCCTCATCTGATGGCTGTGATTAGCGTAATCCTGTGGTTCTGGAAATCTCCCCACACAATTGCCCCCTAGCTTTTGACCTCTTGAGCGCCCTGGCCTTTAGTGGTTGAAAGCTAGAAGACTCGCCTGGGGATGCGACGGTCATTGCCTGGTGTCGCTTCAACTGTCCTGAAGCAATGAATGCTCTGTCTTGCCTGTACTGGGAAGCGAGTCGACGGTTACACGCGTCGCCTCTTCACTGGTTGCGCTGTCTTATTGATGGAATGGGCGCGGATCGCGAAATCCGTCCTTTCGAATTTCGAAAGCAGCGCGCGCCGAGAGTTTCTTCTCCATAAATAGGGTCGTCTTCTTCTCTTCTCGCTTCTGATTTCTTTTCGCCTTCGCCTTCATCTCCGATTTCTGCTCTGCTGCTCAAGATCTTTCTAGCGAGGACGACCGTAGGGCGTGTCTGGATCTGTACTCGAGTCGCCCCTTTTCGTCTCTGTAAGTTGCTTCACGCCTCTGTGTAGCTTTTTCCTAGGGTTCAGCAGCCTTTAGGGTTTTTTCTTTTGCTGTATCCTTCTTTCTAGACATGGGCACCCCTAGGTTCAGTTTAGACACCGAAGAGGGCATAGCCAGATTTAGGGCTGCCTTCGATATTCCGGAGCGAGTCCTGCTCAAGCCGGCAGACTCCGTCGACTATGCCACGATGCGCTGGTCCGGCGGCTGGATGCCGTTCCCTCTGATCTCTGTGATCGAGGGCGGGGTCAGATTCCCCCTGCACCCTCTACTTAGAGCTTGCCTCAGTACCTGGTCCCTTACCCCGTGCCAGCTGATGCCCAATGGCTATAAGGTCATCATGGGCACGGCGAAGCTGAATGAGATTCTGGGGACCGACATAGGTGTTCATGACATCGAGGACACCTACGATATCTGCAAGGCCGGGGAAGGGAAATATTATCTCCGGGTGAAGCCGCAGCGAAGAGGCTTCGTCCTGGCCTTGGAAGATTCAAGTAAGAATGCCGAAGAAGCCTTCTTCTGTGTTTCGGGGGACTGGGAGTTCGGCGCTGGCGAAAGTAGGAGGCTAGCGGTCCCGCGCCGCCCCGGGACAGTCCCAAGTAAACATCGCTCCTTTTCATTCATTTTCTTTGCTTGATTTTGACGATGCCGAGCTGACTCCTCTATTGTTTGTTATGCAGAGGCAGGTGCGAGACGACGCCGAGCTGCGAGTGAAGGCTGGAGGAGGAACCCCGACGACATCAACAAGGTTGAGAGGTACAAGGGGCACGAGACCAGGTCAGCTTGGAAGCTGCTCGGATACACGCCGAGATACCGCGGTCATTACCAGAGGACCGGGGTACCCGAGGTGGACGAAGCGCACCCTGATCGTCCGACCGTCTCCCTTGCTGTACCTGCCGGGATCCCCTTGAGCGATCCTGCCGCTAGCCGAGCTGCGTCTGGGTCCGAGGCGTCCACTTCAAGTTCGGAACCGTCGAACCTGAGGCAGATAGTGGACGCTTATTCTTCCGATCGGGAAGAAGACATGGAGGGAAGGTCGAGGGAGCCGGCCGTCAAGGACCTAGCGGCCAAGTTCAGGCGGGGGTCCTCTTCCTCTGCGACGCCATCTTCTGCCAGCACCCAGCAGCTTCGAGCTCGGGAGGTGCTGGCGACACTTCCGCTCCTGCTCCTGCTCCTGCTCCTGCTTCGAATGCGGGAGTTCGGCGACGTTCGCCGGAGCGCCCGAGGGAGGGGTCCCCGCCCAGGAAGAAGTCCAAGGCGGGGGAGAAGGACCTGGGGGTCGAACAGCCTCCGAAGGGCAAAACCCCTGCGCGGGCCCCCGGAGTCAAGGCTCCAGCTGAAAAGAGTGCACCGGCTGAGAAGAGTGCACCAGCTGAGAAGAGCGTGCCGGCAGGCAGGCCGTCCGGCGGGATGACTCGCGAGCACGGCACCTCGGCGGGGCAGGGATCCGGGTCGTCCTCCGGACCTCGAACTGCCCCAGCGCCATGGAGGCCGAGGATGGAAACGCAGCCCGGCAAGCCTCTGAACGTCGAGGATCGGCTGCTGGGAAACGCCGACGTCATCGGGGCTCTTGCCAAGGTCTGTGCTCTGCCACGGGATATGGAGACGCACGAGAGGTTCGATAACGAGAGCCTGATGGTCTCGGCGATTCAGGCTAACCTCCTGGTAAGTGCTTTCAGTGTTTTCCTTTCAAGTAATCTGGCTCGACTGCCCCAGCTTGACTCATCTTTCTCCATTTGCAAAATGTGCAGAGGCTCCTGACCGTGGTGGGGCGGAGTGATAGGAATGCTGCACGGGTCACTCAGCTGGAGTCCGAGAGGGACAAGCTGAAGAAGGAGCTGGAGGAGCTGCAGGCGGGAATGGAGGGGATGAAGAAGGCCAGCGCTGAGGAGGCCGCTCGGCTGGCGTCGGCTCTGGCTGGTGTCGCCGAACTTACGGCGAAGACCAACCAGCTGAAGGGCGAGGTCTGGGCAAGGAACAAGAAGACCGCCGAGCTGGAGTCGGAGCTGGCCAGGTTAAAGGCTGAATTGACGGCCGAGGGGACGAGGCTGCGCGGGGAAGTGCTGGCTGGGCTAGCCGAAACGGCGAGGCTGAAGACGGCGAACGCCGAGCTGGAGAAGGAGAAGGCTTCTCTTCTGTTCGAGGCCCAGTCCGCCTTCCAGGATGGGGTGGATCACGCCACCGAGCTATATGAGAAGCAGGTGGAGGAGATCACCGCCATCCTATTCGAGGAAGGATGCCTGGCCGCACTGAGACGTGCGGGGGTCCCCGAAGATCATCCTGTCTATCGGGACCTGCCGAAGTACTCAGACTCTGCTCCTGAGCCGAGCTCCACTCCTGCAGCCGAAAGTGTCCCAGTTGAAGCTCCTGCAGTTGCTCCTGCTGCTGACGACGCTCCCGTTGCCCCGGTCTCGAGCGATGCCCCGGTCGCCAGCGATGCTTTGGCCGTGCCTCAGGGTGAGTCCTCTTCTGCCCCTGGTTCGGGTGAGGTACCGGTCAAAGCCTCCTCTGCCAGCGACGCTCCAAGCAAGGTCACGGTTTCGGCCGAGTCCACTGGTCCAGCAGATACGGTGATCGACCTAGTGGAGTCGCCGAAACCACAGTAGCCGGGCTCCTCTATATTTCTGTCTTCTTGCATGTAATGTTTTTGCTTCTTAGCCTTGTAATATTCTCTGTCGATTCAATGAAAGTCGGGCTTCTTTACTTGTGCATTTTTCTCTGCATTTGTTTCTCCTTCATTTCTGGATGTGCATTGAATGGTGTTGAATGCCTTTACTGCGACGTGTGACCCTCGAGGTAGAGGGAGTCAAACGGTCCTCATAGCTGTCTGTGCCGATCCTCCGTATTCTGGAGACCATAAATAGCAATAAACATGGTGGCACGGCCTATGAGGGAAACGGACGGATGTCTCCACTTGGCGTCATAGGGATCGCTGGTCAACAGTCGTGCATCCCGAGTAACGCGTGGGAGACTTCGCCCCTTAACTTCCTTCGGAGAGTGAGCCCTTCTTCTTCCTATAAGTAGGGGCGACAGGCTCGCCATGGGCGATGAAAAGAACAGAACGTAGGATAGTTTAAATCACGTAGACATAGGAGCCATGCCTGGCAGTCATTCTGTAATCTTCGATCCGGGGGGAAACCTTGCGCCTGTGGATGGCTTTCTCCAAGGGGGGAAGCCCATCGTGGTCTGCGCGCTCTCTGAAGGAACTCCCCGTGGACCACGCGCTCTCTGAACGTGGGTTCATGGCCGACCGTCCCTGGTCAGGTTGCGGGGGAAACCTCTGCAACTGCGGGATGGTCGGGCCCTGGGTGTCTGCCGATCCTGCAGGGTCTTGCGTGGCATCGAGCCCGCGCCCTGTCAGAATGGTAAGACTAAGGGTGGAGTTGAGGCCCGCTGGACCTGGGGGCTCTTCAAACTTTGGTCTCACTGACCGGAGGGTGTTGAAGAGCTCGGCGAGGTCCAGGGCCTCCGGACTGGAGGGGCTTCTGCAATTGCTTTGGTCTGACCAACCACAGCGTATTGTAGAGCTCACTGAAATTCAGGATCACTCAGAACCTCCAGTCTATGATCCGGCATCTTGGAGTCTGCAGCCCGAAGAGTCGGCGAAGATCGGAGTCTCCCAGCTTTTCTTTATTTTCTGTTTTTAGAGGACTGTGATCCTCCTTTCTGTATTTTTCTTTCTGTTCTGTAACTTCTGTAATGAAGCAATTTACAATGAATAAAAAGGAGGAGTTCTGTGATCACCCAAACTGTGTACAATGCTTTTGAGTTCTTTCTCACTTTCCTTGCACTGTTATGGAATACTTGCATTTTTGTGTGTTTGAGTGCTGGCACAGCTCTCTCTCTCTGAAAAGCTGACCTTGGCCGAAATGGCTGGCTTTGGCCGAGACGAGCTGCCTTGTGCCGAAGTGGAGTCATCATTCCGCTGGTCTCGGCTATGGAAGCGTGAGCTCGGCAATGATCTTTAAGGGGTGTAAAAACCCTGATTTTAGGAATTCGGCCGAGTGTCCGAACTCGAGGCCTTTTCCAGGGCTGTTAACCCTTGAGTGGGTTCAAAACCCGGGACTTTAGGAATTCGGCCGAGTGTAAGAACTCCAGGCTATTTCCAGGCGTAGACCCTTGAGTGGGTTCAAAACCCGGGACTTTAGGAATTCGGCCGAGTGTAAGAACTCCAGGCTATTTCCAGGGCGTAGACCCTTGAGTGGGTTCAAAACCCGGGACTTTAGGAAAGGCTGAGTGTAAGAACTCCAGGCCATTTCCAGGGCGTAGACCCTTGATTGGGTTCAAAACCCGGGACTTTAGGAAAGGCTGAGTGTAAGAACTCCAGGCCATTTCCAGGGCGTAGACCCTTGATTGGGTTCAAAACCCGGGACTTTAGGAATTCGGCCGAGTGTAAGAACTCCAGGCTATATCCAGGGCGTAGACCCAGTGCTGCCGGAATCAGTCAGAGAGAGACGACAAATTGATGGCAAGGCGAAAGCTGCTTTTATTGATTCTGAGATTCAATACATCCTTAGAAATAAAATTTCTTCAAGTGGGATGCATTCCATGGTCTCGGCTGTGGCTTGCCTTCTAAGTCTTCGAGCTTGTAGGCTGACTTTCCTGCCAGTGAGACTATTCTGAACGGGCCATGCCAGTTCGGGGCCAGCTTCCCTTCGTTTGGCTCTCTGTCAGCTGGCAGGGTTTTCTTTAGAACCAGCTCTCCCGCGGAGAACTTTCTTTCTCTGACATTTTGATTGTATGCCATGGCTAACCGTCGCTGATAGTCAGTCAGTCGCAGGGCTGCTGCTTCTCGTCGCTCGTCTGCCAGCTCCAGCTCCATTGCCAGGTTTGTCTCATTTCGGCCTTGGTCGACCAGCTCTGTCCTCAGGGTAGGAAGGCCGATTTCCAAAGGAATGACCGCCTCCATCCCGTAGGCCAGAGAGAAGGGTGTTGCCGAGGTGGACCTCCTTGGAGTTGTTCTGTATGCCCACAGCACGCTCGGAAGCTCCTCTGTCCATCTGCCCTTTGCCTTGTCCAGTCGCTTCTTCAGGCCGTCCAGGATCACTTTGTTGGAGATTTCTGCCTGGCCATTACTCTGTGGATATGCCGGAGTGGAGTAATGATTTCTGATGCCGTGCTCTTGGCAGAAGTCTTTGAAGGACTTGGAGTCAAACTGAGTCCCGTTATCCGAAATCAGGGTCCGGGGGATGCCGAACCTCGTGAGGATGTTTTTCCAAACGAAGTTCCTGGAGTCCCTGTCCGTGATTGAAGACAACGGTTCAGCTTCTATCCATTTTGTGAAGTAGTCCGTAGCCACTATCAGCCATCTCTTGTTTCCTGGAGCTCGGTGAAGAGGCCCCACAATGTCCAGGCCCCATTGAGCGAAGGGCCATGGGCTAGAGAGGAGACTCAGATCTTGTGCTGGCTGATGGAGGGAGTGGGAGAACTTCTGGCACTTCTCGTATTTCCTGGCGTAGACCTGCGCGTCTTTCTGCATGTAGGGCCACCAGTAGCCCTGGCTTATTGCTTTGTAAGCCAGGGATCGACCTCCTATGTGACTGCCGCAGATTCCTTCGTGGATCTCGTACAGGAAGTCGTCCACCTTGCTTGGATGGACGCATTGGAGGTATGGACCTGTGAAGGATTTCCTGTAGAGTTTGCCTTCGGGAGAGAGCCAGAATCGCGCTGCCTTGAGTCTGATCCTGTGGGCTTCAGCCTTGTCCTCGGGGAGCTGGTCGTCCTTCAAGTATGCTACAATTGGATCCATCCAGCTTGGGCCGAGGTCAGCACAGAGGACAAGCCGAGATGAATGGAGTTCTAAACTTGACCTTGATACTGACCCAACCTCGATGGTCCTTTTCTTCCCTGCTTCGACAGCGGAGGCCAGGTTTGCAAGCACATCTGCTTGCGTGTTGGTATCTCGGGATATTTGCCTGACCTCGGCTTTCTAGAAATGAGAGAGCAGTTTTTTCGCAAGGGCTAAGTAGGCCGCCATCCTGCCGTCCCTGGCCTGGTAGTCTCCAGCGAGCTGGCTAGTTACCAGTTGAGAGTCGCTGAAGATCACCAGGTGCTGGGCTCAGAGGATTTGGGCGCTGTTCAACCCTGCAATCAGTGCTTCGTACTCTGCTTCATTGTTTGTCGCTTTGAAGTCCAGGGTGAAGGCCTGCTCTATGACCAGACCCTCTGGCGATTGGAGAACTATGCCGGCGCCAGCTCTCTTGGAGGTGGACGACCCGTCGACAAAGATCTTCCATGCCGAGGTGGGAGACTGCTCGACCTCAGTTTCTACTGGCTCGTGCCCTGTGCCCCCCAGTGCCGTGCCGAGCTGAGTCGGAGCCGGGTTGGGGGAGACGAATTCGACAATAAAGTCTGCCAGAATCTGGGCTTTGATCGCAGTTCGGGGACGGTACTGTATATCATACTGCCCCAGTTCAACTGCCCACTTTGATATTCGCCCTGAAAAGTCAGCCTTCTTGAACACTGAACGGAGTGGGTGTTCCGTGATCACCACAATGGTGTGGGATTGGAAATAATGGGAGAGCTTGCGGGAGGCACTGACGAGAGCCAACGCAAGCTTCTCCAATAGAAGGTACCTGGTCTCGGCATCGAGCAGGGTCTTGCTCGTATAATAAATTGGCTTTTGAATTCCCTCGTCCTCCCTGATGAGGACGGAGCTCACTGCGTGATCCGAGACCGCAAGGTACAAATACAGAATCTCCCCCGGAGTTGGGGTGGAGAGTAAGGGTGGTGACATTAAATAGGTTTTGAGCGCGGCCAATGCCTGGTCGCACTCGGGGGTCCACTGGAATTTCAAATTTTTCTTTAAAAGCTGAAAGAAAGGCCTGCACTTATCTGATGACCGGCTGATGAAGCGGTTGAGTGCTGCAGCCATTCATGTGAGCTTCTGAACTTCCTTCGTGGTAGAGGGGCTCTGGATGCTCTGGATCGCGGTGATCTGGTCCGGATTAGCCTCTATCCCCCTCCGCGTTACCAAGCTGCCGACTTGCCAGAGGCTACGCCGAAGGCGCATTTGGAAGCGTTTAGCTTGAGCTTGTACGCGCGAAGGATGTCGAAGATTTGGCCGAGACCCGCCAGATGATCGCCGGAGTGCACTGATTTGACGACCATGTCGTCGATGTATACTTCTACCATTCGGCCGAGCTGAGCATGAAACATTTTTGTGACGAGGCGCTGATAGGTTGCCCCCGCGTTCTTTAGCCCGAAGGGCATCACCTTGTAGCAGTAAGTGCCGCGGGGGGTTATGAATGATGTTTTCTCCTCGTCTGGCTCGTAGAGCGGGATCTGGTGGTAGCCTCTGTAGGCGTCGATGAAGCTCATTCGGTCGTGACCGGCGGTGGCGTCGATCAGTTGGTCAATCTTTGGAAGGGGGAAACTATCTTTAGGGCAGGCCCTGTTCAAGTCTGTGAAGTCCACGCACACCCTCCACTTTCCAGTTTTCTTCTTGACCACCACCGTGTTGGCCAGCCATACTGGGTACTGGACTTCCCGGATGGCTCCTGCCTTTAGCAGGTTGTCGATCTCTTCGACGACCGCATCTGTCTGCTGCAGCCCTGTCCTACGGGCCCTCTGCACTACCGGCTTGTGGTCGGGGTCCACATTCAGCTTGTGGCACATGACCTCGGGGTCGACCCCAGGCATTTCGCTTGGGCTCCAAGCGAAGACGTCGACGTTCTGCATCAGGAACCGAGAGAGTTCGGCCCTCTCCTCGTCTGGCAGCTGGGTGCCAATCAGGAAGAACCTGTCTGGATCTGCCGGGTTTAGCCTGACCTCGGCCAGGTCCTCGATGCTCTTCTTCTCGGGATCTCGGCCGATTTCATCGAGGCCTTTCTCGAACTCGGCGAGGTTGACGCGCTCTGGCTCCTTCACTGCCGGGACTGCGGCCAGCATGCACTGCCTGGCTTGCTGCTGATCTCCCTCCACTGTGACTACTTCCATCTTGCCCTCCTTGTTCTCAAGGACGAACTTCAGCTTTTGATGGAGGGAAGAAGGAACTGCTTCTAACTTGTGGAGCCACGTTCTGCCCAGAATGACGTTGTAGGGAGAAGGGGCGTCCACGACTAGAAAGTCGGCCGACACGGAGGCTCCGCCAACTCAGGTCTCCAGGGTGATCCTGCCCTTGGGGTAGACTGGCGTGGCGGACAACCCTAGCAGGGGTGCACGGACCTCCGTGAGGTCTGCTTTGGAGAGTTTCATCTTCTTGAAGCAGTCGTAGTAGAGGACCTCGGAGGAGCTGCCGGAGTCGACGAGGATCCTCTTCACTGTGAAGTCTCTCAGCTTCATGGTGAGGAGTAGCGGGTCGTTGTGAGGGAGCTGGTGAAAGTCCGGGATCTTAACCCTAGAGGGGGGGTGAATAGGGTGAGCTACTAATAGTGACTAACTATGACCAATTTTAATTTTCTATAAACTAACTAGTCACTAGTGATGATAACAAGCACAATGCGGAAGCTAAATACATACAATCATCACAAGAGCATGCACCACAACACAATATTTATAGTGGTTCGGCCAACGTGCCTACATCCACTACCGGCTTGTGCTCTCACACCCCACCGGATTTCCACTAATATGCTTTTCCAATAGGCTAAGCATAACCTCTACAAGATGCTTTCCAAGGCTTAGCAATAACCTCTACAATGTATGCTTTCCAAGGCTTAGCAATAACCTTACAATGATGTTTTTCTAGGCTAAACAACAACCTATCAATATGCTTTTAATGGCTAAGCAATAACCTTACAAAGAAATGATTTCTCAAAGAAAGTGTCTTCCAAAGAACACTCTAAGAGATTACAATTAAAGCACAATTACAATGCCTCTTTAATAGGCTAATTTGAAAGTGAAAACTAAACTCACACAACACACTAATGAGTGCAAAGATGTATGCTAATGAGGTGTGTGTGTGACAACTTCAATCAAGTTTAAAAAGTAAAGTCCAATGAATATATGCTCAAAGCAATTCAAGGATTAAAGCACATAGAAAGAATTGATTGAAGTTTAAATGCAAATCACATGAAAAAATACTAACTTGTTGATGATTTAAAAAATAAAGGCTCACAAGTTGTATGAAATTAATTTGGCTTAAACATGTGATGCATTTGTAGTGTTGTTTTCAAAAACAAGATTTAACAAAGGTTTTAAAAAGATTGAAAACAACAATGATGATTCAAACAAGTTAAATTAACATGTTATAAAGAATCAAAGTTTCAAACATAAACATGTTTAACAAAGTTTAAAACTAAACTAAGTTTGAATCAAAGAAAAGAATTCATTACAACTTAATATCAAAGATTGAATGGAAGTAATGAATTCATTTCATCATAGTTATCATGCTAAAAACATTTACCAAAGATTTAAAACCAAGCATGAAACATATGATTAAATTAAGCAAAGCTTACTTGGAGATTTAACTTCATGATCCAAGCTTTAGCTTCCTTAATGACCTTCTTAATCCCCTTGGTTCATCCCCTTTATCTTCTCTTCAAACACCTCCAAGAAGGCTCCAAGTTTCCTCAAAAGTTCCAACCTTTTTCAAAGGGAATGAAGCCTTTTTATACACAGAAAACAGAGTTTCTGCGTGTCCCCGGTCGACCCCATGACAGGCCCGGTCGACCCCATCCAAACGGTCAGAAAAATGACCGTTGGAGAGCCAAACGGCTCTCTGCCCAGTCGACCCGCAGTGTACGCGGTCGACCGGGATGTGTACCCGGTCGACCGGGTACACTGGGCCCTGGGCCACTTTTCCCATTTTGCATACTTTTGCAATTTTCAAAGATTTTTGATGTGGGACTTGTTGGGGCCATTAAATCAAGCTTGAAACATGATTTAAATCAATCTAAGTATTTTTTAAAATCATGAATCATAAAAAGCCACAAATCATTTGAAACTTTAAAACTTAGGCTAAGCTTGAATTTTGAAATTCCTTTTACAAAATCAATTGCATCCAAAATTAAAACCAATTCATGCATAAAACATGAGTTTTACCATATTTTAAAAACAATGCTTGGATAAAATAAGATTTCAATGTTTTCTAAAATAATGCAAGTGTGAGAAATCAAATGATGATTAAAATGATATGCATCCATCAAATTGCAATACACAAAATTCCTAACAATCTCCCCCTTTGCAATTTGATGGCAAACCTTAACTTAACACTAAACCTCACACTAAGTCTTCAGCTCCTTGGCTTGACACGGCTTGAAATCTTCGGATGCTCCTTCACTTAGCTTGGGCTTTAGCTCTTTTGATCTTCATTCTTCTTGTCCTTAGCTCCAAGCTTTCTTTCTTTTATCTTCTCTCCCCCTTAGACCAAGCACTCTCTCTCCTTGGTCTTTCTCTCCCTTTGCCATTGAATGCTCTCTCCCCCTTTGATCTTTCTCCCTTTTTGGGTAGCTAGAGCATTTTCTCCCCCTTTGCCATTAAATTGCAAAGGTAGCAATTAAAGAAAGGTACCTACACACATGAAACAAGGAAAATACCTTTAGTAGCACCTGTTAACAAATGAAACTGAAAATGAAATGCTGAACAGGTTATCATGTATAGAGGTTGTCTATGCTGTTGTGAATGATGCTAAGAAAAAAAATATTAATCGAAAGAAAATTTAGTTCAAAGCATCATAAACATTCATCAATTGAGGAATATAACAATTAGAAGATATGAGATGAATAATTTGAATATGTAAATTCATTGATTTTCCATAAAAGACTATTACATATTTCAATAATTACTTGACCAAACCAAAAATCAAAATAATGGTCAGTAATCAATTCAAGCTATCAGTCAGTTGATAGACAAATATTTAAAAGAGTTAAAAAGTCTATCACTACCCTCCCCACAAAAAGTGAAAAAACTTTCCTAAGATCTAAGATGAATCTGTAGGAGACGGGGGCACTGCATCATCATGACGCCTGCAGCTGCTGGAGATGTTCGAGAGGTACTTCAAAGTCTTCTTCATCATTCCTGATACCTCTTGCCTAAATTCCTGATAGTCTGTACGTATGGTAGAAACAATATGCTCTAAAGAGGTCATACGGTCCTCCAGACTGCGCTGCTGAGGGGGCTCTGGATGAGGAGGCTGACCTGCTACTGGATCTACAGGCTCTATCTCCGCAGCCTCTAACTCTGCATCTCCTTCAGCAACAGGATTCCTTTGCTGGGGTGGTGGAAGCTTCATCAAGAGAATGTTTGATTTGTTGAAAATAGTGGATGTCACTGGTCTCTCAGAAGCTGGAGGAACCACTCCATATGATCTAGCAAGCTGGGTAATAAGAAATCCAAATGGAGCTGCACACGGCTGTGATCCAGTAATAACTCGGAGAATATGGTGCATAATAACTGAAGGTAAGCATACCCGATCTCCAGATATAACTTTGAACAACAGATTCGCCATGTAAGGAGTTACTTCAGTCCTATTTCCTTTCCTTGGATAGATGGAATGAGTGAAAATGATATGAATGATCCGAAGGGAAGGAACCATGAGAGAAGCTTGAAGACAATTTTTGGCTGTCCAAACTTCAGCTCTTCCACAAAGAGCATGAGTCACTCCATCTTTTTCATCAAGAGGTAAAACTTCAGAAATTATCTTTAGTCCATTTGACCTAGGAACCCCCAAGATGGATGCAATCTTCTCTGTAGTAACCACCTCTTCCCCATGCTCAAATCTGATAGTGAATGAATTGTTGGTGGAGGCACATATAGACTCATATAGGTTATGAACCAAGGATGGAAAGGCATTTCCACTCCAATTTAGAATACCAGCCCAGCCAATATCTTCCATGATAGCAGGGACACCATAATCCACTAGATCTTCTACTACACATTTCTTCTCCACAATGATCCCTTTGTTTCGGAAGGATTTGACAACCGAAGATGGAGAAGGGATGGGTTTGAATCTGACTTCATGAGGAGGGGATGCTCCAGGAGAGGATGGAGGAGATCTATGAGAAGATGAAGCTTGGCCTATTTTTGACTTCTTGATAGGTTGCCTAAAAGTTTGCTTTGTTCTTGCCATGACTGAGTAGCTGAATATGTACACTGACTGTCCTCAAGTGCTAGGCTGAAATGTAGAAGAAAGTAATCACTTGGCACTAAGGTATCAGCTGGGAAAGAGATATACAGCCCACTAAAAGAGATAATGGAGGGGAGTTATAGATATGATATGATTGGCTAGAAAAGATTAAAGAAATTCCCAAAGAGTGTGGTCTCACTAGCACTAAACAGTTAATTTTTAGAAGAGATGGGCAGCACTTGAAAATGGCTTGAAATGATTCTTAGATTGAAGGAGCTCAGGTGCACAACATTCCCACTCGAATTCAGCAAAAACAGTTGCTAAATGGGATGTAACAGTGGTTCAGTCATAGTGTCAAACAGTTGGAGTGCAGGTTCTGTGACAGAAAGATCCACAGATTATAACTGCCTGAAGATGTGTACAGATTGCTACAAACACTCCTCAATGGAGATTGAAAACACCACTACAACTAATTGATCAGCCATACACATCAGAAATTGAAATCAATGAAGGATGTGCAAAACAACCACAGACGGCTGGAGAGATAGCAACATAGTGCTTCGACAGTCTTGGACGGCCAGAACAGATGGAGTCTCATGTATTTTTGGAAAAAACTAGAAGCAACACACACTAAGAATAATGCGTCTCCATGCTGACAGTTAGACGGAGTTCAGAGAAGAAGAGGAGCACAGCTGCCGTGCGACACAGTGCTGAAACAGGCCTTGGTTTGGAAGAAGACAATCCAATGAGAAATCCTTGGGAGAATGATGATCTTGCCAAGGAAGAATGAAAGAGACGGATTGGAAACGAGGAGCATTCGGATTTGAGAAGCTCCAGGGGGTCGACCTGCTCAACAGAGGTTTCTGTTTTTGAAACAGAAATAGTGCCCAGCGCAACTTTTTAAGTTGCTGTGCACGTGTGTTCGGTCGACCGGCCAATCCAGGATGTCGACCGAGTGAACAGGGAAAACAGAATATCTGTTCAGATTCAAGGAAGAACTTGCCAACTCAAGAAAAACTCTCTGAACAAATGATTCCCTTAATCTAACTATCCTACAAGCTCAATCAATTTAGGAAAAGAGATTTTACAAAACTAATTCTAAATAAGTCCATTTAAATGATTGAAAACTTATGAGTCCAAGACACTTCATTTTTCAATAGTATTTGATTTGACAAATGTGGAATAACTATGTATCCATTCAAATAAAAGCAAGTTTGAAAAACAAATCAATTGATTGAGAAGATGTATCTTTAAGCAATTCTTTTTCAAATCAGATTGATCATAAACATGCATTTTGATCATAACATACCTTTTAAAATCAAAATGCATTTTCAACAAGTAAAACTCAAACAAATGATACTTGAACAAGGAGACAATACTAAGAAAGATAGAAGGAACTAGACTTAAGACCAACAACACATATAACTTATGGGAAAGGGTTGGTCTAATCTAATTATAAGGTCTTAGTATTTGTCTAAGAGTCTAACCTTAGGTATCCATCTAAGGTATTGAGCTTTGGAGTCTATGTATGAGATCCCACCAACTAGAGGAGATAAATATTGATTTCTTTTATTCTTGACATCATATCCTTGAGGTTTGATAATTTCGTAATTGGATTGATGATTAGTCTTTGGTGGTTGATGTTTCTTTTTATTTTTCTCATTTCTTTTAGCTTTTCCTCTCTCTTTATGCCTTTTGAATTTTAATTTTAGTCTTTCAACATTTTTCAAAAGTTCTTTCATTTCCAAGGTTAAAGGAGGTAAAGTGAGAGGTTTCTTTTTGATAGATTTAATTTGACTACTTTTGATTTGTTTAGTCTTTTTAAAATCTATCTTGGGAGACTCTTGTTGGAATGGTTTGACTTGCTTGAACTTTCTAGAGTCTTCCTTTGATTTTGATGCCTTAACCATCATAGAATTAGATTTTCCATTTTTAGGTTCATAGATGGGTTTAGACAAATGATTTTTTTCTTAATTTGCACTCAAATTTGAAATGCCCTTCATTACCACAATAATGACATTTTGTTTTGGGCAAAGTAGAGTGAGTGCTAGAGATTGAGGACTCACCTTTCACAAATGTGTTGGTGATTTTAAGGCCATGAGAAGTATACTTATCAAATCCAATACCCGTCCTATCTCTTTGTGATTTACCCAATCTAAATAATTTTTCAAATTTCTCTTCGCCTTGGGTAAAATCTGCACTCATACTTTTGTTTGTGAGTTTCAAGTTGAGTGACTTGATTTTTAAGAATTGAATTTTCATTTTTCAAATTTTGTAAGTTCAATTCCAATTCCATTAAACTTGTTTACTTTTTCATAAGCAAGTTTTAATTCAAGTTTGAGTTCATTTACATTAGATCCAAGTTGTAAAGTTTTTATATTACTTTGAGCATTGAATAAATTTTCTTTGGTGGTTATTAACTTGGATTCAAGGTTGACAATGTCTTCAACTTGATTTTTTATGTGATCACTTAGAGTTGAGTTTTCTTTGGTAAGTCCTTCACAACTTCTCTTAGATGCATTTAATTCATCTTGAAGATTTAACAAATTATCTTTAGAAATTTTCAATTTGGATTCTAAATGGATAATGTTCTCATCTTGTCTTTTTAATGTATCTCTTAGATTTACATTTTCTTTATGTAGCTCATTATGACTTAATTTTATTTCATTTAGTTCATCTTGAGCTTTTGATAGGTTGTGCAAAGTGATCATGAACTTAGAGTCTAGGCAATGTATTACTTCTTCTTTCTCTCTAAGTTCATCATTTGAAGAGATTAAATCTTTGTTTAGCCTTTTTGATTCTTCTCTTAACTTTTTATTCTTCTTAGCTATGACTTCACATAGTTCATATAATTCCTCATAGGCTTGATGTATATCATCTTCATAATCATCATTTTCTTCTTCTTTTGGTTCAACTTTAGATTCATTAAATTCAAGGTTTGAATCTCCAATAGAAGAAATGAGGGGTCTAGAAGAATCTACAAGGGAATGTACACAATCTAGCATAGTGGAGTCCATTTTAATGATTTTCATGAAAAGCACACTAGGGTTTAAACTCTAGGTTTTTACACCTAATCAAGAGTTCCAAAAACACTTGATCCTAATATTAGAGCACGAGGCTCTGATACCAATTGAAAGTCCGGGATCTTAACCCTAGAGGGGGGGTGAATAGGGTGAGCTACTAATAGTGACTAACTATGACCAATTTTAATTTTCTATAAACTAACTAGTCACTAGTGATGATAACAAGCACAATGCGGAAGCTAAATACATACAATCATCACAAGAGCATGCACCACAACACAATATTTATAGTGGTTCGGCCAACGTGCCTACATCCACTACCGGCTTGTGCTCTCACACCCCACCGGATTTCCACTAATATGCTTTTCCAATAGGCTAAGCAATAACCTCTACAAGATGCTTTCCAAGGCTTAGCAATAACCTCTACAATGTATGCTTTCCAAGGCATAGCAATAACCTTACAATGATGTTTTTCTAGGCTAAACAACAACCTATCAATATGCTTTTAATGGCTAAGCAATAACCTTACAAAGAAATGATTTCTCAAAGAAAGTGTCTTCCAAAGAACACTCTAAGAGATTACAATTAAAGCACAATTACAATGCCTCTTTAATAGGCTAATTTGAAAGTGAAAACTAAACTCACACAACACACTAATGAGTGCAAAGATGTATGCTAATGAGGTGTGTGTGTGACAACTTCAATCAAGTTTAAAAAGTAAAGTCCAATGAATATATGCTCAAAGCAATTCAAGGATTAAAGCACATAGAAAGAATTGATTGAAGTTTAAATGCAAATCACATGAAAAAATACTAACTTGTTGATGATTTAAAAAATAAAGGCTCACAAGTTGTATGAAATTAATTTGGCTTAAACATGTGATGCATTTGTAGTGTTGTTTTCAAAAATAAGATTTAACAAAGGTTTTAAAAAGATTGAAAACAACAATGATGATTCAAACAAGTTAAATTAACATGTTATAAAGAAATCAAAGTTTCAAACATAACATGTTTAACAAAGTTTAAAACTAAACTAAGTTTGAATCAAAGAAAAGAATTCATTACAACTTAATATCAAAGATTGAATGGAAGTAATGAATTCATTTCATCATAGTTATCATGCTAAAAACATTTACCAAAGATTTAAAACCAAGCATGAAACATATGATTAAATTAAGCAAAGCTTACTTGGAGATTTAACTTCATGATCCAAGCTTTAGCTTCCTTAATGACCTTCTTAATCCCCTTGGTTCATCCCCTTTATCTTCTCTTCAAACACCTCCAAGAAGGCTCCAAGTTTCCTCAAAAGTTCCAACCTTTTTCAAAGGGAATGAAGCCTTTTTATACACAGAAAACAGAGTTTCTGCGTGTCCCCGGTCGACCCCATGACAGGCCCGGTCGACCCCATCCAAACGGTCAGAAAAATGACCGTTGGAGAGCCAAACGGCTCTCTGCCCAGTCGACCCGCAGTGTACGCGGTCGACCGGGATGTGTACCCGGTCGACCGGGTACACTGGGCCCTGGGCCACTTTTCCCATTTTGCATACTTTTGCAATTTTCAAAGATTTTTGATGTGGGACTTGTTGGGGCCATTAAATCAAGCTTGAAACATGATTTAAATCAATCTAAGTATTTTTTAAAATCATGAATCATAAAAAGCCACAAATCATTTGAAACTTTAAAACTTAGGCTAAGCTTGAATTTTGAAATTCCTTTTACAAAATCAATTGCATCCAAAATTAAAACCAATTCATGCATAAAACATGAGTTTTACCATATTTTAAAAACAATGCATGGATAAAATAAGATTTCAATGTTTTCTAAAATAATGCAAGTGTGAGAAATCAAATGATGATTAAAATGATATGCATCCATCAAATTGCAATACACAAAATTCCTAACAGCTGGATTCCCTCTAGGTCTCTGTCTGAGAACGAGATGGCAGGTCGGTCGCGGCGGGCTTTCTTGGATGCCGGAGCGAGCTCGGCTTTCATTACTTCCTTCCCGTGCGAAGCCCGCCTGGCTTCGGCACGGGCCTGGGAGCTGCCCCGGGGCGAGGAAGCGGAAACTGAGGACGCCAGATGGATCACGTTAATGATCTTCTCTGAATCCTCGCTGTCTGGAGCCTGGGCTGCACTCTGGTGAATCCGGCCCTCGCTGCCGCCGGCATCACCTGCCTTGACGAACTCTGGAATGTGGCCTTCTTCGGCCAGCTTCTCCAGGTACCACTGCAAAGTCTTGCAGTCCTCGGTCTTGTGCCCGTTACCCCTATGGAAGGAGCAGTAGAGCTTGCTTCGGCTGCCGGCGGTGGGCTCATTCTTCATGGGCTGAGGGTACTTGAAGAACGGCTTGGACCTGATCTTGGTCAGGATGCGGTAAATCGGCTCCTTGAAGACGACGTTGACGCTCTGACTGGCGCTGGAGGGAGGTCTGGGCTTCCAGGCGCCCCCGGACCTGGACGACGCAGGCTTCGCCGAACTGGAGACCCAGGCCTGCTTGGGCTCCTGCTTCTGGAAGGGCCTCCCGCCTCTCTGCCGAGGCTGGCTACTCTTCTGCTCGGGCTCTGGATGCCCGTCCTGATCCCTGGCTCGGATCTCGTCTTCCTCCTGGGCGATGAAGCGCTTTACCCGGGACATCAACTCTGGCATGGATTCTGGGGGGTTCCCGGCCAAGTCCATCCGCAAGTCGTGGCCGGGGATCAGGGCACGCCGGAAGGCGTAGATTGCTATCTCCTCCCTGGTGCCCTCGACCTGGCTGTAGACCGCCCAGAATCGCTGGGCGAAGATGGCGAGGGTCTCACCCTGCTTCATCTTCAGGGCGAGGAGGTCCCCTTCTCTCTTGGGGACGACGCTGTAGGCTTGGAACTTCTTCAGGAAGGAGAGCTGGAGCTCCTTCCAACTCGAAACTGACTGCTCTGGGAGAGAATAGAACCATTTCAGTGGGAGGTCACCCAAACTGGAGGAGAAGATTTTGCAGTTTAGGTGGCCCTCATTCCCCCAGATGGACATCTTCTGGGAGAAGTGTCGGAGGTGAGCGGATGGGTCGGACAGTCCGTCATAGGGGACGAACCGCGGGACGGAGAACTTTCTGGGCAAGGGGGTGCGCTCGATCTCTTTTGTGAAGGGTGAGCCCCCTAGATCAGTGTGGCCACAGATCTGCTTCTGGTCCCGCACGTCCAGGTTGTGCTGGAGAGCCAATCTGACGCGTTTGTCAAATCGCTCCTGCTCATCGTCCTTCTCTGGAGTCTGGGCCTTTGGCTTCCGCTTGGAGTGGTTCGGGCTACGATGGCTGTGAGTTCGGCCATCGCGGCTATGATGACTCCGGCTATGATGACTCCTTCGTCACGAATCTGGCTCCGTTTATGGTCCAGATGATTTCTGAGGTCCTCGCGGGAGGCTGGGCTGCCCTGCTGGGGGCGTCCCTCTTTTTGCCTTGAGGCTCAGAGACCTGCCTCAAGGAGGCGGTTTGCGCTGCCCTCAGCTGCTGCTGGAGCTCGCGAATCAGCTGCTCCTGCCTCTGGAGGAGAGCAGTTTGGGCTTCGAGAACCCCTCCAGTGGCAGGGGGTTGAACATGGCGCGTCTCTCCTACGGCCACGGCTTTCTCCTTCCGAGGACGCTCATGCCGACGCTTATCGCGTCTGGGTGGCATGACTTCTTCTGCTGAGATCGAGGCCTCGAGTCCCTCTTGGAAGGGGAACTCGACAAAGAGCTGAGAGCCTAAGCGGCCCTCGCCTGCAGACGTGCCATGCACCGTGCGGGAGCGCCCTTGAGGAGGGACGTCCGTCGACGGTGGTGGCAGCTCGAGCGCTGCTCTCGAGGACTCTACGCCCTTCCTAGCTTTCGGAGGCATGGCTTCTGAAAGATTGAGGTTAAGAAGGTTGGGAAGGTTGGGAAGGTTGGGATATTACTTTCCCACAGACGGCGCTAATTGTAGGTGCAGAAAATAATGACCCACAATAACTGGGGAGCCTTAGAGGACTTATCCAATGATGGTGATGACTGGGTACCGTCCGAAAGCCTGAAAGAGAAGAACACACGGTCAGAGGACCCTAGCCTAGGCGGCGCAAGGCTCTCCGATGCCAAAGTCAGTGAAGGAACTGGAACAATGGAAGGAGAGGAAGAAGAGAGGCAGAGTAACAGCTCTATGAGTTGTATTGTGCGTACCTTGCATGTGAAATGCAGTCCTTTTTATAGACGATTTGGAAGATATGTTGGACGATATCTTGGCATGGGTCTCATGATTCGACTGGGAAGTCATGATCAGCCCACGTTGCAATTAATGCGGTCCAATCCAGCCCACTCTGCATTAAATGCGCGTCGGATCAACCCACGTCGCATTTAATGCGCGTCTTGTTGGGCCAGATCGTGTTGGACGCCTTTGGCGGTAGGGTATCATCGGATCTGCCCTCGGGCCTTGCCCTGATGTGGCCTCAGCCGCTGGATGCCGCCCTGTCAGGATCTGGCGAAGATTGTGAGCGGCTGGATGTCGCGTCTGTCCCACTAGCTCGTGCCCCTATCCCTCCACGTGCCTGGTGACGTGGGGGATGAGGGGCGCAAGTGGAGGCTCTTTCTTGCTTCGGCTTCCATCCCGGCTTCTTCAGCCGGGGTGGAGCTTTCTGCCGAAATGGCACCCGGGGTGGCTCAGTTTGGCGCTAGTGGCCCGGAGCTGCCTGACTTCGGCCGGACCCCCTGTCCTGGTAGCCGGGGTGAGCTTGGTGCCACGTGGATGGCACGCGGATGGCACGTGAGAGTGCTTAGCCTCATCTGATGGCTGTGATTAGCGTAATCCTGTGGTTCTGGAAATCTCCCCACACAAGAATATACAGGAGAAAATTTTCTAGGGCTTAGCAAATAGCATGTGGGTTATAGAATGAAAATAGATTGTATGTAGAAGTTCTCATTTCTCAATCATAGAGGATTCAGCAGTTGCTTATGCTTGGTCCTCCTATCCTCTCCTGAGATCAAGATGGGAGGGTGATTTTTCCATTCTACCATAGTCTGGGTTACTGTAACCTAGTTCGTTCATGAAGCACGAATAGTTCATTTCAAACAACTCGCAGTTCATGTGATTCACAAACTTTCATCTAACTAGTCTCATGTACTTCTCTAAATTGAGTCCTATAAATCCAGTTGTGGTGCCCACCTGAAAATCCAAGCAATTCAAAGGCATGGTACCCCTATTTATTAGCGCTAATCCAAATCAAACTCCAATCAAAGTGGGGCATTGAGATTGCTTACCAGTAAAATATGAAGATTTACTTTGATTTTCACTCTAACAATGTGTTTTACACACAAATGTTCTATGTGGGCCCAACTCTGATTAATAAAATATCACCTTAGTTTATATAAAGAACAGTTATCTTTGGTGATTTGGATTTTAGATATGGGTCCTAGTGATTGCCTAAGTATGGACACTAATGAATTAGTTATTTGAATCTATTCCATAGAATTCATTGGTCCAATAAAGACTTGGACTCATTTGCTTACCAAAGTCCACATATTTTCCTACACGTTTTCTGCACTCATCGCACTTCGAAAATGATAAAAAAAAAAAAATTCATGATTTCAAAAATAAAAAAAAGGTTAATTTTATATGAAATTACAAAGCCTTTTTCCCATTTTCACCATCCATAACTCCTTTCCCCCATCATTTTTGCTCCCCTTCCCTCTTGTCAATTCTTTAGTAAATGAGATGAACATTTCAGATCATGATTTTGGGGCCATTGAAATTTAGAAAAATAAATGCTGAGAAATATAGAAGAAAACCATACTCCTTACTTGCATGCAAAATTAAAAGTTTAGTGTAAGATCCCAAACCTGATTAATTATATTTAATAGTTAATTAATTATGAATATTTATGATTTACTGTTTGTATTACCTAACTAAGTGTGGTTAGTTGTTAGTTTGGTAGATCTAGATGCTCCAATGGCGTTTCAAGGGGATTGGTTGTAGATTGGACAAGTTTTGGGGTAACTTAAAATCTATTCGTAAATTACAGGAAAAAAGGAGAGCTCCTTTGAGAGTGATTGTTTGAGCTAGAAGGTTAGAACGATGTTTGGTATTGTTTTGGTAAGTTTAGTGAGCATTCGAACTAAGGTTAGAAAGATCTCGAGTGTATTTGGAGCTTGAGGAAGCCTAGGCAAGTGTTGATCTTGGATTACATATCAAGCTTGTGTGGATTTCTTGTTTCTTGTCACTACATTGCATGTATTAGAGCACTCATGTTTTCTTTCAGCTTAAAGTTGTGTTTAAGATGGTTAATTAATGTAATTGAATTCCTAGAAAAGTAGGAGGGATTTGGATTCAGAAGGACCCTAAACAGGGGCTAAAAGATCAAGAAATGTGAACTGTGGTAGACTGCCAACCGCACCACAATCTCCATCATCGGCCGTGGAAGACCATGGGGTAGGGATATTGCCAGCCGGCGGTCCCCGCTGCAAGATGAATTTTTAGCCCGATCTTCGGAGAATTTTTTCCTAAACTTTTCCCAACATCTTATAGACCATAAAAACATGTTAGGTGGGACCCAAATGCGTCAAACTACACCCATACACCCTTTAACCATGCCTCATGGCAATTTGGACCTTTCCAAGACTAACCAGCAATTTGGGTGACCAATCTGAATTCAACCGGTTGTCTACTGTTAGGTTGAGTTGTGGACATCTGGATGACCTTGTTTGAGGGCCTTCGAGGTTTTGGAACTCCTACCAAACTTATGTAACTGACCACCCTTGGTGTAGGGGACCGAAAACCTAGAAATTGGTGAAAGCGTGTCCCCAAACCTTGCATGACATTTATTTGACTTAAGATCAATGTAGGGTGATGTTGTGAGCTATTGTTCACCCCAGATCATTTTGAAATATGTATTTAAAACAACCCTAAGTATGTAAACCTCGGGTCCCAAATGCACTCATCTTTTGTAAAGCCCTTGGCCTTAATTTGATGGGTTAGCATAATTAATTAAGATTAGTATTAATTAATCTAGTTTGTAGCATAATTAGGTATACTAAGTAGTTCTCATCATGCATGACATTTCCTATATTGGGCCCATGAAGACCCATTGGCCCCAAAACCACTTAGAAGCCCACCATCAACTTGCCCTAAGCCCCTTCTTGTAATTTCCCAAAACCCACATAACAAATGGGTTAGGCCCTTATTTGTAAATCCCACAAACTATCTCTACAAATCTAAGACCCTTCCTCTCTCCTCACTTCATTTCATTTCATCTCTCTTTCATTTCATCTAGCCTTTATTTCATTCCATACACCACACTCCATCTTCTATTCTCTACTCTCTCTCTCTACTTCCTCTCCTCCTCATCTCCAACTTGAGACCAAGGCTCCCAAGCTCATGTAAGGCTCTCTCCAATCTCTTAAGACCTTCCCCATCATCTTCTTCACCATCTCTATCCCCCATTTCCATTCCAGGTAAGCTACCGACTTTCTACCTTCCATGTAGTTTCTTTGTTTTTCACTAGGAGCATACATATTCAGGATTTAGAGTTTTTTCTTTCTTGTTTGGCATTAAGGCGAGGGGTTATAGCTTGGATTGATGAGAGGATGGTGTGGAGTGCAAGTTTGGGAAACCCTAGGCTCCAATGTGAGACCCTGCCCCGTTACTAGTCTCATTATATACTAATTATAGCTAACTACGCTGATTAATAGGGGTTCGTACGGTAGTTTAGTCCTTTCCTAGAAATTAGGCCTATTTTATTGGATTAGAGTCTTTTTTAGATTTCTAGAATTGTTAGGGTGTTAATGGGCATTTTAGAGTTAACAGGTTACTTAAAAGCCCATAGAAGTAATTTCTAAGTTCTAGGAGGGTTTGGAGATTTGTGCAAATACACCTAAAATACCTTAAACACCCTTTAATTCCTTCACAAAGCAATCAAATAAGTTGGACTTTTTGGACACTTTGCCCTCACCAAAGCCTATAAAACTACCTCCATCCCTTCCCCACACCATTCATCTTTCTCTCATTTTTCCTTCCAGTTCTCTCGTCTTCCTTCTCTTCCATTTCAATTTCCTTCCATCTCTCTTCTTCCCTTCATCAAAGAATTCCTAGATCTAGGGTTTATACCATCAAAAGAGCTTGGATCTCTCCATGCTATAGCCATTTACAAGCAAGAGCTCACCTCTCCTCTCCTAGATCTTCTTCTTCTCTATAAGACAAGGTAATTCCCCTTACCTAGCTCAAATTCCTTATAGTTTAGCTTCCTTTCTTAGAATTCATCTTCCTTATGCATTTGTTGCATGGGAATTCGGTGTAGGAGGCTTTAATCTCTGTAGATCTGGGTTTTGGTAGGCTGTTGTGAGAGTTAGAGACCTTAGAACTTGGATTTGAGGAATTAGATCTTGGATCTAGAAGATCAACTAAAAGGGACCCTCAATTGGACCAAAGGCAAGTGCAATATGCATATCTAGCATAGAATGCATATTCTCTTCCTTTGATTGCTGTAAATTTCTATTCTATTGATGTTTGATTGCAAAGATCTATCTTCTAACCCTTTGTGTATGGTTTGATGGCTATTGATGGATGGGATCTCCTATTTGTAAAATCAATGGCCCATAGATGATGAGATTGTAATGGATTAATGGGTTTCCATGTGTTATGATGAATTTGGATGGATTTAAGACAAAATTATAGGAATTGGATGGAAAATTGGATGAAATGGAGAAGTTGAGGAAATCTGAGATTTTTGTAATTCATGTGTACCCGGCCGACAGCCCATGTAGGATGTCGACCGGAGACACTGTGAACTCCAAATTAACTGAGAGCAGACATATCAGGTTCTTCTGAGAAATTCAGTGTAGTCGATCGACCGGCCATGCAAGATGTCGACCGACTATATACACTGTAGAGTCCCAGGTCTATGAACTGCCTGCCAAGTTTGTGATTTTTGAACCGCAGTGTACCTGGTCGACCAGGGTACCCAAGGTGTTAACCGGGCACACTGATAATTGAGACAGACGTGACAGTTAGTTTTATGGCTATCCAGTGTAGCCGGTCGACCGACCACACTGTATTGAGTGCATTCAGATTCTGATGATTTAATATTGGGAGAATTTCAAATAAGGTCTTAAGTTTTTTCCTTATTTCAAAAAGGACATAAGTTTTAAAACTTTTCAAATTAGTCCCTAAGTTTTTCAGTAAATTTTCAATTAAGGACATTTGGTCTATTAAAGGTATTTTTTTGGCGATTTTATCCTTCAATTATTTTAAAATACCCAAACTACCTTTTATCAAAAGCCATGACATGGTTTCTGCAGCCACTACTTGCAGCCGATCATCGTGAGGTTGTTGGTTGTCCTTGATCACCATGAAGACATCAGTGAAGGAAATGAGGAAAATATAGAAAAAGTGAATAAGAGTTTTATTTTAATGAAAGCCACTTTGGGTATTTTTAAGAAATTGAGGGAAAATTTTGTATGAAAATATCTTTAAATAAGTGGATGTACTTAATTGAAAACTTCCTCGAAAACTTAGAGACTAATTTGAAATGCTTTGAGACTTATGTCCTTTTTTGAAATAAAGTAAAAACTTGAGGCCTTATTTAAAAATTTTCCTTTAATATTTTAATATATTATGGACCCCATTGACCTTCCATGTGAACCCCTATTGATTTGTCAAACCTGAGTCAAAGGTTGGGCTTAACTTTGACCCATGCGACCACCCAAAGTAGGGTCTAAGACTATGAAATGGAATTCGGTTCGGTTCTTAAAAGTGGTGTTAGATGCCCTCTAACTTTAGAGCACCAAATACACTCTCTTAGCATCCGAGACTGCCTTTAGTGATGGAATTGGTTGAAGTGGGACCTCGGACCTGAAATGGGGCATTGACCTAGGTTGAACTATTTGATACTACTTTCATTGATTGGTAGCGATGTCATATGATTATGTACCGTTTCATTTATTGTCTACCGATGTTCATAATGTTGCTAGACTTAATTAATAAATGAAAAATGGAGGACCTTGACCTAGGATTGACTAAAAGTGACCTTGACTATGGATGGAGAACATTTGACCCGTGTTTGTGGCTAGGCAGGTTATTATATGGCCTAAAGAATGGATGGATGTGATGACCATGGAGTAGATGGAACGCATAAGTGATTAGGCGCACCTGACATGAATATATGTATGTATGCTGATTGTCTGATATGGACATGCATACAATGATGGATTGTAAAAGATATATGATGAGTAAATGGATTGGACTTAAATATCGGGCCGTGTATGGACACATGATGACCTTGTTCACTCAAAGGTAGCCTAGCCATACACTTATATACTTATGTCGTTCCTTAGAGTCGGTAGAAAACACCCACTCGGTTGATATGAGCTTAGCATTGGCATTGATCACCCTTGGTATGAGCTATTGCATACATATGAGTAAGGCCATCATAATGAGCTAGTAAGGTGGGCGTACTACGCTGGGGTATCACAGGACATTGCACGATACCAATATGCGGCTGCCAAACTTTGATAATACGATACAACTGGGCTATGATCCTGTGCACTCCCCACCGCAACTCGAAGGTAGTATGGGAGGGCAGCGTCAAAATTTCTCGCGGTGCTTGGCTGTGTGGATGTACCATATTGATTAAATCGACGGCATAGCATGTTCCTCTATATCGATCCATGTTGCTTATGTTATTGCACAATTTGCCTAGCATTATTACCTTATTGATCTTATTAGTGTATTTATTCCCTTTTGATGCATCCATACTATGTTATTAGTATACTGTGCTGCCAGGTCCTTTGCGGTCTGACTCATTATTTGGTTCTTAGGTATCATTACCGACCCCATCCCCGAGTGTGAGGCGTTCCTCAAGGCGCCACTAGCTAATGAGTACGGGTGGGGCCCGGTTGACCCAGATGTGGTGCCGGAGGATGGAGAGCCTACACAGGGTTGCAAGTGAACTTTTCTTTCGAGTTTGAGTGACCTTTGTGGTGAGGTTTGGGGGATTACTCTAATGCACCTTATATTTCACTTTAAGATTAGCTGAGACTTATGCTCTCTTATCTGCCATTTTATGATGGTACTAGGAGACTTTATGGTTTGCTCCGCTTATATTTGATATTGTTTCCACTATTCTTCCTGGCTTCCACACTTAATTGTTGATATGAATATTGTTGGAAAAAGTCTTATGGCTTATTTCTTTACTAGAATTCATGTCTGGTGGTTGTCTGAGAATTTCAAATGCTGATATTTGAAATGCTGCCAAATTCTGAAATTCTAAATTCTTTGTTTCATTCATGGCCTAAATTCCTGCTTGAGAATTATGAATCCCTTGTCTCCACAAATTCTTTATTTCATGGCTAGAAGAATTTCTAACTGTAATTCTTGTTACATATGTATTATTTATATGCAGATTCAACTTTAAATTGCCCTCCAAAGTCTAATATAATACATACACGGGCCCACTTAATTACAAAATATAACATCTAGATCCACTACAAGGAATAAACTCACCCAAATCCAGAGAGATAAATAAGCTTCTTGGGACTTTTATGATCATTCAAAAATGAAAAAAGATAATAAAAGCCACAAGCTGACACTTGTATATATGTTCATCTTTCCCCAGTAGTTCATGTGGCACACATACAAGTATCAATCCATATCGTCCAAATAAAGGGGGTCGAACAGTGCCTAAGCATTGTGATGAAAAAAAAAAAATCATGCCCCAGGAATTTTGAATCCTCTTTGTTAAAGTGGTTTTTCAAATGTTGAGTTTTTTGGAATTTCAAATGCCCAAGAATTCCTAGGAATTCTAGTAATGAAACACATAATTCATGTAAGGAATCCTAGTACTAAAAGAACGGGGCTTTAAATTGGAACTCACTGCGGTCCTATGATCTTGAAAATTCCCGGTTAATTCGAGAAGTAGCGCGCCAAATCTGGGTACCTTGGCGGTAAACTCAAGATCCAGAATCGAGGCGTTACATCCAAGAAAGGGGATTTTGTGCAAATCCAAGAAAGGCGAGTACATAAATGTTTGTAACACTATCTTCATACTTTGGTTGGTTGATTCTATATTTCTATGCCTATGTTGTAGCTACCTTATTACAAGCTCTCTTAAGTGATTATTGGTGGTAGGTAGGTGATTAATGTGTTTTAATAGTGTTGAAATTAATGGCCTTTAAATTAGTAAATGAGAGTGTGGAATAGGTAACAAAGATTGGCCCTAATAGGTCAAATAGAGAGCGACAGAAGTGTAGTGTTGTTGGGCCAATTACTTGAGAGCCTCACATTACATTCGGGTACATGAGTATAGGTTCATCTTTTACAGGTTAACATTGTAGTGTTAAACCTTCATTAAAACTCTAGTGCATTTTGTAATTAAATCTTAAGTAAATTCCCTTCTGTTATTTGTATCAGCTCTAACATTGTTGTATGTTATATTAGTAACCATCTATGTAGATTGTATGCATTGATGATTCCACGATTTGATTATAGTAATTCATAACCTCACCGCAGACTTCAATCCACCCGGAATTGTGGCAAAAAATGCAATTAAGGAAAAATTTAATTGGCCCCGATTCTCAAGCCCTAGAGATGCAGTTTGGATCTATTTGGTTTCTTGGGGTGTGACACCTTCAGAAGCACCAAGAGACTCGTAGTCCAAGATATTCAGAATCTGATGATTTTGCATAGAATTGAATAGTGTTGTTATCACTTGTTGTAGGTCTGCTTAACTTAATATAAACCTCGAGGACCGTAATTGGCTAATATGGGCTACTCCGTACATGTTTGACCCGTAGGTCAGTCTTTAGAGCTTAGCGGATTACTAGGTTGGTCCTTTTGGTTGGCTAGCATGCATCCTTTGCCCTATCGCCATCCACATTGACGGGATCTATCTTGCCTCCTCCTACCCACTTTCAGGTCTACTATTTCATACCAGAATGTTTTTTGTTTGGGTATGATTGAAATGATATCGTTAAACCTAATTGAGACTGTTATGCCTCAATTCACCTTTTGTGGACTTATTGGCCCTGTCCATCACATTGTGATCCGACCTTGGTATCAGATCTTGAGCTCAACATGTAGAAACCAATTATGAAGGGAAAATTGTCACTCCACCCATGATTGAGGGTCATAAGAGGGAACTTAAGACTACTACAGTAGATACATATCTTTTAGGTCCTTTTTTATCTACAATGAATCTAAGGGGATTTTCCTAGTAAAATCCTTCACAAAAAAAAAAAAGAATCCATTATAAAATAAATTTCAAAAGACAAATAAATAAGTCAAACCCAATAATTCAAAGGAAACCCAAAAAATCTAATAAAAATGTAGAATCACAAAATAGAGCGAATTATCATGAGAGAGAAAATTGATTTCTTTGCAATGGCGAAAACCCTAAAATCATTTTTTTTTTTTTTTGGGGGGGGGGGGGGGGGGGGGGGGGGGGGGGGGGTGTGTGTTGTGTTGTATATATTAAAAACAAAGGGGAATGGTTTAGACAAAAACTAAGAAAGAACTCCAAAACTCTATTAGTATTTCACATGAATAGATTTTCAGTTTAATGTGTAAAAACCTCAAATAGGAAAAAGATCTCATCATACACAGGGGTGCAGCACTGTAAAAAGAGAGAGACGAATAAAAAAAAGGATGATGACTTGAGAGAGAAAGAGAGATAGAGACGGGCTAGAGGGCTTGGGTTTTCTTTCTGTCGAATGATTGTTGAGAGAGAGAGAGAGAGGATAGTCTTGCTGGGTTTTCTCCTTCGATTGATCTTGGCTTTTTTCTTTTCCATTTGCCGATTTGAGAAGAGAGGTAGGGGGAAAAATATAAAACCATAATCATCATTTGAACAAGAAAAAGAAACAAAAAATCCACATATATGAATCAATAACAAACCATAAACCCCAAATTTCTAATTCGTCACAAACCACCCCTAATTTTATTTTTTCAGCAACAAACCATACAACCCCTAATTTTTGGGGTTCAGGTAAATGAGGTTGTTGAGGTTAACGTCCACCCTCACTCTTGAGCGGTCATAATTGTGGTTGAGCTCTCGCCCTCACTAGAAAATCATTGTTGATCGTTTCCTATCACCAATTGATTTTGGGATAAGTGATAGCTCAATGGGGTGTAACATTCTACAAGTGGTATCAGAGCCTACTAGGTCTGGTGTTCGAGTCACGGGACATGCGTTTTGTGAATTCGCAGAGTCACGGCAGGTGTGCTGTTGAGGAAGAGATTGTTGAGGTCAACGTCCACCCTCTCTCCTGAGCAATCATAATTATGGTTAAGCCCTCGCCCTCACCAGAAAATCATTGTTGATCATTTCCTATCACCAATTGGTTTTGGGATAAGTGGTAGCTCAATGGGGTGTAAGATCGTACAGAGGTGATGGGGGAAAACAACAGAGAGAGAGAGAGAGAGAACCCTTCGACTAACTGAGACATGACATTGTATACAAGATCGTTGAGAGAGAGAGAGATGGCATTGTGTGCGGGAGAGACGACGAAGAGGGAGGGTTGGGTGCTTTTCTTTTTTATTTCCCTCCAAAGGCTATATAGCATTGACGATGGCCTTTGGATGATGCCCTTAAACAAACGGTCTAGATGTGTCATCTCTATAAAGAGCAAGGACGGTTCTCATAGGACCGGATCCATATATTTATATGAAGAATTCTCAGAAACTCCCTATTTTAAGAAGACCACCTTTTGCTCCCCTATATTTTTAGGGCATAGAGCTCACCTTGAGCCAATCTAATCATTTCACACATACTTACCCCCGTGAATTGGTATAAAGCCCAAATTTAACAATCTAGCTTTTACTCACCGCTGGATTGAAATCATAATAGGTGATGCCTCTAAAATTATTGAACTTTGAGGCCATGGATCAATGAGTTAGGATAATCTAATGGAGTTAAAAATCTTCGCATAGATAGAACTCATCTAGATTAATTCTATCCAGTGGCATTCCATAGTTTTCATACACCATAGTTGGCCCTAACCGGGATATTTTTTAGGGCTGCCATCCTGAAGTTTGGAAAGGCCTAGATTGTGGGTCTCATTTGACCAAACCATGATCAATCTAAGCCTTTAACAATAATTATCTCCCTCTCAACTAGCATCAAACTAAATCTCACATTCATGCAAGTTATCTTCTGCCTTAAACGACTTTCTATGCAACTCACCTCCCCATTGTGAGAAGTATTTGAGTAAAGCTATCCATGGTTCGAAATATTATCAACCATTTACGTGAGGACTTCTAATTGCTACTGACTTGATGAATGTCATGTACCAGAATAATCTATGTAGTTAATATTTTTTAAGGTTAAGTTCAAATCAACTTGAAGATAAAATAATTAAAATGCATGAGATGAATAAGATTTGTTATGCAATGTCATGTGCAAAAGGATGATATGAACTATGAAATAAGTGCTTATTAAACTCTATCATCATGACGTATTTATATGAAGAGAGGAATTCGCACTATGTGGATTTTCATTTCTACGACACGTACAGAACAATCATGCATCCCCCCACAGAAGAAAGGATCGATCCAAAAAAGAATCTATATATATTCCATGAATCGGGATCCACGAGAACATGTGGTTCTCTCTTTCAGATTTCAGACTCTTGAGAGTCTTCAGAGTTGTGAGGTTTGGATTTTAAATATGGGCCCACACAAGCTCCGATTCATCATGCGAATAAAATTCCAAAAATCCGAACACTCAAATGAAGAAAAACGCAACATCTAGATTCGGTGAAAAAAAAAAAAAAAAAAACCATCCATTTTTCAAAGATCGTGATCAGAAAATCAAGCCATTTTCTTGGATGTGCTAGCTGTTGCTCGTCTCCTTCTTCTAACTGTAGGTTTCCCTACTTTTCTCATTTTACTCCATCTTCGATTTCCTCTTTGTTTACGATTTCTATACCAAGATGGGAATGCACATGGGGAAATGTGGCGTTAGAAATAGAGGTTACTTCCCAAAGCTCAATTTTCTATTTTTGGTTCTGTTTGGATGAAGAGAAAACTTTTCTTGACATCCAATTAAACACCCCACTCAAAAGAGGAATTTTGTATAGAGGGTATGAAGGCAACGTATAAAGGACGAAATAATATTAAAAAGTTGCAGACTCCAATCTCGAAGTCGTTTTGTTAACTTAATATGAACTCAATCTCCAAAGTCTACATGGAATATTAAAAATACACCAGTTGGTACTTGGGTCAGATAGGTGTTGTAGCCTATTGAATCCCTTCATATGCATTTGTTTCTTCTTCTTCTGAGACAGGTACATTTTTTTCATCCACTGTCAGCAATCATCCTTTTTTTTTTTTTTACTTATTATTTTGATTTCTCTTAGAGCTCTTTGATTTGGGGTGCTTACCCTGATGAAGGAAAGAAATGTCTTGTTGGCTGATGAGTTTGTGCCATTATATGTTCATGGATTCAAGCTGTTCTTGGAATAAGGGAAACTGAAATTGGAATTAGGGTGAGGAAAACTGAGATGAGAAATCCGGGTTCTCTTCCCAAATGGGGTATGTGGAGAGGGGTGTATGGGCTCATCTTTGTTCTGGGTGCGGTTGCCCTTATGATCAGCATTTCAACCCTGACCAGGTTTTACTCTCTTAGCTTGTTTTTAGCTACTGATAATGGAAATGAGAGTGAGTTGGGTAAGAGAATTGAGGATGTCATTAGAAAGATCAATGTGGAGCTGAAAGAGCTGAGGAAGTTATCAGTTGATAAGTTGGAAGATGAGTCCAGACGTGAAAGGGTGAGATATATCACTTTTCTTGCAGAAATTTTGACTAGTATGGAGTCCATGAAGGCATTTCACCCACAGATGGACAGACTCATTTGGGAAGGGAGAGGAACTGGAACTGAGGGTGTTCATCCACTGTCAAAGACAACCCAAGAGAGTGACAAAGTTGCGGAGTTCTTCCTTGTGGAAGAAATCAGAAAGTATGTTAAGATCAAACCCAACAGATTGGGGAGGCAGAATTTCATGGGCGCGAATGGGACTTTCACTAGCATAGGCCATGCTTGTTTCTCGATGAAGAAAGAGCTGGAAGAGTACATGGACTATGATGTAGGAGATTTTTGTAGAGATGACTGGAAACTGGCCCAGCTGCTGATGGTTCATGGTTGTGATCCATTGCCAAGAAGAAGATGTTTCTCAAGGGCCCCTAAGCTATACAGCAAGCCCTTTCCAATCAATGAGTCATTGTGGAAACTTCCAGATGACCGAAATGTGCGATGGAGTCACTACAGATGCAAGAACTTTGCTTGTCTTGCTAGAAACAGGACTGGCAAGGGGTTCTTCAAATGCGCAGATTGCTTCAATTTGACCCATCATGAAATGCCCAGGTGGATAGAAATTGTAGGTTTGGACCACAATTCGAACTCTACGGCAGACTTCCTTATAGCAGAGGTTCTGGAAATCGTGGCAGGGGGGATAAGAATAGGGTTGGATTTCAGTGTAGGGACCGGGACGTTTGCTGCGCGCATGAGGGAACTTAATGTCACAATTGTCTCTGCCACCATCAATTTGGGGGCTCCCTTTAATGAGATGATTGCCCTCCGAGGTCTTGTTCCTCTTTACTTAACAATAAACCAAAGGCTCCCTTTCTTCGACAATACACTGGACATCATCCATACCACAAGATTTCTTGATGGTTGGATTGATTTTCAGCTTTTGGATTTTGTCTTGTATGATTGGGACAGGGTTTTAAGGCCTGGTGGTCTGTTATGGATTGACAGCTTCTTCTGCTTGCACAAAGATTTGGAAGACTATCTAGATGCATTTAGGATGCTCAGGTATAGGAAACATAAATGGGTCATTGTACCTAAGCTGGATAAACATGGGCAAGAGGTGTTCTTTTCTGCTGTACTAGAGAAGCCACCAAGGCCGTTCTAATATTATATGGAGTTTAGTTTCTTTTGTTATCATATGAAGTTTCAAGATTCTCTTTTCAATCTTCTTGTCTCTGAATAGGGTGACACCCATTTGTTTTTAGTTTTCTTCTTTAGGGAAATTCAATTGAGGCTTATGAACTTTCAAATTGCTAGTTACTGAGCATTGCAGCTCCTCTATATTTAATCCCTTTTAAAAAGAGAAACTATCAACTCATGATGACACTACCACCTGCTTGTACCTTTTGACATACTACTGCTTTTATATGATCCACTTTGCTGTGCAAATCTAACTTCTTATCAGAATGATACTCACTCCTGGATTCACATGTGTATAATTATGGTTTTGGTTGTTACTTATGATCTATGGAGCAGTGTCAGTAGTTACTTTCATTAAAGTGAAATTTGAGCCAATTCTATACATGGAGGGGTATTTGATATGAGCGGGTCCGATCATGCATAGGTGAGCCCTATGTGGGTCATATATGCTGCTTTGAAAGGTCAAGATGGTATTGTTGTCAGGGCCCGATCATCTCTGTTGAAGAAACACATATCCTTTAATAAGGAACTTTCACTCAGTTGTACATGCTTAAACATAATATTCCATGCATGTTAATATTTCTCACTGTAGGTGCAAAAAATAACGACCCACAATAATGGGGGGTGCCTTAGAGGACTTACCCGAGTGAGATTAGGGACACCGATGCCTGCGCCTGGAGCCTGAGAAAAGGAAGAAGAAACGCAGGTCAGAGGACCCTGGCCTGGGCGGCGCAGGGCTCTCCGATGCCTAAGTTAGTGTATGAACTAAGCAGAGGGAGGAGATTTTTGGGGAAGAAGATGGCATACCAGAGTGGTAATGGCGTCCTCTCCTTTCCTCTGGAGGGGTAGCTGTGTTTATATAGAGGAGGAGGAGGCAAAGGGGTTGTTGGCTGTCTTGTCATAGCCCACTTCGTCAGGTACTAGGGAGGCGCGGTCCCATCGTAGCCTGTCTGGTCCCGTCGTAGCCTGTCTTGTCCCGTTAGGCCATATCCTGGCGCCTTGGGAGCTGTGGACGGCGATCTGTCAGGAGATACGGGCTGTCCCCCTTGTCTTGTCGCACGGGCCATAGCGTGCTTGAGCGTCCATGGGAGGACAGCTGTCGGTGCTCACTACTTTCGTCGATATGAGGCGCTTGGCCGGGATGGAGTGTCGTGCCGGGTGAGACCTGGCGGAGATGTAGGGCCATGGTACTGTTGCCGAAGTGGGAGGGCCTGGTACTGTCGCCGAGCTGGGCAGCCGAAGTGGGATGCTGTGGCCGAAGTGGACCCTGCCGAGGTGGAGTGTCTGGTCTTGCTAAGGGGTGCATTGCCGAGGTGGGGGAGTTGCCGGGATAGACTTGCCGGGATGGACTTGCTGATGCGGGGGCCCGGGATGGAGCACCTTGCCCAGGATTCTCTTGGGAATTTCCCCACACACTCACATTATAAAATTATCAAAACATCATTTGAGAGAAAGGAAGCTCATGCAGAAATTATCAAATCAAGATATTAAAACTGATAATAAATCGGAATGTGCTCTTTTATCTCTATTGTTAACAATACAGGAATAGAAATTGATAAATGTGAAAGTTTTATTTCCAAACCTTATTGAAATGGTCAAGTGAGTTCAAGTGAAATTTGTTCATGTCAGGCCATTGTTCAAAGATCTGAGGGTGCATTTGATTGGGCTTTTAAAAAAAAAAAAAATTCTTTCAGGACTCTTCACTTTTAAAGATCTCCATGGAAATCTGTAGATTTTTATTCATTCAATTTCGAACTTTCTGTTTAATCCCGTTTACTCGTTTAGAGCAATTATAAACAATGGATTATTTGTGTAAATGTCTCAGATTTCTAGTACCCATTTAGGTTTTCATTTTTTTTATTTTTTTTATTCTTTGAAAAAACTTCTCCTTTCCTTTTTTTTTTTTTGTTGAGTAGTCACTTCTCCTTTTCTTTTGAATTATGGAACTTGAATAGTAAAATTCCTGGATGTTCTAGGGTTGGATTATTGGTCGGATTGTTGGTCCTTTTTTCCCTTGAAATTTTAGAAAGGTTGGATTTTTCTTTCTGACTTCAAGAAATGTCATATAGAAACCTGTAGTGCATTAATCAATTGTGGACTTGTCATTTGATTCAGTTTTGAGCGCTAAAGGGCCCATTGTTTGCATGAATTCTCATGAACTTTTATGTACATTTTGAGATTTTTATTTTTGCTTATTTTTTTCTCATTTTCTTTTGAGGCACATGTAAATTATGGTTAGAATTATGATAGTTAACAAATTCTCAGGTGAAATTTGTAAAGATTGGATTTTTTTATTTTTTTTAGTTTGTGTTTCTAAATGTAGTATTCAGCTTGAATACATTTTTTGCTTATTATAGTTTTATTAAACAGAAGACTAAAATATAGCCATCTGAAAACTACACGTTTAGCTTGAGACAAGCAGTCTCAAAACAGATGTGGAGAATGCATGTGTACTAGGAAGGCTCTGCCGGTCTGCCACAATTGCAACATTGCTTTTGTGTGTCACGTTGCAGGACTTGAAATTCATAAAATGTAAGTTTCAAGTTTCTTATATAAATATGAAACCAAGGGAGACAAGAATAGAGGACAGTCAATAATAGAATTAGATAAAACTCGCCTGAACCTCGTCCCTTCTCTGAATAAAGAAACTATGTAAGGTTTTTTTAGTGTTGGCTAATTCATTGGTTAATGGACAAAACCGGATTTCTTAAAGTTGTAATTCTTTTTTGAATGGACTGCCTAAGATCTCAGTGAAAAAGATTTTTTTGGCTCATACCTGACAGTGATCACTTGAGCGAACCCTTCACAGAAGCATCATCGCTCGAGTTTCTTATTCCTTCGCTCGATCCAGCCTGAGACAGAGACGCATTCGCTCGAGCGAACTTCATGTCCCCTCGAGCGAACCTGGACGAGTTACAAATCCATCCATAAACTCCTACCTGTTTTCTCTCAAGAGGCCAAGTTTTATCCAAATTATATCAGAACTCTTGAGGCACGAATCTAGGCTTATATATAGCCTTTCTCTCTCTATTCCAAAGTACTTCTCATCAATACAAAATCCTAGAGAATATTTTGAGAGATCCATCTTTCCCCAAGGCTTTTAGTTGTTATGCTGAAGATCAAGCTTTGGTTTTTGTGTGGGGGTGTTTTCACTAAGCCGAGATCAGCGCTAGCCCTGGCCTCAAGATAAGATTGATTATGCCTCCCCTAGGCGAAAGGTGACCGCGGCTGAAGGACCGCGGCATTCGCCGAGGTAAGAGCTCCCGAAGTCGGACCTATCCGACCTCGGCATCGACCCCGGCAACGCGGATTTGACAGAGATTGATGGGACCAACGACAGGACAACGGCGCATGCTAAGGCATGCCCTGCAGATTATCATTACTGACAAAACGGCGCGTACAGGACACGTGCGCCCCCAGGGCATGGCTCCGGGCCAGGCCTGATGGGACCTGGCCCAAAAGTCAGAACCGCCGCCTGACCCAGCAAGCCTAGCATTTAATGAAGCGTGGGTCGGCATTTAATGCATTATGGGCTGAGTGGACGCAGCCACTCGAGTGGCCGGCCCAGTCTTGGAACTCGCCCACAATAGTCAACCCCATCGCCTATAAATAGCATCTCCACCTCCATCCTAAAGGTACGCTACCCATAATACACACTCTTACTCTGCAATTTCCTCTCCATTTCCCTTGATCGTTCCCTGAACTAACTTAAGCATCGGAGAGCCTTGCGCTGCCTGCAGCCAGGGTCCTCTGACGTGTTTTCCCTCTCTTCCTCCTCAGGTCCAGTCGGAGCCACGACAATCTTCATCCAAACCACCCGAGTCAAGGATCTTAATCCCTGATTTAAAGTCCTTAATTTTTAGGCACTTACAATTGGCGCCGTCTGTGGGAAAGTACTAACCCATACCCCAAAACCTTTCCCAAAACCCTTTCCAATCACCATGGCTCCGAGAAACAAGAGAGGCGCAGAGCACCCGAAGTCCCTCCCCGCAGGGCCACTAGTTCTCCCTGGGCCATTGCCCTACGCATCGAGGGAGGGCCGCAGAGGTAGAAAGCTACCACACCGAGTCCGCGTCGTCCCCGCTAGAGGTGGGGGGTCTACCGCGGCTGAATGCTCCCCTTCAGGAGCGCTTCTCGAAGGGCAAGGCCCCGGCAGCGGCGGGGTCACATCGATCCGGGCGCCACTCGGACCGCGAAGGCAACAGAGCCGACCCCGCTCAAGCAGCAATCAGGGCTCAGAACCTCGCCCTCCAGGAGAAAGACGATCTTATCCACCAGCTTAGGCAGCAGCTCCGAGAGAAAGAAGTAGTCCCCGGGGGCGGTGATCCCGTAGGCAGGAAGGATCCCGTCACCGGCAAAGACTTAAGGGAGCATCTGAACGATAAGAGTCGCGAGCGGAGTCACGTCGGGAGTTCTTGCCATAACCGCGAGGATAGGGGGTCGGTGCCGAGATCGGAGGCGGCAGACCAGCAGGCTCTGATCGACCGCCTGGTCAAGCAGGCCATCCAGAACACCCTGAAGGAGGCAAGGCTCGCCCAAAACCAGCCAGACCTCCCCGACTTCGCTGGCCTCGACTCATCACCCTTCTCCAGAGAGATAATCGAGTACCCCCTCCCCAAGAAGTTCAGCGTCCCAAGGTTCGTCCTCTACGACGGGACCTCGGACCCAGCAGCCCATCTCCGGCATTTTACCCAGAAACTATCCGTCTGGGGCGACGTCGGGCACCTCAATTGCAGAGTCTTCTCCTCCAGCCTGGGGGACCTACCACTCAAATGGTTCTGTGCGCTCCCCGAAGGATCGATCACGAGCTGGGCTCAGTTACGGGACCCCTTCCTTGGGAAATTCCAGGCGCACAGAGTCATTCCCAAGACCGACAGCGACATCATGGCCCTCAGGATGAGGTAGAGTGGAAGCATCACTCAATTCGCCAAAAGATTCTGGATGGTTTACAGTCAAATCGACAACTCCTCCGAAGATGTCGCGATCAAGTCCTTCCAGCACGCCCTCCTGCCAGGATGCGAGCTTCGGAAGGAGCTCGTCCAAAATCCTGTTCTCTCTGTAACAGCCCTCATGGCAAGGGTGAACAAGTACATCGAGCAAGAGGAGGACGAGGCGCGGGCCAATGAGAGCTTTGGCGTTCCTAGGGGCAAGTCTCAGAACGAGAGCCGTCCTCGGCAGGAGGACCAACCGCGGCAGGAGGATCGATCTCGGCGGGAAGACCGAGCCTCTGGGGGGGAGAAGAGGACCTACCGTAGAGAAGAAACAAGCCGAGACCACCACTCAGGTGGCCAATCGTCGGCCCCGACCCGCGCTCCAGGAGGAGGCAAGAGACATAGACCATCCTACTCTTCGCGCGAGAGGGTCAACACGGTTTTCAAAGAGCCGATTCACCAGATACTGGAAAAGATCCAGGGAAAGCCATACTTTAAATGGCCATTTCCTATGAAGGGCGATCCCTCCACGAGGGATCAGACGAAGTTCTGCGCTTACCACAAGCAGAACGGGCATAACACTGAGGGCTGTTACTCCCTCAAAGATCATCTCGAGAGGCTCGTCAAGGACGGGCACCTGAAGGAATACTACAAGATAGCAGGCAGCGGGAGCAACGACCGACCTCGACGCCGAACTGAGGAGAATCACGACAGTGACGGGTCGGAGAGGATCATAAGCATCATCCACCTGGCCCCTACCAAGCAGAACAGCGGTCAGGCCCGCGCCGAGGCCAGGAGGGCCTCCCATGGGAAACAGGTCATGTCGGCCGAGCTCGGACCATCCTCTAAAAAAGCTCGCAAAGAGAGGCCGAAGATCTGGTTCTCAGACGAGGACCTGAAGGGGGTTCAACTCCCTCACAATGACCCACTAATTATGACCCTGAAGTTGGGGAGTTGCAAGGTGCAGAGGATCCTCGTCGACCCCGGCAGTTCGTCCGAGATCCTCTACTTCGACTGCTTTACTAAGATGGGGCTCACAGAAGAAGACCTTCAGGAGGCGCGGACCCCCCTAATAGGGTTCAGCGCAAAGCCCGTATACCCCAAAGGGAGAGTCTCCCTCAAAGTCCAAGTAGGGGGCACATCAGTGGTGGCTGACTTCCTCGTGGTAGACACGCCATCTCCCTACAATGCCATCGTAGGGAGGAGCTGGCTACACCAGATAGAGGCCGTCCCCTCTTCCTACCATCAGAAGCTCAAATTCCCTTTGGAAAGGGATGGCGGAGTTGAGATAGTCACAATCGACGGGGACCAGCAAATGGCCAAGCGTTGTATGATGGCCGTGGTATCCGGCGAGGAAGAGCCGAAGCAAGTGCACATGGCAGAACTAGAAGCAGAGCTAGAAAGGGTCGGCCGCGATCCAGGAGAGAAGAGTATCGAGGATCTCACCGAGGTCAGGATCGACCCCAGTGATCCTGAGAGGCACTTCCTTCTTGGGAGTCAGCTCGCCGAGCAGGAGCGGTCCGAACTGCTCAGTTTCCTGTTGCGAAGCAGAGACGTCTTCGCCTGGACACCGCAGGAGATGCCAGGCGTGAACCCCGAGATTATAAGCCACAGACTGAATGTAGACCCTCAGGTCAAGCCAGTGGTCCAGAAGGCGAGAAGATCCGGAATCGACCAGTCTGCAGCCGTGGTCGAAGAGGTGGAGAAACTGCTGGAGGCGAACGCCATCAGAGAGGTCCAGTACCCGAAATGGCTGGCGAATACCGTGGTAGTGAAAAAGAAGACCGGAAAATGGAGAGTCTGCGTCGACTTCACTGATCTCAACAAAGCATGTCCCAAAGACTGCTTCCCTCTCCCGAAGATCGACCAGATGATTGACGCCACCCGCCGGTCACGAAAGGATGAGTTTCCTCGACGCCTACCGCGGTTATCACCAGATACCCATGTACGGACCAGATGAGGAAAAACGACATTCATCACTCCTAGGGGAACCTACTGCTATAAAGTGATGCCGTTCGGACTAAAAAATGCGGGGGCAACCTATCAGAGATTGGTCACCAAAATGTTCCAGGAGCAGCTCGGCAAGACAGTCGAGGTATACATCGACGACATGGTCGTCAAATCCACCCAATCTCACGACCATCTGACAGATCTCGGCCAGGTTTTCGACGTTCTCCGGAAGTTCGGGCTAAAGCTAAACGCCTCCAAATGCACCTTCGGGGTCGGGTCCGGCAAATTTTTAGGGAGCCTCGTCACACGACGGGGTATCGAAGCAAACCCGGACCAGATCTCCGCGATCCTGGGAATTCAGAGCCCGGCAACAACGAAGCAGGTCTAAAGGCTCACCGCATGGCCGCCGCCCTCAACCGCTTCATCAGCAAGTCTTCTGACAAGTGCCGCCCTTTCTTTCAATTGCTAAAGAAGAACCTGAGATTCGAATGGACCCCGGAATGTGATTCGGCCCTCCAGGGACTCAAGGCTTACTTGGCCTCGCCTCCACTACTGTCAACCCCGAAGAAAGGCGAAACATTGTATTTATACTTGGCAGTCTCCGACCATGCTGTAAGTTCAGTACTGATCAGAGAAGATGAAGGGCAGCAGAAGCCCATCTACTATACAAGCAAGACCCTCCTCGTCGCAGAAACCAGGTACCTGCCAATGGAGAAGCTCGCACTGGCCCCCGTCAGTGCTTCCCGGAAGCTCTCGCACTATTTCCAGGCCCACACGATAGTGGTGGTTACGGAGCACCAACTCAAGTCCGTCTTCCGGAAGGCCGACTTCTCTGGGCGAGTTTCGAGATGGGCCGTGGAGCTGGGGCAATACGACATCCAGTACCAGCCCCGAACAGCGATCAAAGCGCAGGTCTTGGCAGATTTCATTGTCGAGTTCACTTCTCCGAGTTCGGCGCCGAGCCCACTCGACCCCGAACTGGGGGGCAAGGGGCAGAATGGCCTAGTCCCGGAGACTGATTACGAGCAATCTCGGTACACCTCCCGAGATTCGGCTTGGAAGGTCTTCGTTGACGGGTCTTCCACCTCCAGAAGGGCCGGCGTCGGCGTAGTCCTCCAGTCTCCAGAAGGGCTAGTCATCGAGCAAGCCCTGACCCTTGACTTCCGAGCATCAAATAACGAGGCGGAGTATGAAGCATTGCTGGCAGGGCTGAATAGTGCCAAGGTTCTCGGAGCTCAACAGCTGGTGATCTACAGTGACTCGCAGTTGGTGACGAGCCAGCTCACTGGAGATTATCAGGCTCGCGACGACAGAATGGCGGCCTATTTAACCCTCGCCAGGAAACTCCTCTCCTAATTCCCGGAAGTAGAAGTCAAACAAATCGGCAGAGACTCTAACTCACACGCCGACGCGCTCGCCAACTTGGCCTCCGCCGTCGAGGCTGGAAAAAAGAGGACTATAGAAGTGGGCTCACTAACATCGCCAAGTATAGAGCTCAGCCCGCCACGGCAAATCCTGTGCGCCGACCTCGGGCCCAGTTGGATGGATCCCATCATCGCGTACCTCAAAGACGACCAACTCCCCGAGGACAGAGCGCAAGCTCACAAGATCAGGCTCCGGGCAGCCCGGTTCTGGCTCTCTCCAGAAGGAAAGCTGTACAGGAAATCCTTCACGGGCCCTTACCTTCAGTGCGTCCACCCAAGCCGAGTTGAAGACTTCCTTTACGAGATACATAAAGGCATCTGCGGAAGTCACATCGGAGGAAGGTCACTAGCATACCGGGCTATAAGCCAGGGATACTGGTGGCCATACATGCAAAAGGACGCACAGATGTACGCTATGAAATGCGAAAAGTGCCAGAAATTCTCGCACAACCTCCATCAACCTGCACAGGATCTGAGCCCGCTCTCCAGTCCATGGCCTTTTGCTCAGTGGGGGCTGGACATTGTGGGACCCCTCCACCGAGCTCCGGGGAATAAAAGGTGGCTGATAGTGGCCACCGACTATTTCACCAAGTGGATAGAGGCGAAAGCATTATCTTCCATCACCGAACGGGACTCCAATCGTTTGGAAGAACATCGTTACGAGGTTCGGCATCCCCCGAGTCTTGGTCTCGAACAACGGGACCCAATTCGACTCTAGCCTCTTCAAAAACTTTTGCAAGGAGCTCGGCATCAGAAACCACTACTCGACTCCGGCCTACCCCCAAAGCAATGGCCAAGCCGAAATCTCCAACAAAGTGGTCTTGGATGGGCTCAAGAAGAGGCTCGATGGGGCGAAGGGAAGATGGGTAGAAGAGCTACCCAGTGTGTTGTGGGCCTACAGAACCACTCCGAGACGCTCCACGTCAGAAACTCCTTTCTCCTTGGCATACGGAATGGAAGTCGTGATCCCTCTCGAAATCGGCCTTCCAACGCTCAGGTCCGAACTCTGACCAGGCCCAGAACGATAAAAACCTCACCCTGGGACTGGACCTGGCCGAAGAGCGCAGAGAAGCCGCTTCCATCCGTTTAGCAGCCTATCAGCAACGGCTAGCAAGAGATTACAATCAGAAAGTGCGGGAAATGAAGTTCTCCATCGGAGAGCTGGTCCTGAAGAAGGCACTGCACGCAGACAAGGACCCGAATCAAGGCAAGTTGGCCCCAAACTGGCGCGGTCCGTTCAAGGTAGTCTCGACCGCGGGGCGGTCCGCATATAAGCTTGAGGATATGAATGGGAAACTGCTGCCGCGGCCATGGAACGCATCACATCTCAAGAAATTTTACTTTTAAATGTATTCAGTTTATGCAAATCAATGAAGGTCATTTCCTCTCAAGAAAGTTTCTCTTTGTGTTCTAAAATCAAAATCGTTCCAAGGAAGGAACCGCGGCAACAACGCAATCTCCCAGTTCGGCAGGGACTTCCCCATTTTGTGCGCGTCTCGGCCCTCGTGCCAGATGACCAGCACGACTCTTGGTGACGAGCCAGAAGGACTTCTCCATTTCGTGCGCATCTCGGCCCTCGTGCCAGATAACCAACACGGCCCCTGGTGACGAGCCAGGAGGACTTCTCCATTTCGTGCGCATCTCGGCCCTCGTGCCAGATAACAAGCACGGCCCCTGGTGACGAGCCAGGGGGACTTCTCCATTTCGTGCGCGTCTTGGCCCTCATGCCAGATAGCCAACACGGCCCCTGGTGATCATTGCACGACTACCCAATACTAAATAATCCCAGGCACTCACCGAGCTCATATACTTAAAAGAAAATAGTATCACTCGCTCGCCGTCACGATTGCGAAAAACGCTCGGATCAAGCCTACATCACGTTCTATAAAAGGCCACGTCTTCTAAGCACGGTTAACCGATCACGGGTCCCCAAGGTATGAAAATTCAATTATATAGCCGAAGCGAAGCACTTAGACACATTCCAAACAAAGGGAAGCACGGAATAGAGGCAAAAAAGGATTTTTCATTAAGTTCGGTAGCTTCATACATGAGCGGCGCAATGCGCCTAAGGAAAAATTACATTTGAAAGATGGAAAGAAAAACAGCTAAGGAGCCTCATGCGGCAGGCGCCGAAGCGGCGTGATCTGCGGAAGGAGTCGCGGCATCAGGAGGAACTTCGGAAGAGGAGGCGACGGATGGTGTCGTAGCAGCGGCGGGAGCCCCAGTCGTCGACGGGGCGATCTCTGATCCCGGCGCGGCCGCAAGTTCCCTCTCAGGGTCTGCCGTGGGAGTTGGGTCAGCCTCGGAGCGCGGGAACTCGTCCGGGCTCGTATATGCGGGGTGATCCCTGGGAATCCCCGCCTTCGCGAGAGCCGCTCTCCACCCCATCTCCCAGGACGAGGCCCTTATAGCGTCAACCTGCGCCGAGTACTCCCCGCCAGCTACATCGACGCCATCCTGGAAGGCCGCGGCAACCTCGGTCTGAATTCGGAGCTCGAGCTCGGCTTTCTGCCTCTCCAGGCCCGCGATCCTCCTCTCCAGCTCAGCCTCTCTCCTCTTGACCAGCTCAAAGGCCGACTTCGCCTTGTCGAGCTCGGAGAAGAGGGCTTGGTGAGTTTCTTCATACTCCTTCTCCCTCACCTTGCCCTCTTCCAAGGCTTTCCTGTGCTACTCACAGTTCGCCTGGACCCTTTTGAGCTCATCATGGCATTTCTGGACCCGGGACACTGAGATCTGAGCCATCTGCACGATCTGCAAAAAGCCACCAAGTCAGGGAAAGCTATAGCTGACAGATGAAAGGAAAAAGACCTAGAAAAGTTCAGGGACTTACGCTCAGGCTCGCCCTCATCTGCGACGCCAGCAGAGAAATATCGTCCAGCTCATCGTGCTTCTCCATGTCCCGCGGTAAGGCACAAGCACTGCTGAGGCTGGCGATTACCAGAGGCCCCCCAGAAAGGCGGTCCTCGACCGTCATCGGCCTCCCCGGCTGGAGCATGAAGCTCGGCCTCCAGAGGGCGGGGGAAGCCCGCGTCGACATCCCGCCACCAGAGGACTCCCCCGCGGAGCCCTCGACTCTGGCCCTTTTTCTGGCCAAATCTTCCCCCCGCGACGCCGGGGGAGGGACGACCGCGGATGTGCTGGGCCCAGCCGCGGACTGCGGCGCCGGCGTCCGCAAGGGAGGAGGTGCCGAAGAAGACGAGGGTGCGCCCGAAGAAGGAGGCGCGCGAGAGGAGGAAGCTGCGCCGCGGCCTCGCCCCCCAACGGGCAGGGCCCTGAGATTCTTGAAGACCGGCTTCGGGCGGGTCCCGTCCATCTCGCCTTCCGGGTCGCTCTCTGACGATAAGACGATCCTTCCAATCGTCTCGGCGTCGTCCTCTTCGGACCCCGAAGTCGATGCCTCGGAGATGGATGCGGTCCGATCCCCGGAGTTAGCCGAACTGCCTTCTTCGTCTACTTCCGCCGCGGCCTGGGAGCGATGGGCAATGTGCTTCTTGCTCCGATACCCGCGGTATCTGGGTTCGTACCCAAGTAATCTCCACGCCGACCTGTCCCCGTGGCCGTGGTAATTCTCCAAGGCGCGAATCCAAGCCTTGTTCAACTTCCAGCCGTCCCGGAAAAGCAGCCGCTCTCCTTTGACGAAACACCTGCAGCGGCAAACGAAAGACATAAGTCCAGCAATATGGAGAAAACGAAAGAAGTGAAAAAGTGTGCTAGGCTGTAATTACTTGGGGGGTTGCCGAAGTGACGAGGGATCCTGAAATTTCTTTCCGCGATGGCCTCGTCATCGCTGAACTCCCAGCCGCCCGTGACCATCAGACGGTCGTCTCCAGCATATTTATTGGAGTCCTCTAGGGCTTGCACAAACGGCCTCCGACTCGGCTTGATGCGGAGGTAATACATGTCATTCCCGGACTTACAGATATCGTAGGCGTCCTCGATATCGTTGGACGCCGAGACCGATGCCCAAGATTGTATTAAGGGCATCCGTGCCCATTACAATCTTGAAGCTATTGGGCATCAGCTGGCAGGGACAGAGGTTCCATGCCCTGAGGCACTCCCTAAGCAGAGGGCGAAGGGGAAACCTAACCCCGCCCTCGATTATGGCTACTAAAGGAAACGGCATCCAGCCGTTGTAAAAATCGCCAAGGATGCCGGCGGCCAGAGGGGCCGCCATGACCTGGACCCCGTCCGGAATGTTATACTTAGCCCTGAGATCGGCTAGTCCCCTCTCAGACTCTACCCAATGACTAAAGATACCCATCTCACAGAGGAGAACACTAAAATAAAAGGGGGAGTTTGCTAAAGGGCAAAAGGGAACCCTAGACAGAAGGGAGAGAAAGGCAGAAAAGGCAGAACAGAACCCTAGAAAAAGGAATAGAACGGAGATGAGAGAACTTACGAAGGAACCAGTAAATGCAACGAGGCCCTGACAGCACTTCTTTCAGGCGAAGACCCGAGGAACCTCTGCACCAGCTTCTTTCGTTCAACGAAGGCGAAGGCAGGGAAGAAGGCGAAAGAACTCCAAAAAAGGAAGAAGAAGGAGAATGCAAAGAGAGTTCAGACGAAGGTAAAAGAAGGAAAGGAAGGGGCGAACCCCTATTTATAGCCAAAAATTGGGCGGCTAATCATGGCGCCTGTTCGAATTTCGAAGAAGGCGCGTCTTTTCACTGCACGCGCCGTCGCGAAAAGACGGGCCAGCCAGATATTAGGAGACACGTGGAAACACCAGCTTGATTCTCGTGCGCCATTTAATGCCTCGGGTACGGAAGCGACAGCAGATAGGAGTAAAGACGCCAGCTACCGAAATGGCGGTGGAATTCCAAAAGCCAGAAAACGTTTGAGCTCCCCCGAGCCCGGGAGCGGAGTTACCTGAGCACCACGGCATGTTGCATCTCGGCGAGACCTATTTAGCTTCCGACCTCAAAGAGTTGTGATACCCTTAAGAACTCGAAAGACTGGGGGGCAATTGTGTGGGGGTGTTTTCACTAAGCCGAGATCAGCGCTAGCCCTGGCCTCAAGATAAGATTGATTATGCCTCCCCTAGGCCAAGGGTGACCGCGGCTGAAGGACCGCGACATTCGCCGAGGTAAGAGCTCCCGAAGTCGGACCTATCCGACCTCGGCATCGACCCCGGCAACGCGGATTTGACAGAGATTGATGGGACCAACGACAGGACAACGGCGCATGCTAAGGCATGCCCTGCAGATTATCATTACTGACAAAACGGCGCGTACAGGACACGTGCGCCCCTAGGGCATGGCTCCGGGCCAGGCCTGATGGGACCTGGCCCAAAAGTCAGAACCGCCGCCTGACCCAGCAAGCCTAGCATTTAATGAAGCGTGGGTCGGCATTTAATGCATTATGGGCTGAGTGGACGCAGCCACTCGAGTGGCCGGCCCAGTCTTGGAACTCGCCCACAATAGTCAACCCCATCGCCTATAAATAGCATCTCCACCTCCATCCTAAAGGTACGCTACCCATAATACACACTCTTACTCTGCAATTCCTCTCCATTTCCCTCGCTCGTTCCCTGAACTAACTTAAACATCGGAGAGCCTTGCGCTGCCTGCAGCCAGGGTCCTCTGACGTGTTTCCCTCTCTTCCTCCTCAGGTCCAGTCGGAGCCACATCAATCTTCATCCAAACCACCCGAGTCAAGGATCTTAATCCCTGATTTAAAGTCCTTAATTTTTAGGCACTTATAGTTTTGATGCCATTCTACTCTCCTGAAGTAGAGACATCTTGAAGACGGCTTCGATGTGCTCGTTTCAAACACGGTGAAGGTGCACGGCGAGCAGTCGGCAAGATAGCACAGTCCTTAGGTTGAGTTGCAACTGGAAAAAGGGTTGTGGGTTATTTCTTGTAACTTTCGTTTTAATAGTGCTTGGTTGTCTATTGGCCTAGACGATAAGGCCCGTCATTTTTTCTCGAGTAGGGTTTTCCATGTATACATCGCCTTCTCATTTTATTGTGTGGTTGATTGATTTTTAATCTAATTTAGGATTAATTATTAGTTTAATCACGTGTAAATTAATATTTAATAGAGATCTGATTATTGGGACCTCAGCCTGTGTTAAAGCCAGTTTTTCATACTAGAAAGGGAAAAAAAGATCCTTCTAAGCTTCATTTTGTCACAAGTGAACTTCCTTAGCATTGTTTAAATTGTTTTTTCTGCGTTTTTTTATTGGTAACACTACTCGAGTTAAACAAAAACTTCAAATTTAGAAGCTAGCCATTGTGAATACTGCAAGCCCAAGTTGTTTTGGTTGCTATCGTGGGGCACATATATATATATATAAAAAAAGGATTTTATGTAGGGCCGTTTTATTTGCTTGCAAAGGCATTGTGTAATTATTTTTTATTATAAAAATCTTAATATATTATTTAGTTATTACATGCTAAAAGTTACTTCTTTTATATCCTAACCAAACAACTTTCAGTGTTTTTTCTTAAAAAAAAAAAAAACATGTATATATATAAGTTGTGATAACCGAACATCCTTCTCTCTTAAAATGCTACTTTTAAGAAGTGAATTATTAAAAGCTACTATTAAGAAAGCACTTTTGGCTTTTATTAAGCTAAACTAAGCACATCCTATATCTTTTGTATGATATTTCAACCCAGTTTTGTCTTATAGAACTTAGATCGAAAAAAAAGGAGCCTAGTGCACAAGGCTCCCATCACTGCCGGGTCTGGGGAGGGTCAGATGTATGTAGCCCCCCGCCGCCCCCCCCCCCCCTTTCTTTTCCGCGCAAGTGGAGAGGCGGAAAGGGTATTTCCGCTTCTCAACCCGTGATGCCTAGGTCGCAATTGAGCAACCTTGTCGATATTAGAATCATTTATATATATATATATATGTATATGAAAGGGATAGGATTCAATTTTGCAATTGATTGCGAAATTGAATCTCAATTGCGATTCCAATTTCTGACTTAAAATGAGAGATTTTAGGGACTTTAAATTGTTACCATAAAAAATCTCTTAACTGCACGACACTAACCGAAAGTCCAACTCTCTCCACTTGCATTATAAAATCCTTTTAATTAAGACTCTCAACTTGGATTATATTTTACTTTTAATTAGGTTTACTTTGTATAGCCCAAGTTATCTCAAAGTTTTTTTTATAACTTTCCTATTAATCTCCTATATTCCTACAATATCTCCTTCACATATTTCTGATTTCCTCTCATCAAAGTGTCTCTCCTCCTCCTAAAATCTCTCCCTCTTATCATGAGAAAATCTCTCCCAAACTTTCATTTTTTTAGGGGCATTTGGGCGGAGGTCCCTCAAATGTGGTTTTTATTGCAAACGGTTCACAATATTTTATCGTACTAACGATAGTCCTCTTGTAAAAATAACTCACTGAAAAAGACAAAAACGCCCTTGTACAGCAAAAGCAGAACTCAGACAAATTTATTTGAGTTTTGGCAAAAATCAGATAAATTTTCCAAAACTCAGCAATAACTCAAATATAAAATAATATATGCCAGATCAAATTCTAATATAAAATAATATATACCAAACATTTCTTCTTGACCACACACTCAAATCTCATCTCCATTCTAATTAATTTCTTTTCGTCAAATCTTATCTCCATTAATTTCTCTTCATCTTGGGTCCTGTAGGCCCTTCCTCCTCATAAATCTCTTTTGGGAAAATCTTAACCAGATTTTCCAAAGAAGACTTGAGTTTATCAGGAACCAATTTCTCCACTACATTTGACTCCTCGATGTAGTTTATTGTAGGACCCCATTTCCTAGCATAGTTTATCCATGGAGGCTCAATGATAGAACCCATGTATTCTACAGCCACAACCTCAAAACGAGTTCCTGTGTCCATCATCACCTAATTGAGTTGTCTTAGTATGATATCAAATAAAAAGGACTTTAAATGAGTTTATTTTTTTCAAACTCGGATAAATTTATTTTGGTCCAAACTCAGATAAATTTGTTTGCGTTTTGCCAGAAACTCAGATAAATTTATCTGAGTTTTGGTAAATTTATCTGAGTTTTTGTCCAGTTTATCAAAGATTATGGGAAATTTATCTGAGCTCGGCGACACCAAAAGTCAAAATACGGAAAATCAGATTCTAATAAAAATCGAAAACCAAAACAAGAACACTTGATGACCATGATCCAATCGAGAAAATAGAGAGAGGGAAAACAAGCAAAAGAGCAAACAGCTCTCTTTCAAATCAGTTGTAGAGAGAGAGATTTGGAAGAGACTTCAGATGAAAGAGTATGTTGTAGAGAGGGAGAGATTTGGAAGAGACTTCAAATGAAAGAGTAAGAGAAAGTAAAACCGTTTCTATCTTTGAAGAAATGAAAGAGAGAGAATCGGAAGTCATGGTGGTGACGGAAGGTGCTCTGCAACGATACTTCATAACCATGAAAGAATAGAAAATGGAAAATGAGAGAGAAGAAGAAGGAAGAAGTTCTTTGGATAACAGAGAATAAGAGAGAACTTGGCCTAGGAATGAGGGTTAAAAGGGGCAAATTAGTCATGAAAATATATGACATGACATATTAGGGACATCTCACCAAAATATCTCGAACTCTCTGGAGTATAGACATTAGAGAAAAAGTTGTTGGACTGAATGTCTTAGAAGATCGTGCTCAGGGACCGTTGGCTAATTTACCCTTTTTTTAACATTTACAATGTTTCGTTCATTATACAGCTCATATCCTCAGCCTTTATCTCTCTGTGGGCCCACCTAATCAATTTGAAATCTTAGAATAATCCAATGGTTTTTATCGATAATTCCAAGTAGTAAAAACTCGGGATATACCAAAATGATAGGACTCCTGGATAGTAGTTATTAATAAGATAGAATCTAATAAATTCCAAGATTACATACGTCTTCTGAGTATTGTACATGTGTTTCTTAAAAGCATCATACTAATTCAAGTTGAAATCATACCAATTTAGAGAAAGCTAGCTACATGCATGGATGTACATAAATGATTTAATTGGTAATTTTTTATATGATGCAATTATCATTTTTGGATATATATATATATATTGTTTTTATATGATGCAATTCTCCTTTTTTGGATCTATATATATATATATATAGATGATGAACTGGTTTTTTTATCATATCATGTTTATATATTTATTATTTTGCATGATCACTTCACTTCTCTTTCCATGGATGGAGATGTATGTAGATGAATTGGCTTTTGTCATTGTTTTCTTTCTTCATGTTAACAATTCACAAAGGTTTATATTTTTGTCTCTTAGTCTTGATTGAAATGGACTCGTTGAGTAAGAATTTTATTGGTTTTCTTCAAAAGATGATTTATGTTCATTTTGTAGTGTTGAGTGCACATGGGGAGATTTTCATGTTGCGGTCTTTTTTTTTTTTTTTGAAAATTCTCTTTTCAGTCTTATGATATCGATCTCTTTCACATGAGAAGAATCGGTTTACATGGTTACTTTGGTGGTAAGTACATTTAGAATTGAACTTTTGCCATTTATTTAATTAAATTTTCTACATTTTGTCATTATTGAAGAGATTGATCTTGATTGCAATCTTTATTATCTTAATAACACTAAGACAAAAGAATCATTATATTAAATTTTTTTGAGAGTTTAGGGGGTGTTTGGATAAAGGTAGAATATAATATGATCAAATTTGAATATTGTAAGATTTTATTATCACATAATAAAATAGTTTCATATTATAATAGGGGTTAGCTCTCCTAAGCTCAAGCTTAGGATCAGGTAAGCTCAAGTGTGTGGTGGGGCCCACTTGGGGACCCTCATAGGGATGGGGATTGGGGGAATTTTAAGGACTCCTTGGGATCCTCCTCTCTGCAAAAAATTAGCCCAAACCCTAATTTCTATCATCTTCATATGAGCCCAAAAGTTTAATGGTTAATAGTCCAGTCAGATCAATACATAGTCAATCCAACGGTCCAGTAAATTCGGATCTACCGAAAGTTGGTGGACATGTGTAATTTAGGGGGCTCATTTGTTTGGTCCATTCCCCACAAGCATGAGCTTACGGAATTTTATCCTAAGCTCGAGCTTAGGAGAGCCTTGCTCATTATAATATTGTGTCATTTATGGTGTTTGGCAATTCTACAAATTTCAATAGATCTTTCAAGTGTTTGGCTATTTATAACATTTTCACTAGATGATGCATTGAAACAATAAATGAATAGAAAACATGGATAATTGACCCAGTGGGAACCCACTAACTACTAGTCACACTACAGTGATTTAATATTAGTAATCACAGTAGGGCCCATTTAATTAGAAAACCATTAGACTAAATGTTAAAAACCACGAGTAATATTGTTTAATCAATGTGGGTCCACTAAATGTTAATAATTAACCATAATGTAATACATCAAATGGTGATTATAACGGAGAACCCTATGAGTGTTGAACATCATTGAGGAATCCATCAATGAGAAATAAATGTAAAATCCATTTGATGTTAATAATCACATTAACCAAGCTCATTATAGTAGTCACAAGGGGGGCATTAAACAATATGACTCATTTAATGATGGCAAACTAGTAATTAGTCCTACAATCCAATATTGGTAATTAGTATGAGACCCATCTAAAGTTGTTAGTACGGGACCCACATAATCTTGGTAATCGTTGTAGAAATTACCTAATATGATATTTGTAGGACCCACCTAATATTAGTAATCGATAAAGAAATTATGTAATTATGATAGGGCTATGGGACCCACATAAAATTTATAAACACTAAATGGCTCATCTAATATTGACACATTGCAGGATTCCTGTAGAAACCATCAATATTTTAAAAAATTACAGCGGGCCAAACCCTTGTTTTGGTTAGTTGTCTTAATGAAATATTATTTTATACAGCATATGGTTGAATATTATAACATGAAGGTCTTTGTAAGAAAGTGAGATATTGTAGAATACCTTTTAAGTTATCCAAAACACCTAGTTTTTAGGTGGGTAGATTATATTCTAAACTAGGATACAATATAGCAAAATCTTTAGAAATATATGGTTTCCAAATACCCCTTTAATACTATTATAAATTGTCTTTCAATTGGATTATAATAAACTATATATAATAAGAGAGTTTATTAATATATATTTGAAAAATGTCAAAGTTGATTTAAATCCAATATGTATTCCTTTCCTACAATGATACTTATTGACCACTGATTGTTTATTTATTAAGGCCCGGGCTTAGCGCAACCACATTTTATGAAATTTGGGCTCTTTCTATCCTCGCGCAATGCTAGCGTCACATGTTCTTTCCGTCTCAGGTATATTCTTTAAGTGTTTTTTTTATTGCAGCCCGGTAGACAATAATGATGATATCTTAATTCAGGGTCTTATACATGTGATGATCAACTTGACTTTAAAGTTCAAAAACTAGCAAATGTATGAACTATGAAGATATGATCAACACATCAAATGATTGTCATGATTTATAGAAACAAAATTTGAAAGTAAGTTTTTTACTTAATTTTAAATAATTTGAGGGATCTTTTTTTTTTTTTGAAATTAACAACTCATGTTTATTCATTATAGAGTTTAATCAAATTATTGAAATTTATTAGTTGATTTATTGCAATTTTGAAATTTTAATATAATTCATACATTAATATCATTATTTTAGTGACTTTTTATAGATTTTTAATATTTTCCTAAATTTTAATATCATAAATTATATTGCCTGTGCTAAGCATGGGTAGATTTTGCTAGTTATAATATATTAAAGTCATGGGTTTTGATGAAGCTAATTTTGATCGTAACTTCTGATTTTGACTTTGAGTTATATCCATTCTCTATAATTTACCCATGTCCTCCCACTTCTAACATCCAAATACTCTGGTCTTCTCACAATATTTCACTCTTCTCAACAATTTCATTTCCATCTCAAAACTCATATACCTTTTTCACAACATATTCTCCTGTTTCCTTTCCACCAACTTCCCTTACACCATTTCGACTCCACAAACCCTTGGGTTACAAAAAAGGATATCGTCATAATCTTCTCCTTTTATGTTTTCTATTTAAAACTTTATACTCTTAAGTAAATCGTTGTTGATAAGTGTTTGATAATTTTTTTATGTGATCTGAATTTCTTTTTAATTGATCTTTATGTATGTTGCTATAATTTTTATTGGTAAACATGCTTGTGCTTTGCATGGGTTATTGTGCTAGTTTTCACTAAAGCAGTATTGACCATCAATTTAAGCAATCTGTGATTAAATAATAATATTGATCATTTCCAACAATCACAATGTTTTACGTTCAAATGGGCTCACTTTTCCAACATCCAACCTTTGAAATAAAGTGTTGCTTAAGTTGGGGGACATTCATTTTTTGTTAGAACAATCACAATGTGTAATTTTTCTTTTTACTCACATCACAATAGTTCTAATAATAAACCTTTTTCTAGTGCCCTTGAAACCTTGGATAGTTGCGAATGGATGTTTAGATATCTATAATAGGGGTGTACACGGATCAGATTGGTGCGGATTGGGCCAAATCCGTCACCAATCCGTTACCAACGGATTGACGGATTTAAAATCCGTCACCAATCCGTTACTGTTAGAATCCAATCCGATCCGATCCGTGGAGGACCGGATCAGATCGGATTGGATCGGATTAATCCGTTCAATCTAATTTTAAAATAAAAATATCAAATATATTATAAAAAATCACATTTTGACCCCTTAAAATTTTTTAATTTAAATTTAGACATCTTAATTTGTATTTAGACACCTTATATTTTTTTTATTTATATTTAATGCCAACAGATCGGATCGGATTGAATCCGCGGATTGAGGGTGAAATCCGCCACCGATCCGTTGCTAACGGATTACAAAATTTTCAATCCGTCACCAATCCGTTCACCTTCGGATCGGATAAAAATCCACGGATCGGATCGGATCGGATCGGATTTCCAGATCGACGGATTTTTTGTACACCCCTAATCTATAAGATGCTCTCTATTTGTAACAAAGACTTGAATTCTTCAAAAGACAGTAATGCCTAAAGCAATTCAATCACAAACTTCCTTTAGACGGCCTGTTTCTTTAATTACTAGAATTCATCGAATTTTTGTTTGAAAAATTTTATAATTCTCAGACAATGTGGAATTCCTGAATGCTCTCTTGTACTTGATCATCTAGAAATTTCACAAAAAACAAAGAGGCCAGAATACCTAAATTCCTTAAGGTGCTTTGAGACCCCTTTTAGGTGGCTGAAATTTTGAAATGCTTGTGAAGATAGATGACATTTACAAATGGCAGGAACAAAATGTCACATCATGTCCAAAAAACTCTAACATGGCAAAATCCTGTAAGAAATTTCGGTAAAAAAAAAAAAACATGCTCTTAAAGACCTTTGAGCTCTTTCTTTAACAAACAATTTTGTCTTTTATTGATTAATTTTGATTAGCAATTAATCTTTGTGGCGCCCTAACTAATTTTGGACACTACCTATTATAGTTAGAAACTAACTTTCTTTCCAAAATCACCATTTTTCTAGCTTGCCCTTGAAACGTTCAAGAATACCAAACATGTCCCTAGCGCCCAAAGTGGGCTATACGACCACTGTGGCGGACCATACAACATTGTGGATCCCCATGTGGGTCCACATTATTTATTTTTAATGTTTTATATTATTTCTTAATTTCTTATTTTTCCTATTAATTTACTTTTTACTTGATTACAATAATGTACATGTGGGGTCTTGTGAACATCTAAACTTAAATGTTAGTTGAGTTAAATTCTATGAAAGTTACCTAGTGTTCAATGTGTATTTGGAATTTGTAATGACCTGAATTCCAGATTTTTTATTTTTATATTTTTAAACCAATAGCATCTATCAAATCCAAAATCCAAAATCCGGGTCATAAGAGGGTCAATTAATTTTCAATCATATGAGATTGGTGAAATCACAAGTGAATATCAAACATATACAATCAGATTAGAGGATTGCAAGCACAAACATATTAAAATTCTAACTTCAATTAATCAAATAAAAGTGATAACATATTAAAGTCTAATGAAAATTGACAAACACTTGTTCTTATTATATTTCTTAAAATTAATCTGAGATAATAAACTATCTATTGCGACCACGGACCGGGTTACCACTAATCTCGGTCCGTAATCCAGGATTGCGCCGGTGTTCGCAGGGTGATATAGAAAATTTTACCAGCACGCATGATTTTCCTTTTCCGCGGCGAGGATCTAACAAGTTACCATATTTCGCCTCATAACAATATAGTGTATTTTAGTGGAAGCTTGTAGCAAATCATTTCCTTAACAGACACAAAAAATAATATGAGACAACAATATAATAGTTAGATAGATTCATAAGTGGCATTCCGATTCAACAATTAAAGTTAGAATATTTATAACAAAAGTAAAGTTTTAATTACATCAACCCAAAATAAAGGCCAACACAGCTAGTACAACAAAAACCCAAAAGATATCAAACTCAGTCCCTGAAATGTGATTCGGCCACTCAGGTGCATAGCCTAATGTCTACATGTCACGACCCGAGCCCGAGATTTAGATTAAATCCGAGTTAATCCTGAGCCGCGACCATACTTACTCCCATGAACTTCAATTACATAAAATTCACAAGGGATATCAATAATACATTATGCGGAATATAAACAAATATACATTGTCCTGTGTTAACAAAAGTTCCATTTACACTAATTACAAACATCCAATTGCATATTTAAATATAATGCAAGAATGATAAGTTTGAAATATTTCTTTTCAAAAGTTCTCATTTCCATTCAACTAATCCTCCTGGAGGAACCGGAGTGGTCTCCTCCGCTGGTGCTGTGGCCTCGAAATCAGCAGTGGTATCTGGGCCTGTAATGCCATCAATAACACTGTGAATTCGACAATTCAGCAATGCAAAAACAGATACATGATTTCATATGCCAATTTACATACTTAATCTATCCAATTCAATATTAGACTAATACAAGTACAATTCAGAATCAATGAGAGCCTTTACTCAAATTTGACAAACTACAATAACATTTCATATCTCATCTTCCTAAAAAGGAAGGAATCATATCTTTCCCGAAGAAAGAAATCAAATCATCTCCCATAAAGGAAGAAATAACAACTATGTAGGATTTATCAGTGCCCGGGCCAGGGACTATTAGCATCTCACGGAGTTCCGGAGCACTCCCAAATCACCTGCTGCAGCAGGAACTGCTCTAATGAGCATAACAAAATCACTATGTAGTACCAGACCCACGAATAATACAACTTAACATATTTATTCAGTTCAATTACAAATTAATGGATTGAATTTTTTAAACAATCCTGTTTAAGATCCAATTCAAATTACGATCCATTTTGACTACAATTCAGTGTACAATTCTATTAATTCAATTAAGTAATACCAACCATTCAGGTATAATCCTCAGTTATTTAATGTACGTGTTATTCTCAATGGACACCACAATTCATATGAATTTGTACATTAAAGTCTCCTTAATTAACACCTATGGAGGTATAAACAATGTTAACAGCCTTGATTTAATCAATAGGCTCTTTATCAGAAAAGCCAGAAGTTAATCTGAAATTTCCATAATTTCGGTTACTGTTTCGGTTACCTGTCGGTTAACCGACATCTGGAATGCGGCTAACTGAATTTATCTCGGTTGCTTACGGTCAGCTTTCCAGAAAGCTCACCATTTTCCTGACAAATTTTCAAATATTCGGTCACTAGCTAGTTCGGTCACCATTTCGGCTAACCGAATTTAAATTCGGTCAGCTACGGTTACAATTCCAGAGACTTACAAATTTTCTCTGATTTCGGCTACCTATTCGGCTAACCGAACTTTAGAATTTGGCTAACCGACAAATTTTGGTCACCTATTCGGCTAACCGAATAGTGTCTAGAACTTCAGACATTTTGAAGCGAAATTTTGAATTTGAAACTCTTTGAGTTCAACAACACTTCTACAAATTCACTCCATTTTCAACCTGCACATAAAATTCTGGAACCTCCTGTTCGATCCCTTCCTCAAACATCTTTCACACCCAAAATAACACTTTTATTCCATTTTAACATCATTCATTCAAACAATTCCATTTGTATCATGAAATAGATCTAAACCACAACTATACAAAATCACAAGAAATCTACAAAAATTAGCATTCTAATCTTAATAAACTGTTTACACTTGCCTTTCACTTCAATTTCAAGACAAAAACCTCTTTTGTTAGCTTGAGGGTTGAGACCAAATCCCCAAATTGAAAACCCGCTTTTAAACCTAACACCATGAACAATCCCACAACGAATTTCAACAAGTGTTTGAGATAAAAACGAGTCTAAAGAACCTGATCACAGTCAAAACCTTCAAAACCACTTACTTGTAACCCTTGGACAATCTTTGAAAGAGAAATCTGAACTTTCTCTCAACTTGAACTCCAAGAAAATCAAAGAAGATGATGAGGAAGATGTAGACAATTCAATTTCCTTCATTGAAACCTTAACTCAACCTCACTTCATATACTCAAGGAAGGAGAAACGAAGAAGAAAGCAAGGAAACCTAAGCTTGCTGTAGCTTTCACTGGAATGATCGAGTGACTCCTTATTTGGGTTCTTTTGAACCTTTCATAAGTTGAAATTTGCATTAAACCCCTCTCTTTTACCTTATTTCTAGCTTAAGTCAAAACAAAGCTCATTTGACTCATTTCAAGTCAAATGAAAACGCGTATATTACGAAAGTTGATGTACTCGTCGAACTACACATGATGGTACCAAAGTTTGCCGTATTCGATGAAATACGTATAAATTCGTATTTACGAAAAAGTCCTTAATTCCACCAAATTTAGTTTACAATTTCCTTAAGTAAGCCAATTGCTTCTTTAACCACTTCATTATGCTTAATTCATTCTTTCGAGACTAACTTAGCTCATCTTGATCATTAATCACATTTAATTTAACTAATCATACTTAATATGTATTAATCTCGATTAACTAGAGTTAATCTTGATTAACTCGAGACGGAATGTAACACTACATGACATCATCAATACACCAAATGCCTATGTCTTGCGGCTCCTCCTCAAGGGTAGATACCTAGAGCGCCAAGGTTAAGCAAGAATCAGGCACGCCAATTTGGCATGTTTTTAATATAAATAATGACATGTTGTTGCAAATGTGAGTATAAGACAGGAGATTTCATCAGGAATTCCAAAGTAAAGTAGCATCTAGACATGATAGGGCATGAGTAACTAACTGAAAGTAATAATAAGAATCAATGCAAGACAAATACTCTATCACATGTAATACTAACAATATGACAATCCACACAAAGCTATATTCTCTCTACTACACGACGTAGCTGAAGAGAAAGCCAAACAAGCAAGAAATCAATAAACAAGTAAAACTCAATACTATGTGCAATACAGTCAAGTGTGTTCAAGCAAGAATAACAATAATAAGTCCAAATCTCACAGTGGTCGGATCCTACTGTAATGAGATCGAAGCCGAGTGGTGCTGACTTCGAGAATCAAAACTAAAGATAAACAATAGGGTCCTACCTCCAAAATGGTAGCAATAATGGGACCTACTCCTAGAAAGTATACAAAATAAACCAAGCACGATTCTTGCCACGAGTAGTCCCTTACAAGTCAAGAACAATTAAGTTGACACGAAATCAAGATAGGCAAGCGGGCTTAGTATCGATAAGGACAAACAAGACAAGCAAAATGGAAATAAAAACATAAATGAACTAAGCCTAGGGTCTCTTAACAGTCGAACAACATTCCGGCATGGATGGTCCAACCCGAGTGGATAAAAAAGTATAAGGTGGATCGGAGTGATAGGGGAAAAAACATGTCAATTAAATGCTCGCTAACTGACCCGATACACCGCCATTGTGGATCTGTCATGGGGAAGCAAGGAGATGACTGCACGCTAAACTCCAAAACGCGACTCGTGATACAAACATACTAATAGAAGTGCAGGTATATAAGGTCCATGTATGGAAACATACTAACATTTAAAAAATGCGTAACCTGTGTACACGAAGAAACAAGGAACAATAAAGACAACATAGATTTCATATAAAAGAGTTAAGGAACTATTACAAGTTACTACCCAAAGTTCTGGGCTGCCATTAACATGTCTGGGTAGTAAGATTTAGCTTTACGCCCAGTTAGGATTTGATCGCCGAATATGAGATGCCTTATCTAAGAAGTAGTGATCGGCAACCCAAGATTGTAATTATGCTCATCCCCAACTTCAAAGCACACCTACATGCCTCCGAACAACCCTCGGGAATGACTGTCTGCTCAAATGACTCCTCACTAGGCCACCAATTACGATTACAATATTCTTGGTTACTATTTCCAATACGAACCCCCTAAGGTGCATGGTTCTCACCAAAAGAACCGGGTCTTCGCATGGCTTCATACATCAATTGGAAGGGCTAAAATCCACCTAACATGATTAGAAGTGAGTTACAACTGTAAGTGCCTAAAAATTAAGGACTTTAATGCAAGGATTAGGATCTCTGATTCGGATGATTTGGATGAAGTTTGCTGTGGCTCCGACTGGACCTGAAAAGGAAGAGAGGGAAGAAGCGTCAAAGGACCCTGGCTGCAGGCAGCGCAAGGCTCTCCGATGCTTAAGTTAGTGCAATGAACGAGCAGGGGAGAAGGAGAGGAAATTGCAGAGGGATAGTGTGTATGATGGGTTGCGTACCTTTGGATGGAAGTGGATGTGCTATTTATAGGCGATGGGGTTGACCTTTGTGGGCGAGTTCCAAGACTGGGCCGGCCACTCGAGTGGCTACGTCCACTCAGCCCATAATGCATTAAATGCTGGCCCATGCTTCATTAAATGCTAGGCTTGCTGGGTCAGGCGGCGGTGCTGACTTTTGGGCCAGGTCCCATCAGGCCTGGCCCGGAGCCATGCCCTGGGGGCGCACGTGTCCTGTACGCGCCGTTTTGTCAGTAATGATAAGCTGCAGGGCATGCCTTGGCATGCGCCGTTGTTCTGTCGCTGGTCCCATCAGTCTCCGTCAAATCCGCGCTGCCGGGGTCGGGTAAGTCAAGTCTTCGAGAGCTCCCGCCTCGGCGAATGCCGCGGTCCTTCAGCCGCGGTCACCTTTGGCCCAGGGGAGGCGTAATCACTCTGTCCGGATGCCTGGGCTAGTGCTGATCTCGGCTTAGTGAAAACACCCCCACACAATTGCCCCCCAGTCTTCCGAGCTCTTAAGGGTGTCACAACTCTTTGAGGTCGGAAGGCTGACATGTTTCGCCGAGATGCAATATGCCGTGGTGCCCAGACGACTTCCTGTCCGGGCTCGGGGGAGCCCAAACGTCTCCTGGCTTTCGGAATTCTACCGCCGTTTCGGTAGCTGGCGCCTTTACTCCTATCCGCTGTTGCTTCCGTACCCGAGGCATTAAATGGCGCACGAGAAACGAGCTGGCGCTTCCACGTGCCTCTCCCTATTTGGCCGGCCCGTCTTTTCACGGCGGCGCGCGCAGTGAAAAAACGCGCCCTTCTTGAAATTCGAAGAGGCGCCATGATTAGGCGCCTATTTTCTGGCTATAAGTAGGGGCTTGCCCCTTCTTCTCTCCCTTTTACTTGCATTCTGCCTCTCTTTCCTTCCCTTCTTCTTCCTTTCGCTTTCGGAGCCCTCGTCCTTCCTTTCCTGCCTTCATCTCTGTCGAAGGAGGCTGTTGCGCAGAGAATCTCTAGGCTTCACAGCCAGGACTCCGTTCTGCATCTTGACCTTGTAAGTCTCCTTCTTCCTCTCCCTGTTTCGTTCTGCTTTCTGCCTGGTCTAGGGTTTTCTCCGTTCAGGGTTTTTCCCGTTTTTAGGGTTTCTTCCTTCTCCTTAGTATACTTCTGGCGCTTTCGCCTGAGGGATGGGTATCTATAGCCATTGGATTGAGTCTGAGAGGGGCCTAGCTGACCTTAGGGCTAGATATGGTATACCTGAAGGAGTCCAGGTCATGGCGGCTACAGTCATATCTTATGCCCTTGGGGATTTTTGCGATGGCTGGATGCCGTTTCCCCTGGTTGCCGTGATCGAGGGCGGGGTTAGGTTTCCCCTCCGCCCTCTGCTTAGGGACTGTCTCCGAGCATGGCACCTCTGCACCTGCCAACTGATGCCCAACAGTTTCAAAATTATAATGGGTACGGACGCGCTCAATACAATACTGGGCATCAGTCTCGGCGTCCACGATATCGAGGAGGCCTATGATATCTGCAAGTCCGGAAAGGACATGTACTACCTCCGCGTCAAGTCGGGGCGGAGGCCCTTCGTGCAGGCCTTAGAAGATTCCAATAAGTATGCCGGGGACGATCGCCTGATGGTCACTGGCGGTTGGGAGTTCGGTGAAGACGAGCCCATCTCGGCAAGAAATTTCAGGATCCCTCGTCACTACGGCACCCCTCCAAGTAATTAAACCCTGAGTTCATCCTCTTACTTTTCGTCCCCTTTCCTGCTTGCCGATCTGATATCTTTGGTTTGCTCTGCAGACGTTCGTCAGAGGAGAGCTGCCGCTTTCCGAGAAGGCTGGGAGCCGAATAGAGCTTGGATCCGAACTTTAGAGAGTTACCACGGCCACGGTGACAGGTCCGCGTGGAAACTGCTGGGATACGAGCCCAGGTACCGCGGCTACCGGGAAAGGAAGGTGATTGCTCATCGCAGGCAAGCCGCGGCGGAGGTAGAGGGAGAGACCAGGGCGGACGAGGACCGGACCGCGGCGGACCGTTCTGCGACCCAACTCTGAGGCGTCCACCTCGGGGTCCGAAGACAACGCCGAGACGATCGGTAGGATCGTCCTGTCCGACTCGGAGCCTGAGGGAGAAATGGACCGGACCCGCCCGAAGCCCGTCCTGCGAAACTTGAAGGCCGTCCCGGTGACCGGCAAGGGTCGGGGCTCGCCCCTCTTCTTCCCGCGCTCCCGCGCAGACGAGTGCGCCCTCGTCATCCTCCGTGCCCCCGCCTTCCAGTACGCCGACGCCGCTTGCCGCGACCGGGAGCGGGACGCCTGGTCCTTCCACCGTTTCGACCACACAGGTGGACGACCAAGCCCGTAAGAGGGCCCGGGTAGAGAGCTCGGTGGGTGAATCGGCCGGGCCTGTCATGGGAACGCGGGCTCACCCCGCTCCATGGAAGCCAAGCTTCATGATCCAGCCCGGGAGGCCGCTGTCGGTGGAGGATCGCCTCTCGGGGGGACCGTCCGTGGTCGCCTGCTTGGGTAGCGCCTGCGCCTTGCCGCGGGACATGGAAAACCACGATAAGATGGACGACATCTCCCTATTGGCCGCGCAGATGAAGGCCAACCTGAGTGTAAGTCTGATTTTGTACTTCAATATTCACTATTTGGTTACGGCTTCCGCTCACTGGTGGTTAACCTGCTTGGTTATCTCCTGCTTTCTTGTAGAGCGTCCAGATGGCTCAGATTTCGGTGTCTCGTATCCAGAAGTGCCACGCCGAGGTGAAAAGACTCCAGGCTGTATGCGAGCAGCAAAAGAGAGACCTGGAGGAGGCGAAGGCGAAGGTGTCTGAGTACGAGGACACGCACCGATCCCTTTTTGCCGAACTTGACAAGCTCAAGTCGGCTTTTGATTGACTAAAAGGAGGGAGGCCGAGCTGGAAAGGTCGATCGCGGGGCTGGAGAGCCAAAAGGCCGATCTAGAGCTCACCCTCCAAGCCGAAGTCAAACTCGCCTTCCAGGATGGCGTCGACGCAGCGGGCGATGAGTACGCTGCGCAAGTCAACGACATTCGGGTCTCGGCTTGGGAGATGGGCTGGAGGGCGGCTCTGATCAAGATGGGCGTCTCCCGCGACCATCCGGCCTATGCCAGTCCGGACGAGTATCCTTGCTCGGACGCCGTCGAAGATGCAGAGACGGGCCCTGGTGCCCAGCCGACACCGGAGCTTCCCTCCGCATTGCCGGAGGCGTCCGCCGCAGTTGAGAAACCCGTCGCGGCATCCGCACCCGAAGCTCCTCCTGCCGCGTGAAGTCGGCCTGCTGTTATCCCTTTTGTTTGTTGCTTTTGATGTATCTTTTCTTTTGACGCATCGCGTCCTTTTATGTAAAAAGGCGCTTTTTGAATGAAAAAACCTGTCTGTCTCTGTTTGACTTGCTCGTTTTGAATGGCCGAAACCACTCTTCGTGGGCAATTAATTTTTAGCCGAAGGATCGAGCGCTATAGCGGGCGAGTGATATAAGCTTGGTGAGTGTCGCGGCAATTTAATATGTAAGGCGATTCCCTTGGTTCGTGGCCAGTGATCGAGCTGGCCATCGGGTACGTACTCGAGATGAGCTTTGTCGCCCGAGTGGAGATTTCCCTCTGGCTCGTCACCAGGGGCCGTGCTGGCCATCTGGCGCGTGGCCGAGACGCGCACGAAATGGAGATGCCCCCTGGCTCTTCACCAGGGGCCGTGCTGGCCATCTGGCGCGTGGCCGAGATGCGCACGAAATGGAGATGCCCCCTGGCTCTTCACCAGGGGCCGTGCTGGCTATCTGGCGCGTGGCCGAGATGCGCACGAGATGGAGATGCCCCCCTGGTTCGTCACCAGGGGCCGTGCTGGCTATCTGGCGCGTGGCCGAGATGCGCACGAGATGGAGATGCCCCCCTGGTTCGTCACCAGGGGCCGTGCTGGCTATCTGGCGCGTGGCCGAGATGCGCACGAGATGGAGATGCCCCCTGGCTCGTCACCAGGGGCCGTGCTGGGGAGTCGTTGTTGTTGCCGCGGTTCTTGGAGTAATTTTGATTTTGGAACACAGACAGAGAAACTTTCTTGAAAGGAAATGACCTTCATTGATTTTGCATAAACTGAATTACATTAAAAGTAAAATTTCTTCAGATGCGACGCGTTCCATGGTCGCGGCAGTGGTTTCCCGTCCATATCTTCAAGCTTATACGCGGACCGCCCCGCGGTCGAGACTACCTTGAACGGACCGCGCCAGTTAGGGGCCAACTTGCCCTGATTCGGATCCTTATCTGCGGGCAGTGCCTTTTTCAGGACCAGCTCTCCGATGGAAAACTTCCTTTCCCGTACTTTCTGATTGTAATTTCTTGCCAGTCGTTGCTGATAGGCTGCTAAACGGATGGAAGCGGCTTCTCTCCGTTCTTCGGCCAGGTCCAGTCCCAGGGTGAGGTTTTTATCGTTCTGGGCCTGGTCAAAGAGTTCAGATCTGAGGGTCGGGAGACCGATCTCGAGAGGGATTACAGCTTCCATTCCGTATGCCAAGGAAAAAGGAGTTTCTGAGGTGGAGCGTCGCGGAGTGGTCCTGTAGGCCCACAACACGCTGGGTAGTTCTTCTACCCACCTTCCTTTGGCCCCATCGAGTCTCTTCTTGAGCCCATCCAAGACCACCTTGTTGGAGATTTCAGCCTGGCCATTGCTCTGGGGATAGGCCGGAGTCGAGTAGTGGTTTCTTATGCCGAGCTCCTTGCAAAAGTTTTTGAAGAGGCTGGAGTCGAATTGGGTCCCGTTGTCCGAGACCAAGACTCGAGGGATGCCGAACCTCGTGACGATGTTCTTCCATACGAAGTTCTTGGAGTCCCGCTCTGTGATGGAAGATAGTGCTTTTGCCTCGATCCACTTTGTGAAATAGTCGGTGGCCACTATCAGCCACCTTTTATTCCCCAGAGCTCGGTGGAGAGGACCCACAATGTCCAGCCCCCACTGTGCGAAAGGCCATGGACTGGAGAGCGGGCTCAAATCCTGTGCAGGTTGATGGAGGTTGTGCGAGAATTTCTGGCACTTCTCGCACTTCATAGCGTACATCTGTGCGTCCTTTTGCATGTATGGCCACCAGTATCCTTGGCTTATAGCCCGGTATGCTAGTGACCTTCCTCCGATGTGACTTCCGCAGATGCCTTCATGTATTTCGTAAAGGAAGTCTTCAACTCGGCTTGGGTGGACGCACTGGAGATAAGGGCCCGTGAAGGATTTCCTGTACAGCTTTCCTTCTGGAGAGAGCCAGAACCGGGCTGCCCAGAGCCTGATCTTGTGGGCTTGCGCTCTGTCCTCGGGAAGTTGGTCGTCTTTGAGGTATGCGATGATGGGATCCATCCAACTGGGCCCGAGGTCGGCACACAGGACTTGCCGTGGTGGGCTGAGCTCTATACTCGGCGATGTTAGCGAGCCCACTTCTACAGTTCTCTTTTTTCCAGCCTCGACGGCGGAGGCTAAGTTGGCGAGTGCGTCGGCGTGCGAGTTGGAGTCTCTGCCGATTTGTTTGATCTCTGCTTCCGGGAATTGGGAGAGGAGTTTCTTGGCGAGGGCTAAATAGGCTGCCATTCTATCGTCGCGAGCCTGGTAATCTCCAGTGAGCTGGCTCGTCACCAACTGCGAGTCACTGTAGATTACCAGCTGTTGAGCTCCGAGAACCTTTGCACTATTCAGCCCTGCCAGCAATGCTTCATACTCCGCCTCGTTATTCGACGCTCGGAAGTCAAGAGTCAGTGCTTGCTCGATTACTAGCCCTTCCGGAGACTGGAGGACTACGCCGACACCGGCCCTTCTAGAGGTGGAAGACCCGTCAACGAAGACCTTCCAAGCCGAAACTCGGGAGGTGTCCCGAGATAGCTCGTAATCAGTCTCCGGGACTAGGCCATCCTGCCCCTTGCCCCCCAGTGCGGGGTACGAGTGGGCTCGGCGCCGAACTCGGAGGAGTGAACTCGACGATGAAGTCCGCCAAAATCTGGGCCTTGATCGCTGTCCGGGGCTGGTAATGGATGTCGTATTGCCCTAGCTCCACGGCCCATCTCGAAATTCGCCCAGAGAAGTCGGCCTTCCGGAAGACGGACTTGAGTTGGTGCTCCGTAACCACCACTATCTTGTGGGCCTGAAAATAGTGCGAGAGCTTCCGAGAGGCACTGACGAGGGCCAGTGCGAGTTTCTCCATTGGCAAGTATCTGGTTTCGGCGTCGAGGAAGGTTTTGCTGGTATAGTAGATGGGCTTTTGCTGCCCTTCATCTTCTCTGACCAGGACTGAGCTCACCGCGTGGCTGGAGACCGCCAAGTACAGGTACAATGTTTCGCCTTTCTTCGGGGTTGATAAGAGTGGGGGCGAGGCCAAATAGGCTTTGAGTTCCTGGAGGGCCGAGTCGCATTCTGGGGTCCACTCAAATCTCAGGTTCTTTCGCAGCAATTGGAAGAAAGGGCGACATTTGTCTGAAGACTTGCTAATGAAGCGGTTGAGGGCGGCAGCCATGCCGGTGAGCCTCTGGACCTGCTTTGTCGTTGCCGGACTCTGAATTCCCAGGATCGCGGAGATAAGTGCCTAAAAATTAAGGACTTTAATGCAAGGATTAGGATCTCTGATTCGGATGATTTGGATGAAGTTTGCTGTGGCTCCGACTGGACCTGAAAAGGAAGAGAGGGAAGAAGCGTCAAAGGACCCTGGCTGCAGGCAGCGCAAGGCTCTCCGATGCTTAAGTTAGTGCAATGAACGAGCAGGGGAGAAGGAGAGAAAATTGCAGAGGGATAGTGTGTATGATGGGTTGCGTACCTTTGGATGGAAGTGGATGTGCTATTTATAGGCGATGGGGTTGACCTTTGTGGGCGAGTTCCAAGACTGGGCCGGCCACTCGAGTGGCTACGTCCACTCAGCCCATAATGCATTAAATGCTGGCCCATGCTTCATTAAATGCTAGGCTTGCTGGGTCAGGCGGCGGTGCTGACTTTTGGGCCAGGTCCCATCAGGCCTGGCCCGGAGCCATGCCCTGGGGGCGCACGTGTCCTGTACGCGCCGTTTTGTCAGTAATAATAAGCTGCAGGGCATGCCTTGGCATGCGCCGTTGTATTGTCGCTGGTCCCATCAGTCTCCGTCAGATCCGCACTGCAGGGGTCGGGTAAGTCAAGTCTTCGAGAGCTCCCGCCTCGGCAAATGCCGCGGTCCTTCAGCCGTGGTCACCTTTGGCCCAGGGGAGGCGTAATCACTCTGTCCGGATGCCTGGGCTAGTGCTGATCTCGGCTTAGTGAAAACACCCCCACACAACAACTCATTTGGGGTTGAAAAGAAGTTAAAATGGGCCAAACAGGGCAAACAAGGCGAAATAGGGTGGACCGCCAGGCCACCTTGACCCGGACTGCTGGGGCCTCACTGTTAGTCATGGACCCCCTACAGGGGACTACAGGGAGCACCCTTCAGTCCACTGCAGTTGCATAGTTAGGGTCCTCTGGCCTTGGGAAAAGTGAGGGTCCCCCGTAGGACTACTTAGTATGATTAGCCTGATTTATCGGATTTAGCGTGTTTTTTTTTATAGTAGTTCCTTTACCCTAGCTACCTCCTCTAAGGTAGAGCTTAGTTAGCCAGTTTTGCTCTAAATTCCCGAGTTGGCTCCACTAAGCTTCAACCCTTAATATAATTAGGCCAATCTAAGGTTGGATTTATATTTATTTAGGCCACTGCAATTGGTTTTTATCTGTTTGCTACTTTGGTTATGCCGTTTGAAATAGGAGTTGGATATTTATCTGCCCTGTCACACTCACCTTGTTTCCAACCATGATAGGAAATCTGTATTTGTATATGTATCTGCTTTGTCACGGTCACACCGTTCGCAACCGTGAAAGGAAATCCGTATCTATATCTACATTGTCATAGTCACGCCATTTATAAACGTGAAAGAGAATATAGCCTATTTGGTTACCATTTTGCTAGGATATGTTAGTTAGCATACGCGTTGGTTATTTTGATAATTTTACATGCTTATCAGTACTAATTCATGCACGATTTGCCTAGCTTACTAACATTGCCCTCTGTTAATTATTAACTTATTTATATTCATATTTGCTACAAATATATTATGTTTTTGACATTAATCATTTTTCAGATCGTCGTATTTGACTTTGTTTTTGGTGCTTAGGTATTGGCTCCCTTTACCCCTGGGCCTGAGTGTGAAGAGGTGACTATGGAGCCTTAGGTGATGTGAGATTGTAGTGTTGACGATGTCATCTATATGTTGATATCGTCTCATTTTGGGGGCAGTAGTTGTATTTTGGGTGTGTTATTATTGTATTGGTTTCTGTGTGGGGAAATTCCCGAATTCATCAGAGTCCCGGCCAGATGCTCCATCTCGGACTCCCTCACCAGCTAGTCCATCTCGGCAAGGCTCGGTCTCGGCGATAGTGCCAGCCTCCAGTTCGGCCAAGTAATTCCATACGCTTATAAGCTCCACTTCGCCCAGGGCATCCCCAGCCCGGCTGGGGACTTCATCCCAGTTCTCCACTTCGGTGTCCCTGCGAGGTCTCCAGCCATGTCAAGGTCGCCCCCGAACTCGGCAACACACCCTGACCTTGGTCACAATGCCAGAGCTAGCTGAGGCAAGGGCTGACAGCTGTCCTTCCTTGGACGCTGATGCACGCTACAGCACGTACGACAAGACAAGGGCACCACCCATAGTCTCCGACAGATCGCCGTCCACAGCTCCCAAAACGCCATGACAAGGCTTGATGGGACTGCAATTAAAGAAAAGTAGGCTACGATGGGACTGCGCCTCCCTAGTACCTGACAGAGTGGGCTATGACAAGACAGTCAACCACCCCTTTGCCTCCTCTCTTCCTCTATATAAACACAAGAACAATTCACAAGCAAAGAGGCCAACAAATACACCACATGCTGGTACGCCATCTTCTTCCCCAAAAAGCTCCATCCTCTGCTTAGTTCATACACTAACTTAGGCATCGGAGAGCCTTGCGCCACTCAGGCCAGGGTCCTCTGACCTGCTATTCTTCTTCCTTTTCTCAGGCTTCAGGCGCAGGCATCGGTGTTCCTAATCTCTTTGGCTAAGTCCGTGCAGGCACCCCCCTATTCTTGTGAGTTACATTTTTCGCACTTACAATTGGCACCGTCTGTGGGAAACGGCTACAAAAAGTCATCTTCCCAAGCACCATGCCTCTATGAACCGGAAAGGGAAAAGAACCACTGACACTGTCGACGCAGCTGCCGACGGTCCCCCGCCTGGAAAGGTCAGGAGCAAGATCTGGTCCAGCAAGCGTCCAACAGCAAGATACTCGATCGGGTTCATCCTCTAAGGATTCGACCTCGACTCTACCTTCCAAAAGGCACACCCTGAAGGACAACAGAAGCAATCGAGCTACTGGCGAAAGCTCGGGTAACAGCCACGACTTCAGATAGCGACTTGATCAACGCATAGAGCAAGCAGTACGACAGCACATGGAGATGGCCGGCTTCGCTCGAGTTCGGGTGAACTCTGACGATTTTGGCACATCCCCCTTCTCTCCATAGATCAGAAACTCCCCCCTTCCTGAAGATTTCAGCGTCCCGCGGTTTGTCGTTTACGATGGGACCTCGGACCCAGCAGCACACCTCAGGCACTTCACTCAGAGGATGTCAGTATGGGGCAATGCGGGCCACCTGAACTACAGAGTCTTCTATTCCAGCCTCCGAGACCTCCCCCTAAAGTGGTTCTGCGCACTCCCACAAGGATCAATCAAAAGCTGGCAGTAGCTTCGGAGTTCCTTCATGACGAAGTTTCAAGTTCACAGGGTCATCCCCAGGTCAGCCGCCGACCTGATGGCCCTCAGAATGAAGCAGACCGAGAACATCACGCAGTTCGCCAAGAGGTTATAGACTCTCTACAGCCAGATCGAAAATGCCTCATATACAATAGCAGTCATGTCTTTCCAACAAGCCCTTCTACCAGGCAAAGAGCTTCGGAGGGACTTAGCCATGCATCCCGTGGTCACTATGGCAGCACTGATGACCAGGATAAACCGGTTCGTCAGGCAAGAAGCAGATGAAGCCTGAGCTCAGGAGCATTTCAAACTTTACGAAAGCGACCAGACAGCCTCCATCTCGGCGGATGTCTCCGGCTCGGCAGAAGCCTCCGGCTCGGAAGGCAACTAGATGTCTCCTATCACCACTTAGCTTCGACCGCCCGTCAGCTTCAATCGCACGACCCTCTACCGTCATTTCTGGCGGCACGGTCCTCTACTGTCAGCTTCGATGGCCCCGTCAGCTTCGATGACAACGGCACGACCCTCTACTGTCGGCTTCGATCGTACGATCCCCTATCGTCATTTCGACGGCACGGTCCTTTGCTGTCAGCCTTGATCGCATGCTCCTCTACCGCCTTCAGTCATCCAGAGCCCCGTGCTCCTACATCTCGGCCGCGCACCAGATCTCGATCTCTTGCATCTCGGCTATGTGCCAGATCTCGACTTCGTGTATCGCGGCAGCAGCACCAGATTCTCGACCTCATGCTGGTCTCGCCCTCGTGCTAGCTACGCGCTTCACGCAGGTTCGGCCTCATGTTGGTCTAGGCCAGCGCCAGAGAGACTGCCCTCGGGTTCATACACCCAGGCTTCTCCATCTCGGCGAGTGCCAGAGAGACTAACTTTGGGTTCATACACCCTGAGACTGACCTCAGGTTCATACACCCAGGTTCTCCATCTCGGCGAGTGCCAGAGAGACTAACTTTGGGTTCATACACCCTGAGACTGACCTCGGGTTCATACACCCAGGCTTCCCTAAACTTTGGGTTCATACACCCTGGGACTGACCTCGGGTTCATACACTCAGGCTTCCCTAAACTCTGGGTTCATACACCCTGGGACTGACCTCGGGTTCATACACCCAGGCTTAATTCCCTAAACTCTGGGTTCATAAATCCTGGGACTGACCTCGGGTTCATACACCCAGGCTTCCGTAAACTCTGGGTTCATACACCCTGGGACTGACCTCGGGTTCATACACCCAGGCTTCCCTAAACTCTGGGTTCATACACCCTGAGACTGACCTCGGGCTCATACACCCAAGCTTCCTTAAACTCTGGGTCATACACCCTGGGATTGACCTCGGGTTCATACACCCAGGTTTCCCTAAACTCTGGGTTCATACACCCTGGGACTGAACTCGGGTTCATACACCCAGTCGCTCCTAAAACTTTGGGTTCATACACCCTGAGACTGACCTCGGTTCATACACCCAGGCTTCCCTAAACTTTGGGTTCATAAGCCCTGGGATTGACGTCGGGTTCATACACCCAGGCTTCCCTAAACTCTGGGTTCATAGACCCTGGGACTGACCTCGGGTTCATACACCCAATCGCTCCTAAAACTTTGGGTTCATACACCCTGAGACTGCTATGGCGTACCGTCCAGGCTCCTCCACCTCGGCCAATGACAGCTCAACAAGAATGCCGAAGAGATTGTTCCATATCACCTCCTCGGCCTCATGCTGGTCTCGGCCGCGAGCAAATCATGGTTTCAGTACCATATTGTCGGAAAACGAGACTACACCTTTGGTGACGAGCCAGTTGGTCACGTCTCTAGCTCGGCAGCAGTGCCATTCCTCAGCTCGGCAGTAATGCAAACCTCCAGCTCGGCAGCAGTGCCAGTCCTCAGCTCGGCAGCGGTGCCAGTATCCAGCTCGGTAGCAGTGCCAGTTTCCAGGTTGGCAGCAATTCTAGCCTGCTCGGCAGCATCACTAGAAATACTTGCAACGAGACTACACCTCTGGCCGACCAGCTGGTCACGTCTCGGCCTCTCAGTTGACTGAAGACCACCAATCTCAGGCGACAAACAGCTCCGAGGCACAAGTGTTGTCCTCCACGATACTTAGCTTTTGACCTCAAAGAGAAGTCTAATGAGCTCAGAAGCTGGGGGGCTATTATGTGGGGAAATTTCCGAACTCATCAGAGTCCCGGCCAGATGCTCCATCTCGGACTCCCGCACCAGCTAGTCCATCTCGGCGAGGCTCGGTCTCGGCGATAGTGCCAGCCTCCAGTTCGGCCAAGTAATTCCATACGCTCATAAGCTCCACCTCGGCCAGGGCATCCCCAGCCCGGCTGGGGACTTCATCCCAGTTCTCCACTTCGGCATCCCTGCGAGGTCTCCAGCAAAGTCAAGGTCGCCCCCGACCTCGGCAACACACCCTGACCTTGGTCACAATGCCAGAGCTAGCTGAGGCAAGGGCTGACAGTTGTCCTTCCTTGGGCGCTGATGCACGCTACAGCACGTGCGACAAGACAAGGGCACCACCCATAGTCTTCGACAGATCGCCGTCCACAGCTCCCAAAACGCCATGACAAGGCTTGATGGGACTGCAATTAAAGAAAAGTAGGCTACGATGGGACTGCGCCTCCCTAGTACCTCACAGAGTGGGCTATGACAAGACAGTCAACCAGCCCTTTGCCTCCTCTCTTCTTCTATATAAACACAAGAACAATTCACAAGCAAAGAGGCCAACAAATACACCACATGCTGGTACGCCATCTTCTTCCCCAAAAAACTCCATCCTCTGCTTAGTTCATATACTAACTTAGGCATCGGAGAGCCTTGCGCCACTCAGGCCAGGGTCCTCTGACCTGCTATTCTTCTTCCTTTTCTCAGGCTTCAGGCGCAGGCATCGGTGTTCCTAATCTCTTTGGATAAGTCCGTGCAGGCACCCCCCTATTCTTGTGAGTTACACTTTTTGCACTTACAATTGGCGCCGTCTGTGGGAAACAGCTATAAAAGGTCATCTTCCCAAGCACCATGCCTCTATGAACCAGAAAGGAAAAAGAACCACTGACACTGTCGACGCAGCTGCCGACGGTCCCCCGCCTGGAAAGGTCAGGAGCAAGATCTGGTCCAGCAAGCGTCCAACAGCAAGATACTCGATCGGGTTCATCCTCTAAGGATTCGACATCGACTCTACCTTCTAAAAGGCACACCCTGAAGGACAACAGAAGCAATCGAGCTACTGGCGAAAGCTCGGGTAACAGCCACGACTTCAGATAGCGACTTGATCAACACATAGAGTAAGCAGTACGACAGCACATGGAGATGGCCGGCTTCGCTCGAGTTCGGGTGAACTCTGACGATTTTGGCACATCCCCCTTCTCTCCATAGATCAGAAACTCCCCCCTTCCTGAAGATTTCAGCGTCCCGCGGTTTGTCGTTTACGATGGGACCTCGGACCCAGCAGCACACCTCAGGCACTTCACTCAGAGGATGTCAGTATGGGGCAATGCGGGCCACCTGAACTGCAGAGTCTTCTATTCCAGCCCTGGAGACCTCCCCCTAAAGTGGTTCTGCGCACTCCCACAAGGATCGATCAAAAGTTGGCAGCAGCTTCGGAGTTCCTTCATGACGAAGTTCCAAGTTCACAGGGTCATCCCCAGGTCAGCTGCCGACCTGATGGCCCTCAGAATGATGCAACCGAGAACGTCACGCAGTTCGCCAAGAGGTTCGAGACTCTCTACAGCCAGATTGAAAATGCCTCAGATACAATAGCAGTCCTGTCTTTCCAACAAGCCCTCCTACCAGGCAACGAGCTTCGGAGGGACTTGGCCATGCATCCCGTGGTCACTATGGCAGCACTGATGACCAGGATAAACCGGTTCGTCAGGCAAGAAGCAGATGAAGCCCGAGCTCAAGAGCATTTCAACCTTTACAAAAGCGACCAGACAGCCTCCATCTCGGCGGATGTCTCCGGCTCGGCAGAAGCCTCCAGCTCGACAGAAGTCTCCTCCAGCTCGGAAGGCAGCTAGATGTCTCCTATCACCACTTAGCTTCGACCGCCCGTCAGCTTCGATCGCACGACCCTCTACCGTCATTTCTGGCGGCATGGTCCTCTACTGTCAGCTTCGATGGCGCCGTCAGCTTCGATGACACTTGCACGACCCTCTACTGTCAGCTTTGATCGTACGATCCCCTACCGTCATTTCGACGGCATGGACCTTTGCTGTTAGCTTTGATCGCACGGTCCTCTACCGCCTTCAGTCATCCAGAGCCCCGTGCTCCTACATCTCGGCCGCGCGCCAGATCTCGATCTTTTGCATCTCGGCTACGTGCCAGATCTCGACTTCGTGCATCGCGGCAGCAGCGCCAGATTCTCGACCTCATGCTCGTCTCTCCCTCGTGCTAGCGACGCTCTTCACGCAGGTTCGGCCTCATGTTGGTCTAGGCCAGCGCCAGAGAGACTGCCCTCGGGTTCATACACCCAGGCTTCTCCATCTCGGCGAGTGCCAGAGAGACTAACTTTTGGTTCATACACCCTGGGACTGACCTCGGGTTCATACACCCAGGCTTCCCTAAACTCTGGGTTCATACACCCTGGGACTGACCTCGGGTTCATACACCCAGGCTTCCCTAAACTCTGGGTTCATACACCCTGGGACTGACCTCGGGTTCATACACCCAGGCTTCCATAAACTCTGGGTTCATATACCGTGGGACTAACCTCGGGTTCATACACCCAGGCTTCCCTAAACTCTTGGTTCATACACCGTGGGACTGACCTCGGGTTCATACACCTAGGCTTCCCTAAACTCTGGATTCATACACCCTGGGACTGACCTCGGGTTCATACACTCATGCTTCCCTAAACTTTGGGTTCATAAACCCTGGGACCGACCTCGGGTTCATACACCCAGGCTTCTCTAAACTCTGGGTTCATACACCCTGGGACTAACCTCGGGTTCATACACCAAGTCGCTCCTAAGACTTTAGGTTCATACACCTTGAGACTGCTCTGGTGTACCGTCCAGGCTCCTCCACCTCGGCCAATGACAGCTCAACAAGAATGCCGAAGAGATTGTTTCATTTCACCTCCTCGGCCTCATGCTGGTCTTGGCCACGAGCAAATCTCGATTTCAGTACCATATTGTCGGCAAACGAGACTACACCTCTGGAGACGAGCCAGTTGGTCACGTCTCCAGCTCAGCAACAGTGCCATTCCTCAGCTCGGCAGTAATGCAAGCCTCCAGCTCGGCAGCAGTGCCAGTCCTCAGCTCGGCAGTCGTGCCAGTATCCAGTTCGGTAGCAGTGCCAGTTTCTAGGTTGGCAGCAATGCTAGCCTGCTCGGCAGCATCACTAGAAATACTTGCAACAAGACTACACCTCTGGCCGACTAGCTGGTCACGTCTCGGCCTCTCAGTTGACTGAAGACCACCAATCTCAGGCGACAAATAGCTCCGAGGCACAAGTGTTGTCCCCCACGATACTTAGCTTTTGACCTCAAAGAGAAGTCTAATGAGCTCAGAAGCTGGGGGGCTATTATGTGGGGAAATTCCCGAACTCATCAGAGTCCCGGCCAGATGCTCCATCTCGGACTCCCGCACCAGCTAGTCCATCTCGGCGAGGCTCGGTCTCGGCGATAGTACTAGCCTCCAGTTCGGCCAAGTAATTCCATACGCTCATAAGCTCCACCTCGGCCAGGGCATCCCCAGCCCGGCTGGAGACTTCATCCCAGTTCTCCACTTCGGCGTCCCTGCGAGGTCTCCAGCCAAGTCAAGGTCGCCCCCGACCTCGGCAACACGCCCTGACCTTGGTCACAATGCCAGAGCTAGCTGAGGCAGGGGCTAACAGTTGTCCTTCCATGGACGCTCATGCACGCTACAGCACGTGCGACAAGATAAGGGCACCACCCATAGTCTCTGACAGATCGCCGTCCTCAACTCCGAAAACGCCATGACCAGGCTTGATAGGACTGCAATTAAAAAAAAGTAGGCTACGATGAGACTGCGCCTCCCTAGTACCTGACAGAGTGGGCTATGACAAGACAGTCAACCACCCCTTTGCCTTATCTCTTCCTCTATATAAACACAAGAACAATTCACAAGCAAAGAGGCCAACAAATACACCACATGCTGGTATGCCATCTTCTTCCCCAAAAATCTCCATCCTCTTCCTTTTCTCAGGCTTCAGGCGCAGGCATCGGTGTTCCTAATCTCTTTGGATAAGTCCGTGCAGGCACCCCCCTATTCTTGTGAGTTACAGTTTTTGCACTTACAATTGGCGCCGTCTGTGGGAAACAGCTATAAAAGGTCATCTTCCCAAGCACCATGCCTCTATGAACCAGAAAGGAAAAAGAACCACTGACACTGTCGACGCAGCTGCCGACGGTCCCCCGCCTGGAAAGGTCAGGAGCAAGATCTGGTCCAGCAAGCGTCCAACAGCAAGATACTCGATCGGGTTCATCCTCTAAGGATTCGACATCGACTCTACCTTCTAAAAGGCACACCCTGAAGGACAACAGAAGCAATCGAGCTACTGGCGAAAGCTCGGGTAACAGCCACGACTTCAGATAGCGACTTGATCAACACATAGAGTAAGCAGTACGACAGCACATGGAGATGGCCGGCTTCGCTCGAGTTCGGGTGAACTCTGACGATTTTGGCACATCCCCCTTCTCTCCATAGATCAGAAACTCCCCCCTTCCTGAAGATTTCAGCGTCCCGAGGTTTGTCGTTTACGATGGGACCTCGGACCCAGCAGCACACCTCAGGCACTTCACTCAGAGGATGTCGGTATGGGGCAATGCAGGCCACCTGAACTGCAGAGTCTTCTATTCCAGCCTTGGAGACCTCCCCCTAAAGTGGTTCTGCGCACTCCCACAAGGATCGATCAAAAGTTGGCAGCAGCTTCGGAGTTCCTTCATGACGAAGTTCCAAGTTCACAGGGTCATCCCCAGGTCAGCTGCCGACCTGATGGCCCTCAGAATGAAGCAACCGAGAACGTCACGCAGTTCGCCAAGAGGTTCGAGACTCTCTACAGCCAGATTGAAAATGCCTCAGATACAATAGCAGTCCTGTCTTTCCAACAAGCCCTCCTACCAGGCAACGAGCTTCGGAGGGACTTGGCCATGCATCCCGTGGTCACTATGGCAGCACTGATGACCAGGATAAACCGGTTCGTCAGGCAAGAAGCAGATGAAGCCCGAGCTCAAGAGCATTTCAACCTTTACAAAAGCGACCAGACAGCCTCCATCTCGGCGGATGTCTCCGGCTCGGCAGAAGCCTCCAGCTCGACAGAAGTCTCCTCCAGCTCGGAAGGCAGCTAGATGTCTCCTATCACCACTTAGCTTCGACCGCCCGTCAGCTTCGATCGCACGACCCTCTACCGTCATTTCTGGCGGCATGGTCCTCTACTGTCAGCTTCGATGGCGCCGTCAGCTTCGATGACACTTGCACGACCCTCTACTGTCAGCTTTGATCGTACGATCCCCTACCGTCATTTCGACGGCATGGACCTTTGCTGTTAGCTTTGATCGCACGGTCCTCTACCGCCTTCAGTCATCCAGAGCCCCGTGCTCCTACATCTCGGCCGCGCGCCAGATCTCGATCTTTTGCATCTCGGCTACGTGCCAGATCTCGACTTCGTGCATCGCGGGCAGCAGCGCCAGATTCTCGACCTCATGCTCGTCTCTCCCTCGTGCTAGCGACGCTCTTCACGCAGGTTCGGCCTCATGTTGGTCTAGGCCAGCGCCAGAGAGACTGCCCTCGGGTTCATACACCCAGGCTTCTCCATCTCGGCGAGTGCCAGAGAGACTAACTCTAGGTTCATACACCCTGGGACTGACCTCGGGTTCATACACCCAGGCTTCCCTAAACTCTGGGTTCATACACCCTGGGACTGACCTCGGGTTCATACACCCAGGCTTCCCTAAACTCTGGGTTCATACACCCTGGGACTGACCTCGGGTTCATACACCCAGGCTTCCCTAAACTCTGGGTTCATACACCCTGGGACTGACCTCGGGTTCATACACCCAGGCTTCCATAAACTCTGGGTTCATATACCGTGGGACTAACCTCGGGTTCATACACCCAGGCTTCCCTAAACTCTTGGTTCATACACCGTGGGACTGACCTCGGGTTCATACACCTAGGCTTCCCTAAACTCTGGATTCATACACCCTGGGACTGACCTCGGGTTCATACACTCATGCTTCCCTAAACTTTGGGTTCATAAACCCTGGGACCGACCTCGGGTTCATACACCCAGGCTTCTCTAAACTCTGGGTTCATACACCCTGGGACTAACCTCGGGTTCATACACCAAGTCGCTCCTAAGACTTTAGGTTCATACACCTTGAGACTGCTCTGGTGTACCGTCCAGGCTCCTCCACCTCGGCCAATGACAGCTCAACAAGAATGCCGAAGAGATTGTTTCATTTCACCTCCTCGGCCTCATGCTGGTCTTGGCCGCGAGCAAATCTCGATTTCAGTACCATATTGTCGGCAAACGAGACTACACCTCTGGAGACGAGCCAGTTGGTCACGTCTCCAGCTCAGCAACAGTGCCATTCCTCAGCTCGGCAGTAATGCAAGCCTCCAGCTCGGCAGCAGTGCCAGTCCTCAGCTCGGCAGTCGTGCCAGTATCCAGTTCGGTAGCAGTGCCAGTTTCTAGGTTGGCAGCAATGCTAGCCTGCTCGGCAGCATCACTAGAAATACTTGCAACAAGACTACACCTCTGGCCGACTAGCTGGTCACGTCTCGGCCTCTCAGTTGACTGAAGACCACCAATCTCAGGCGACAAATAGCTCCGAGGCACAAGTGTTGTCCCCCACGATACTTAGCTTTTGACCTCAAAGAGAAGTCTAATGAGCTCAGAAGCTGGGGGGCTATTATGTGGGGAAATTCCCGAACTCATCAGAGTCCCGGCCAGATGCTCCATCTCGGACTCCCGCACCAGCTAGTCCATCTCGGCGAGGCTCGGTCTCGGCGATAGTACTAGCCTCCAGTTCGGCCAAGTAATTCCATACGCTCATAAGCTCCACCTCGGCCAGGGCATCCCCAGCCCGGCTGGAGACTTCATCCCAGTTCTCCACTTCGGCGTCCCTGCGAGGTCTCCAGCCAAGTCAAGGTCGCCCCCGACCTCGGCAACACGCCCTGACCTTGGTCACAATGCCAGAGCTAGCTGAGGCAGGGGCTAACAGTTGTCCTTCCATGGACGCTCATGCACGCTACAGCACGTGCGACAAGATAAAGGCACCACCCATAGTCTCTGACAGATCGCCGTCCTCAACTCCGAAAACGCCATGACCAGGCTTGATAGGACTGCAATTAAAAAAAAGTAGGCTACGATGAGACTGCGCCTCCCTAGTACCTGACAGAGTGGGCTATGACAAGACAGTCAACCACCCCTTTGCCTTATCTCTTCCTCTATATAAACACAAGAACAATTCACAAGCAAAGAGGCCAACAAATACACCACATGCTGGTATGCCATCTTCTTCCCCAAAAATCTCCATCCTCTGCTAAGTTCATACACTAACTTAGGCATCGGAGAGCCTTGCACCACTCAGGCCAGGGTCCTCTGACCTGCTATTCTTCTTCCTTTTCTCAGGCTTCAGGCGCAGGCATCGGTGTTCCTAATCTCTTTGGATAAGTCCGTGCAGGCACCCCCTATTCTTGTGAGTTACATTTTTTACACTTACAGTTTCTATTAGCCTTTTTCCTTGGGTTTCAATTAATTTACTTTTTATAATTGCAACATGAACATAACTGGGGATCAAGATATCATGGTTTACTGCCATGGTTTATATATCTTTTGTATATATATTACACCAGTTTGATGATGCATTATATTATGCAAGATATGTATTAAAGTTCTTGAGTGCGATATGTAGTTCAATGGCAACGGACTTCTGGTTGCACGCCATTTAAGCTTCGGGGAAATGTCCATGTGAGTGATGGAAAATTTTTATATTTTATATCCGCACACACGTAGATCTTGGGAAAGGAATTGCAAACTATGTCCTCACACATGCAGATCTTGGGAAAGGAATTGCAACTTTTCTCCTTAATCTTTAGTCATGCCTGGAATGCAAATCAATGTAGTAATTCGGATAGCTGAGGTAATCCAGTTTGGGGGGCGTGACAAGAACTCTAACTAGGGTCGGGATCTTACGGTAGCATTATGTATCGGAACCCACATTTTTTATTGGATTATTGAAAATTCTTATTTAAAATGATAGAAATTGTTATAAAGGTATAATGGAATTTTACAAAAAAAAAAAAAACAGATTAGGTGACCAGTGGACCGAAAATATGATTTTAAGTGACCTTGCACCAGATCAGTCATTTTGCCCGAAAAAGTATTTTTTTAGCACTTTCTGCTAGCATCCCTATCGACCTTTGTTTTATAACGTTACGGGTCCTTAGCGACCCTGCGGTCCATTGTAACATTCACAGAACTCCCATTTATGTTCTCTGTAGGGTCTTAGTCGACCTTTATTTTCAAGAATAAGAATCCCCATCGACCGTACAATGTACGCGAACGGAACTCATCTTCATTCCCTATTCTTGGTGAAAAAACGATGACACTCGACTTGCTTCCCCTCCATAGGTCATTCCCACCTCTTGAAGACCATTAAAGCCACATGCCTTTATTTGGTGGAGAACATTAAGGTCCGTATGATACTCCATTTGGGGCAGAGCAATGAAAATGTGAAGTTTGTACCTTGCCCTAAAACACAACAAACAGATTAAACATAAATAAGATGAAGCAATCAAAACAGCAGGTAATGTTTCTAGCAAAAAAAAAAAAAAAAAAAAAGGGTAGGAAAAATGGAAACCACTATTAGTTTAACATAGATTAAGATTGACAACAGAGAATTCAAAATTCACACATGCCAGGATTGACACGATCAGCTACAAGACTGACTCCATTAGAACTCTATATACAACATCTCTAGCCTATGGAGAGGATCATGGGACCATTGTCATTACCAAACAGAAATACAAACTAATTCTTGGATTTTCATAAGATAGAAGAACGGATAGACCAAGAAACTGGCATACTCAACTCACCCTTCAACACCGGCGGTAAGAAGACCAACAACCCAGAAAAGGAGAACCGGTACACAGTCAGATTTTATCCATATCCATACAAATATCATCTTCTCTGTTTTCTTTTCCCTCTTTGATTCACAACAAAAGAAGCAACATATTCGAATCAACAATTCATTATCGGATCAACAAATAATTTCTATTAAAGCGATAAATTTGACTTAATGCATTAAATATATTAATAAGGTTTTCTAGGATCAGGTCCTTACATCATCTGCAGTATATCTACTACTATTATAAAAGAGGCTAAGTTGTAACTTTTTTTTTGTCTAACCATTGTGGGGCCCACTTCATCATCTCTCATCTCATCATCTATAAAAGAGAGAATCTACTACTATTATAAAAGAGGCTAAGTTGCAACTTTTTTTTTGTCTGACCATTGTGGGGCCCACTTCATCATCTCTCATCTCATCATCTATAAAAGAGAGAATGATTCAAATTTGGGGCCCACCTTATACTATATATATTCTACCATAGTGGGGCCCACCTTATATTATATATATTATATAGGATATATCTCTACTATTATACACCACCCAAGATCTCTACTATTATAAAACTATTATAAAAGAGGAGAGATTGCAAGCTTTTTTCACTACACCATTGTGGGCCCACCCCAAATATTATAATATAATATAATAATATATTATTATGAGAAATTGTGAACTTTTTCATTACACTTTGTGGGCCCACCCCTAAATATTATAATGCAAACTTTTTTCACTATACCATTGTGGGGCCCACCCCCAAATATTATAATATAATATAATAATATTCTCTGTATCTCTACTCTTATAAAAGAGAGAACGATGATATACTTTTTTCACTATACACATATCCAATGAAATCCAAGTCGTGGGGCCCACATGTCTCTTCTTATAAAAGAGAGAAAGAATATCCAATAAAATCCAAGTTGTGGGGGCCCACATGTCTCTTCTTAATAATAATATAATCTATATATTATCACTCAAATGTAAGATGTGAGCCCCACTTAAGATAATAATAATATAACCTATATATTATTATTATCCTTCTAAAAGAGAAGAACTTGTGTGGGCCCCACCTAATAATAATAATAATATAATCTATACATTATTATTATTATTATTAAGAACAAAATGACATAACTTGTATGGGCCCCACTTAGATAATAATAATATAATCTCTTGCCCAATCAAATGCAAGATGTGGGCCCCACTTAAGATAATAATAATATAATCTTTATATTATTATTACCCTTCTAAAAGAGAAGAACTTGTGTGGGCCCCATCTATATAATAATAATATAATATATACATTATTATTATTATTATTATTAAGAACAAAATGACATAACTTGTGTGGGCCCCACTTAGTTAATAATAATATACTCTTTTGCCCAATCAAATGCAAGATGTAGGCCCCACTTATGATAATAATAATATAATCTATATATTATTATACCCTTCTAAAAAAGAAGAACTTGTGTGGGCCCCACCTATATAATAAAAATATAATCTATACATTATTATTATTATTCAGAACAAAATGACATAACTTGTGTGGGCCCCACTTAAGATAATAATAAAATAATTTATATATTATTATTATCCTTCTAAAAGAGAAGAACTTGGGCCCCACTTATATAATAATAATAAGATTATAAAAGAGAAGAACTTGTGTGGGCCACACCTATATAATAATAACATAATCTATACATTATTATTATTATTATTATTTCTCTATCTCTATCTCTATACCTATATCTATATCCTTATATAAAAGGGAGTAAAGTGTAGTACTTTTTCACTACACACTTGCCCAATAAAATGCAAAATGTGGGCCCCACTTAGTATTCTTTATCTTTATCTCTATCTATCTACTCTTACAAAAGAAAACAAAATGACAATGCTTTTCACTATACACCATGGCCCACTTATAATTTTCTATACCCTTATATAAAAGAGAGTAAAGTGTAGTACTTTTCCACTACATACCTGCCCAATAAAATGCAAAATGTGAGCCCCACTTAGTATTATTATTTTTCACTACACACATGCCCAATAAAATGCAAGATGTGGGCCCCGCTTAGTATTAATATATATATGCCCAATAAACTACAAGATGTGGGCCCACTTTTGACATAATAGTTGTATCGGTCTTGATTTATACCTCTGTTGGAAGAATAATCACATGTTAGATAATGTAATAATTACTACTAAATATTGGTTTCCTTCTAATATTAGTGATTGCTAAAGATAATTCCATAAATGCAATTTAGTAATAGGTCTTATAGATTGCTATCGTAAAATTATTGTTGTTCTGTACAATTTTTGGTTTCTTAATATACAACTTTTGTAAAAAAAATTATTATAAAAGGGCATTTCAAGGGCATGAATATATTTATTTATTATTGCTCTTACTCATGAGGTTTAAATTAAAAAACTTTAATAATTTTTTAACACATTTATTTCTTTTATCATTACAAGCTTTTTCTTCTTCCTGTTCTTCTTCTTGTTGTCATATATTTCAATGAAGTGTCATGCATTTCCATAAAGGAAAAACAAGAATCTCATAGAAACTGCTTGTTATGCTAGTGTTACTACTAACTTTAGAGTCAGTGAATGAAGTGATCATTTTAAGTGTGAACAACTAAAATAAGTATTTAATACTGAGCCGCAACAAATTCAGTTTGTCTTTTTTGTTTCGAATTTTCCTTATTCCTTAATAGAATCTGATTTTGTAGTAAACAAATAATGTTCATGGTAATTGGTTAAAACAGTAAGCTCATCTGGTTCTTAGTTTTTATTTTTATTTTTTATAAAACTACAGGCTATCAATTTGAACATGCTTTCGACTGGACTCCAACTTTAGCAGGTCAAGTCTACCAGGAAACTGATAAGTCGACCTGATAGGTTAAATAAAGTAAATTGAAATTTCTTTGTACACATTCATGATAAAATATCTAGAAATATGTGATTTATTTCCTAAAAAAGTTATATAAATTTCATATCGATTGTCTTTTGAGATCTCATTTTTCTCACTATATCATCGTTTTATTATTTTCAAATGTATAGGAAAAAAATAGTGTCAGTTGTATTTGGACATTGCACGGGCCTTGCAATTTACAATCACTCATTTTCTGTTGAAATTTGATTTTTAAATGTATTTAAGCTTCTACTAAATTTTTTAAAAGCTTTATTTTTTAAAAATTTTCTTAGTAAAACTGTGTGTTCGGTGCACGTACATTGCATGTCCAGGGCTCCACTAGTCTTCATAAATGCAACAGAATAATGTCCAATAGTGAATGATTTAATTTCTCAGCCACATTGGTTTTTGTTGTTGACTGTACATAATTTAATCTATATGTGTGATTCTCTTAGATGCACAGTATCCTTTAAACCTTGCGAAAGCATCCTCTGATCTCCTATTTATTTTATTCATTTATTTTCTTGTCTAATTGATTTTATAACATTAAAACTGTTTTTAAAGCATAATGCTTATATTAAATTAGAGAAATGTATTTATGTTTACTTAGGTCACCTATTTAAGTGACAAAGCACTCCTCACTCCTTTGAATTAAGACATCTAAAATGGTTAGCATATATAGTGTAGGTAAAAAGAAACAACTCTACACTTTTACTCACCCAAGAAAAGGTTAGTTGACCAATTTTCACTTAGACGTGATTCACAAACAAGATATCTAACATTACAAGGTCCAAAAAAGAGTTTTATCCTAATCAGGCTATTTATTTTGTCTTCGTTGCAATGCGATAGGTATGCAAAGCCACACATCCACACACAAAATAATTAAATTGGAAGATTCTACATCATCACAAACTTATAAAATATGTATATTTTATCTAAGAGAGTGTTAGATGCTAACTGTGTGGGGGCGTTTCCTAAGAAGCCAAGATTACATCAGCTTCGGTAATAATACCAGCTAATCATGTCTCCACCTCGGCCACGCGCACCTCGGTAGCATTACCAGGGCACCAGCCAGATCAAGATCATCCCCGACCTCAGTCATCCCTAACCCCGGCTTTGTGTTCTGGCTTCGGACACACACCTTGGCATCCACTTACTTAACTGCTAACATAACATTAACGAAATGCCAGAGCTGGCTGAGATAGACACTAACAGCCAGACTCCCTTGGAGATTCGGCCGCGTCATGAGACGTGTGACATGACAAGGGCATGCACAGATGAGGCTGAGAAGACATCTTAGCCGCCCAAAATCCCTGACAGATCAGACAGGTCAGCATTCAGCGGCTATGTCCCCATCAGGGCGAGGCTCCAAGGAAGATCTGATGGGACTACTGTTGAAAGGCCCAAACAGGGTAAGGCCCGATAAGACCCTCATTTAATGAATTGTGAGCCGATTGGACCACCATTAAATGAAAGGTGGGCCCAATCAGACTGTCATTTATTAAATGGTGGGCGGAATAGACTTTTATTTAAAGCAATGTGGGCTAATAAGACTGTACTTTTCAAAGTACCATGTCACATCATGAGGCCTACTGTACAATCTTAAAGGGACTTCTCCTATAATAGGGAAGCCCCCTTCGAACTCAGGTACGCATAACACTGAACTATAGCCGTTACTCTGTCTCTCTTTCTCCTCCATCCTACTGTTGAGTTATTGAACTGACTTAGGCATCGGAGGGCCTTGCGCTGCCTACAGCCAGGGTCTCTGACGATTGTCTTTTTCTCTTCCTCCCTTTCAGGTTTAAGGCATCTTACTTTCACTAAGGAGTCTCAAGGAGATCCTAAGGTAGCGTTTGGTTCGCTGGAATGGTTGTACGTGGGAATGGAATGGAGACCGGAATGAGTTTGGAATGGAATGAGACAGGAATGGGCATTTCCATTCCAGCGTTTGGTACGCTGAGGAATCAACCCAGTTGATTGCTATTCCTGCGTTTGGTATGCTGGAATGAGTCCTGGAATGAAATAAAATTTACATAAGACTGACCAAAATACCCTTGTTAGAATTTTATCTTTGGCTCAGTCAATGTATAGATTATAACATTATTAAATAGGTGGAGCCCACACAAGGTCTTCTATTTTATAATAATAATAATAATGTATAGATTATATTATTATTATATAGGTGGGACCCACACAAGCTCTTCTATTTTATAATCTTATAATAATAATAATATATAGATTATATTATTATATAGGTGGGCACAAGCGCTTCTATTTTATAATCTTATAATAATAATAATAATGTATGGATTTATTATTATTATATAGGTGGGGGCCACACAAGCTCTTCTATTTTATAATCTTATACTACTACTATAATAATAATATAGATTATATTATTATATAGGTGTGGCCCACACAAGCTCTTCTATTTTATAATCTTATCATAATAATAATATAATAATCTATAGATTATATTATTATATAGTGGGGCCCACACAAGTTCTTCTATTTTATAATATAATAATAATAAGAATGTATAATATTATATATTATTATATAGATGGGCCCCACAAGTTCTTCTATTTATAATATTATAACAATAATAAGAATGTATTATATATTATTATATAGTAGGTGGGGCCCACACAATTAAGTCTTCTATTTTATAATCTTATAAAATAATAATGTATATATATTAATTATATATAGGTGGGGCCCACACAAGTTCTTCTATTTTATAATCTAATAATATAATAATAATAATAATAATATTAGATTATTATTTTAGATAGGTGGGCCCACACATGTTCTTCTCTTTTATATCTTATTAAATAATAGTAAGTATATATTATATTATTATATAGGTGGGGCCCACAAAAGTTCTTCTATTTTATAATTTAATAATAATAATAATGTATATATTATATATTGGTGGTGGGGCCCACACAAGCTCTTCTCTTTTATAATATTATTATTATATAAAAATGTATATTATATTAGTATTATTAAATAACCCCACAAGTTCTTCTCTTTTATAATCTTATAATAATAATTATTATTATAATAATGTATATATTATATTTATATATAGGTGGGGCCTACACAAGTTCTTATCTTTTAATCTTATTATTTTAATAATAATGTATAGATGTGAATAAGGGTCTTTTGGTCTTAAAAAAAAGTAGAAAGGAATGGAATGGCCATTCCTTCCCATCTCGGATGGAATGGCCATTCCTCTATATAAGGGAATGGGATTCCGGAGGTAATGGCCATTACGCCACTTTTTTGCGAACCAAACGCAAGTAATGACCATTCCGTTGGAATCACCATTCCATTCCGACCTTCATTACAGCGAACCAAACGCTACCTAATTCTCTATAATCAAGTCCGTAATTTTTAGGCACTTACACTAACAATCTCCCATACACATAAAAACACAACTATTTTGTTTAATAATAGATTTCAAAAAAAGTCAACACAATCCACCCATGGAACTCATACTCAACCTCATAGTGGGAATGAGCAATGCATCTCTCAAATATAGGAATCCACCAGTGTAGTGGAACATTTTGTTCCCTTTAAAGATGCTCACATGATCGATTTTTAGCCTTGGAGATAACATGGAAAACCTCAAATAGATCTACCATTTTCCTTCCTCTACCTATCTCTATACAGGTTATCTATTCTATCACACTCCTCATCTCCTTGATTGGAACAAATGGCTATTGCTTTTTGCCTTCCTTACAATTTGAGTTTTAAAGAGGTCTGAAATTTGTGAGACACTCTCCCACTGTGGTGTAAGGCTCGATAATGGACACAAAATTTGAAACACTCTGATCAATTAATTTTCCTTATTGTGACCAACACTTTGTTATAAGTTATCCGATAAACCTAATTATTGAGCAAAGATCCATCAGGCAATCCATAATTTTTATATATGCACAACAAATTTGTTTCAACCGAGTTCTAGTGGGGTTAGATCATATTTACCACCATTTACAAATCTTTATCGTTCGATCGTGTCACATTCTTTTGCCCAAATCCTCGAGTCTTAATCCCCACATCAAATGCCTAGCAGATCAGTTGTCACACTCTCACTACTCATGGCAATGCCTAATCACCATTAGATGTTTTGACACATCAAAAGAAAATATATAAATATATATATATCGATTGTGTGATGGGGCCCACCTGGGGACCCACATGGAGAGGGGGGAGTTCAAGGACTCCATGTAATCCTCCTCTCTGTAAAAAAACCAGCCCCAACCAAGATTTTTATCATCTCCATATAGGTCTAAAAGTTTAATGGTCAACAATCCATTTGGATCTATACATAGTTGATCCAACCGTCCAATAAATTCGAAACTGACCGAATGTTAGTGGGCATGTGTAATTTAGGGGGTGATGTGGGTGAGCTCTACAAGCATGAGCTTACGAAATCTTATCATAAGCTCAAACTTAGAAGAGCAATGCCGGCCCTGAGCTAAAGCCCAGGAAGCCGCCACTTTAGGCCCCTAATTTTTGTCCATTTTTTGGGGCCCCAATTATTTTTATCCCATATAATATATCGGTCTGTAAAAAATAAAAAAAGGCTGCCCAAGACATGAGAAAGGGCCCAATTTCTAAACAGCCCATTACAAAAGGGCCCTAAATTAATGATTTTGTGTTATATTTAAAAGTAAAAAAAATGAAAAAAAAGAGTATGAAACTTTGGAAATTGGAAAATATTAGGTCGGCTATTATAGAGTAGTTTTGGATGCCGATTCACTTTCGACTTCGGAGATCAAATACACCCCGTCTCTCTCTCTCTCTCTCTCTCTCTCTCTCTCTCTCTCTCTCTCTCTCTCTCTCCTTATTTACAATCAAAACTGGGTCTCCTTATTCCCAATTAAAATTAGATTTTTGGACTGCAAAACCGTTTTTGACTTTCCGTTTATGTGTTTCACTGCTTAATTTATGCCGACGAGCCGAGAAGAGAATCAGGTAATTGAACATTCTCTCCTTTCCAAGTTTCAAAGAATATTTTAAAAATGAGCTATTATTTTTTTTATCTGTTCTTTTAATCTTTTTGACTTTTAAAGGGACAAGACTATTGATTAACATATTTTTTTTTGTTATATAAAAATTTGTTGTATACATAAACTCAATATAAAAATAAAAGGATAGGAAAAGGTACCTGTCACGCCCCGAGCCCGAGATTACACACATCCCGAGGTGCGACACACGCCCGCGTGGAAATTCGAGTCAAACTCATTGACTCTAGGTCCCCACGTACGGAATTTACCCACAGGATATCACGTGTGAGGTTTATATTTTTCGATATGCCTGTATAATTTGTCAAATAGATATCCAATTAACATAACACAATCATCAAGATATAGAGCATAAGGGTCCATGAGCATAAATTTAAAAGTTCAAGTTCAAGAGATAGAAAGAGAAGGAACAAGTTAGTTAAGTTACAATCCCAAAAGCTAAACAAGTTTATAAGTTTCTACAAAATATGTGGCAATCCTAGCCACGGTCAGTGGGTTATTTAACGTCCAATTTCCTCATACGGATGTCTAGAAAACATCATCGGGAGTCCACTCTGCTACGTTATGGAGAGATTCCTCTTCCTCAAGGATCTCCGGGGCAGTGGCGTCGATGTATTCACCTGTAACGCCAAGTGTAGCACCATTAGACTAAGCTAAGCAAGACAAACATATACAGTCCATATAACATGTATCAAATGAATAGTCAGACAGGTATAAATCATAAGAGATCAAGGAATGATCACTAGGCATATCAGTGCATGAATTAGCATGAGACATACGAGTCATAGATAACAGATAAATATATTAACAGTACTAGTTGGCACATCCACATAAGCTATGTTCTCTCAAATTAATCATATCACATGAAATAAAATGAGAGCAGAATATCAGGACATGACAGGGTGGTGCTACTAGGAGACAGAGGTACCCAGAATTCTCCATCGTAGACCTAGGGTGCCGGTAAACCCTCAGAATATATTCCCATCTGCAGAGGGCCAGAAGTTTACTAAACCCACACTTAGCCGGGTCCGACTTAGATAGGGTCGAAGCTAAGTGGTGCCGACTCATTGAGTGCAATGTACAAACAACAGAGCAGGTGCAGAATAGTGTAAATCAGATACAGGACACATACAGGACAGGACATATAAATAACAAATCGGTACTTACTGAAATATACTGAACAAAGCCATAAATAGATATAACATAACAGATGTGTAACAGAGAATACATAACTGAACAGAAGCATGATCAAGTCATACTAGAATACTGGAAACGGAATGCAATGCATGTACAGAGATATCATATTTAGAATCAAGACAGAACTCAAGCCAGGCCTACGGTCTTGGGAACACATGTGGTCTTCACTGTCCAACTCAGGGTAGTATTAAGAGTTCGACATTATCGGGCTACAAGGACCCCCTTGGCGTTACATAATTTGGATGTCAAATCCCTTAATAGAACACATTTGGCACGGTTACAATCCGAAGAACACAAGGTCCCTTGTGGGTACGGTTGCTCAATCCATATCCACAATTCAACAAACCATCGGTCGTGATAAAAGTTCAGGGTGCACATCCTACAGGTCCATCTATCAGGCCAATCAACTAGAACAAGCTATGGTCCAATGTCCGGCTCATGGAAACGTCTATTTATCACAATTATGTAAAATCCAACATATAATCTTTTCCAAGGCTCAAATCAAATAAAATCACTTTTTGTTGGGTTCTACACATCATGAGCTTTCCAATGGTATGTAGATCTCCAAAAATGGACTTACGGTTGAAAAGTTATGGTTGTTGGAAAATCTGCATACTGCAGGTATCAGGTTCGCTCGAGCGTTCAGATGTTCGCTCGAGTGGACCCCAGACAGAGAGCTGTTCGCTCGACCGGACCAAGAGTTCGCTCGAGCGAACTCTCCCAGAGAGCCCTTCGCTCGAGCGTTCACTCACGCTTGCTCGAACGAACTGTCAAATCCTGGGTCCGAAAATCTGAAACTTCTTGATTTCTCTCAAGCCATTCAAGGCATTCCATCAGGTTTTAAAACACTACCAATAGGTATCTTTGAGCTTCCAAAATGCTCATCAAAACCATCAATAAACCCATATACATTAACAAGAAGAATCATTCATCAAAAATCCATTTTTGAGCAAGAAGAAGGGTATCTAAGCCATCAATAAAACCATCAATAAACCCATATACATTAACAAGAAGAATCATTCATCAAAAATCCATTTTTGAGCAAGAAGAAGGGTATCTAAGCAAGATTGCATATATTCAAGAGACAAACAAAGAAGCATGCATATCAATGTACATATTTAACTTGCCTTGGTGCTTTGTGCTAACTCTCACACTCCAAATCTTTTCTAATCAAGAATCCCCAAAATGCAAGCTCAAATGCCCTAAAATGGTGAAAACGAAAATGAATGAAAATAAATGAGGAAGAAGATGATGCATACATGATTTGTAGCTTTCCAAGGATGAAGGAAATCAAATGAAAATGCTTAGTGAAGAAAGAGCTTACCAAAAGCAAGAAGAAAGAAAGATGAGTGGATGCTTGAGCTTGGAAGATGTTGTCTTGGTGGAGAAGATAAAGTGGTGGCTAGCTTCTACTCATGCTAGGAATCTTGATTGATGCTAGGAGTGAAAGAAGAAGAAGAAGACAAGGAGAAGAATAGCTCCCAGCTGGAAATGGAGAAGTGAAAAGAAGAGAAGAAGGAAAAATGGCTGGGGTTAAGGCTTTTAAGCCAATTTTTCTCCTGCATTGCATGTAAGTCCACAAATGGGCTGAAATTGCAAGAAAGGGCTTGGAGCTAATGAATGGGCTGGGAATGGGCCTAAATGGGTCCGAATTTGATGGGTCAAGACATGAAAGTTAAGGTCCATGAAATGCCCTATGCAATGCATTAGAAACCCAAAAATTTCTAAGTACACACAAAACCCAAAACACTCCAAAAGTCATAATCTACCTAGTAAATGGTCAAACCCCACTAATTCTACCTAATCAAGTCCAATCACAATCAAAATATCCATTGAGCAATTAATCTAAATTAATTAACTCTAAAACGAGATTAAGGCGAGTCGGGGTGTTACAGTACCACTAAGTTTAACCACAATATCAATTGAATCAAATGATCTTTCGCTTATTATGAAGAAAAAAAATCAGTTGAATCATCACATTATGAAAATACAAATAATTTGTAGATGGGTATGTTTGGAAAATTTGTTGATTGTTGTTTATTTGATTTAGTGATTTACAGATGCTCTTATGGTGTTGATTGAGTTATTGATGCTGGCCTATCACTCTATTGTTTCGCAACCTCGGTAATTTTACCTGAATTTGAAGCTTTTGAATTTGGATTGATCGTTGGTTCTTGAGTTATGCATTAGATTATTTTCTAGAATCATGCATCCTAGAAAGTGACTCTCAGGGTCTGAAAAAAGAAAAAAAAATGAAAAATTGATGCTCTTATTCATTCTCAATTAGGAGCTCTTGATAAGTTTGTTGTTGCTAAGAAACAAACAGATGATTCAGCTCCAGTTGAAATTTTGAGGATGAAGAATTTATAGATTCAGTAAATGAAGAGCATGAAGAGACACTTGATGAGGAAATTAATCAGTGGATTAATGAAAATGACAATGAAAATGATGGTAGTCAACATGGAGACCAAAATATAGAATTTCAGCCTTCAAATGTTGATGATCCGAGTAATTGGGATAAGAAGGATCAAAATTTACGAGACTTTTTAGCAGAAAGGAGTCCTAAAAGAAGAGTTGATGATGTCAATTACCCTAAAGATGATCTTAATAGACACCTCTCTTCCACACACTACATCCGGCATTTATCCAATGGAGAGAAACATGATAGAAAGTGGCTTGTATATTCGGATGTTTTGGATAAAGTATTTTGTTTTTGTTGTAAGTTGTTTAAGGAAGAGAGGAACGAGACTTTATTTGCGAATGGTGGACTTGGAGATTGGAGAAATATTGGTAAAAGGTCAAAACATCATGAAAGTAGTAATGAGCATCGTGCATGAGTAAATGGATTGAATTAGATATGAGATTGCACAAGAATAAAACCATTGATAAAAGCGTGCAAGAACAAATCAATAGAGAGAAAGAACATTAGAAAAGAGTACTGTTGCGAAAGATAATGGCTGTGGTGAAAACACTTGCAAAAAATAATTTAGCTTTTCTTGGGGACAATGAGAAGATTTATCATGAGAGGAATGTAATTTTTTTAAGCTAAATTGAAATGATTGTCGAATTTGATCCAACAATGCAAGAGCACCTTCGGCAAATTGAAAGTGGTGAGGTTCATTACCATTATCTTAGCCACAAAATTCAAAATGAATTGATACAATTGTTAAAGTGTGAGATTAAGAATGCATTCATTGCAAGAATCAAAGAAGCAAAATATTTCCTGACTATACTTGATTGTACTCCAAATGTAAGCCATGAAGAATAAATTTCTCTTGTGATTCGTTGTGTAGATGTTTCAATAAGTCCAATAAAGGTGGAAGAATTATTTTTAGAATTTTTAAAGGTGGAAGATACAATGGGGTTAGGGCTTTTCAATGTACTTCAAGAAGCGTTGAGTACTCTTGAACTTGATTTTGATAATATAAGAGGACAAGGATATAACAATGGATCTAATATGAAAGGAAAACACAAGGATGTACAAAATATGGTACTCAACATAAATCCTAGAGCATTCTATACACCTTGTGGTTGTCATAGTCTTAACCTCGCACTTTGTGATATGGCTAACTCTTGTCCTAAGGCTACATCTTTTTTTGGAGTGGTACAACGAATATACTTGTTGTTTTCATCTTTGCCAAAGAGGTGAAAAGTATTGAAAGATAATGTAGAAGATCTCATGGTCAAGCCATTGTCCGAAACATGTTGAGAAAGTCGTGTGGAAAGTGTTAAAGTTATAAGTTACCAAGCCCCACAAATAAGAGATGCTTTAGTTGAATTAGCCTACACTACTGAAAATCCGAGAAGAAAGAATGATGCGGAGTCCTTAGCAGAACATGGAATTGGCAGTTTTGAGTTTGTAGTTGGCATGATTATTTGGCACAATCTATTATTTGCTGTTAATTCCGTTAACAAGGTTTTTCAAACCGAAGACATGCACATAGATGTTGTTGTTGATCAGTTGAAAGGGCTTATTGCATTTATTGAAAAGTATAGAGAAACTGGATTTGTAGAGGCCATGATTGAAGCTAAAGAGGTTGCACTTAGAATGAATGTTAAGCCGACATTTCAAGAGAAACAAATCATATATAGGAAGAAGCAATTTGACGAGAACAATATTGAAGAGGCGACACAGTTAGCTGAAGAATCTTTTAGAGTGAAGTATTTCTTATATATTGTAGATCAAGCTCTTTCATCACTTCAAAGCCGGTTCGAACAGTGTCAAGTATATGAGAAAACTTTTGGATTTTTGTTTCATTTGAAGGATTTAAATGCTACCAATGATGAAGCTTTGATGTCCTATTGTGCTAATCTTGAAACTTTTTTGAGCAAGGATGCGCTTTCTGATATTGATGGGAGAGACTTATTTTCAGAGTTGAAAGTGTTGAAAGAAGTTTTGCCAAAAGAAACAACAAAGCCAATTGATGTGCTCAATTATTTGAAGGTGATGGATGGTTGTTTTCCCAATATATGGATTGCATATAGAATATTGCTAACTATATCAGTTACAGTTGCCTCTGGGGAAAGAAGTTTTTCAAAGTTAAAGTTGATCAAGTCTTACCTTCGGTCATTCATGTCACAGGAAAGATTGAATGGATTAGCTATGTTATCAATTGAGAAGGTCATGGTTGATAAGATTGATTACGCAGCTTTGATTAGTACATTTGCAGCAAAAAAATGCTAGTAGAGTAGTGTTTAAATGAATTTGAAGTGATGTAATGACTATTGATTTTTTTATATATATGTTTTGAATTTTGGTAATGATTAATTTATTATCCAGTTTTTTGAAATAATTTTCGTATACAATATATAAGGGGGCTCCCTTTGAAATCTTTGCTTTAGGCCCAAAAACTCTCAGGTCCGCCGGCGTTGAAAAGAGCCTTGCCTCATATATATTGAGTATCATTATAACTTAATATAGTGCGTATTTCCTGCATAACCATGTATGGGAAAAATTATCCAAATGAGTGGATCTGAGTGAATCCAAATGAGTCGAAAAACCTCACAAGTCACAAGATTGTTGATGGCCAGATTTAATTATCCAATCAAGCAACGGTTGCCGTCTGTTGATGTCAGCCTGACATCACGGCGATGACTTAACTGCCTGCCGATGTCGGCACCCACCTATCGGCCGAGCGCTGGAGATATGGATTGGTGTGTACGGCTACATAGGCCGGGTCGGTTAGTGTGTGAGGTGGGCCTGATCTGGACCTCCTAGGCTCAGCTTCAGCTGCTGGGTTTCGTAGCTGTAGCCTGTAGGGAAATGATACGAATGTGTCTCACATGTATCATGTTTTGTGGGTTACATGTAACGGGTGGTGCCTGTGATATTGACATATCGTCTGCTTTAGGACTTGTGGCTGGTGGCTCGTGGCCATGTTTCATGTTTGAAGTCAACCTCATGTAACACATTTCTGCTGAACTCCATCTTGGCAGTGATGGACCTACCTTATGCGGACATGGGGCGACCGCCCTCCCAGGTCCGATCTAAAATGGCCCCAATTTAGTAAAGTGATTTCTCCACCCTATGTCTCAAAAACCCTTCGTTTTTGGTTTCAAAGATCTCCCGAATAAAAAACATTGGAACCTTTTGCTCAATCGTTCTACTTCTTCCACTCTAAATTTTGACAGTTCGGCTTCTACACAATAGCATAACATAAATGTCTGCTCTCTCACCATGCCTTTACACAACATGTGGAGAAGCAATATGTTGATTAGCGGGGCATGAGTTCTTTATATTTAATTTTTTAAGAAAGTAAAAAAAATAATGTCTTTAAACCATGCAATTAGTGGAGATTATTGGTGGTTAGTGTTGATTTTGACCTTTAATTTTTAATCGACCATTGTCCGACCCACCCAAATGAAAATACCAGGTTTGCCAATGCACACTTAGATCATTAGATCTTCAACAGGTTTGCCAATGCACACTTAGATCATTAGATCTTCAACTTATGTCTATTTGGTACACCTTAAAAGAGCAACAACTCAATCTCCAGAAAGCAAAATTCAAGGCTATTAGAACCCAAATCTAGAAGTTTAGAGGCAAACCATACATGCTTTGCAGAGTATTATCCAACCGAACCAAAACATAAAAGAGAAATTTAACCCTAGCAGTTAAGAAACATCTTAGAATTTGAAGTACACTAATTTCCTCAAATTGGTGGAAGTGGAAGAGTTGCTGCTTGATCTTCCGTGTAGTAATGGAGTTTAGAAGAAACGGATAGGTAAATGGGCAATTAGTTAGTAGAGTTAAACAGGCCTTTAATTAGTAGGGCTGACAGAAGGTCAAAAATTAGAAGATTGACAATAAAATTGGCAATCAAATCCTCAAATTTCAAATTGGCAATCAAATTGGCAATCAAATCCAGTTCACTTCATATATATATATATATATATGGGGCCGGCTCTACTCAACTGTGGGGCCGGCTCTACTCAACTGCAATTGAGGAGAGCCTCAGCTGCACACATGCGTCTCCAACATGTGTAAGTTTTGACGAAATGAATTGGTCCTGCGCTCATTTTCCCTCTTTCATTTCAACATACCTAATCGTTCCTCTCCTCTCTCTCTCTCTCTCCCATCTCAGCAATGCTGTGATCTCTCTCTCCCTCGCCTGACGATCTCTCTCCCCCTCTTGCCCGACGATCTCTCTCTCGTCGAGTAGCTCTCTGCCACTGCTGTGTCAAATTTCTGCTAGGTTGGAAATCGCTGCTGCATCCTCTCTCTCTCGCTGAGAAGACGACCTCTCTCTCTGCTACTGCTCCATCTCCTATCTCCAGCTCTGCTGCGCTGCGCGACCTCCTCTCTTCCCCTCTCTGCTGTGATCGCTACTACTCTCCCCTATGCTGCGATCACTGCTGCTCTCCCCTCTTTGCTGCGCTGCGCGACCTCTCTCTCTGCTGTTAGGGGTGGAAGTACGGTTTTCGGTTCGGTTTTAGACCGAAACCGAAAAAAAAATCGAAAACCGAAATGTCAAAATATTACAAACCGAACCGGACCGAATAAGATGTAAAATCGAACCGATCCGAAAATAATTAAACGGTTTGGTTTTCGATTTTTCGGTTTAAACCGAATTTTTCAATTAAACGTTTGGTTTTTCGATTTTTCTTTTCCCATTTGGTCCTTTACTCTTTTAGTCTTTAGATTATAGTCTATTAGTCTGTGTAAATTACAGTAATAGTCTGTCTAATACTGACATATATATATTTAATTTAAAACATGAAATATAGTTCGATTTTTCGATTTAAACCGAAATTATTTTCTAAAAACCGAAACCGAACCGAAAACCGAACTTGCAAAAAAATCAAAACCGAAACTGAACCGAAAACCGATAAACCGAACCGAACTTAATTTTACGGTTCGGTTTACGGTCCATAGTTCGGTTTGGTTCGGTTTCTTCCACCCCTATCTGCTGCGATCGTTGCTTCTCTCCCCCTCTCTGTTGCGTCTCTCCTCATCTATCCCTCTCTTGTCGCTGTAGATCTGCATCAGCAAGGCAGATGTTCTTATTTTTTTTTTCAAACAGAGATCATCTGCTCTTTTGGTTTTTTTTTTTTTTTGCAAATAGAGATAAAAAAGGAGGTGCTATTTGCATCAATTTATGCTATTTCCTCATCGATTTGTTGCTGTTTTTTTCCGATCTAGTGGGACCTTGCTGGTTTGATGAAATCAGTGGTGTACACACCCTCAACAAGAGAGAGAGAGAGAGAGAGAGAGAGAGAGGAACGATTAGGTATCTTGGAATTAATGAAAGAGGGAAAATGAGTGAGGGGCCAATTCATTTCGTCAAAACTTACACACGTTGGAGACGCATGTGTGCAGCTAGTTGAGGAGAGCCGGCCCCTATATAATATATATAATTGGAGTAGATTTTTCTTTTGCACAATTCATCTTAGTTTGTTATAGGTTCTTCTCTGAGAAAGTATCAAACCATCACCAAACTCCAAGATATCAACACCAAGGAAGTGGTGAAGTGTGCCAAGATCTTTAATAGCAATACCATTATGTAGTTGACCAATGACATGGTGAATGGCTTTCACATGGTGCATGTAGTTATTGTGTAATCTAAACATGAAAATAAACATTGTCGAATTAGGGCTTAATGAGTAAATAAAGATTTATCTTTTTTTTTTTAATAACATAGGAACCCGCCGACCTCCCTTCGGTTGATCAGGAACTCCAAATTAAAACTGAACTTCCTAACCATACGAACATTTTAAGTGGTGTGGGTACATTTAAAAAAAAAAGATTTATCCGTTAGAGTCAATAAGACCCCAAAGTCGTTTGATTTAACCATTGATACGCTTTACCCAATTGACAAACAGGATGCAGGAATCAAGAATTTAATTTAAAACCCCAAAGTCGTTTCATGTAAATTTCCAATGCTTTACAAATGGTGCAGGGGGATTTTGGTTTTTATTTTTTTTTTAAATACAGTTGACTAATAATTAATTATTGTTCGAAATACAAGGTATCTTTTACAAGTCGGACAAAATGTATTCAGATTTTAAGTGGACTAAGACCACAAAGTATATTGCAATTTTTTAATCTATAGTTTAAGTAGACTAGCTCGACCCCGCATAAACCTGCATTTGTGTTTCTAGGGTGAAAATATTTGAAAACTATGGAAGAGATTCTCTTGATGGGTTTTGGCCACTTTGTCCTACCCATATGTGCCAGTTTTGGATGTATCCTCTTGCAAAAATATGGTATAATGCATCTTGCGAGCTATGTGATCTAACGTCAGGGAATGAAGATCAAGAAAATGGCCTTCGCTTAATATTGATTGTCCCCCTTACGGTATTAGATCAGGCATTTAAAAACGACCAATGGAGCTGATATTTTATAGGCCGTTAATATTGATTGTCCCCCTAACCGTACTACATCTTCAAGTCTGCAAGCACCGGTGGGCTCAAATAAAATGGCTATATTTCGAAGTCACCTTGTATAGTAGAGTGCATTATGTTGAGGGAGCATTAGAGGATCCACTTTTAAAAATCTCCCCCCCTATGTTGTTGGGTTACATTGTTTGTTGGGAATGGCAAGCCTTGACAAAAGATGGCTTGCGTCATGGCTAGTTTATTAGTTCCCTGATTGTCATGGGCCTAGGCCAGCTGATTCAGCAGAGACCCATTCTGGCTGACAGTTCAGTGGCATAAGGTGTTTGTTTGTTCCTCATATCTTGTGTCCAAGTCCCACCCCAAATTTATGCCTGGTGCATGAGTGTTGCAAGGTCATGTGTTTGCCTGAGGAAATAGTCGTCTGGTGAAAATACAACTCGAATATGCATGCATATCATAAATAAAAAAATCAATGCTAACATTGGGTCAAGCTCGAAAAGAATTAAGGCTAGTCCAGATCCAATTTTCGACAGATCTCAAGCCAATGCCAAGCATTTTGGTCTTCTGATTAAGCCCAATCTGAACCATAGCATTATTTTATAACAAAGTAAACGTTTAAGCTAGTACAATATACATGCGTATCAGGTGGGTAAGCAGATGAAGCAAGTTTTGGTCCATATTCTACTTTAAGCGGTGTCGTCACCACCGAATCCTTATCTATATATGACAAGAAGAGAGACTCTAATTTCCAACCAAAGCCAACAAAAAGAAGTTGTTAAGAGATAGAACGATCAAAACCATGAGCAGCTTAAAATTTCTCTCTTCCATTGGAAAAAGGTAAAAAGTTCTACTAGATTATCTTTTATAGTGACTATGCTCTCTTCCTACCATAGTTTTCAGATAATTTTTTTCTTTTTCAAGGCTTCTGCACTAGCTAGTTTAGGTCCTTTATTTAATCAGTCAGCATTTCTTTTCAAACGACCCATGTTAGGATTTACTGGCCATGTGATGAAATCAAGATTTTTGATGTGTCGAGTGAATATGTCTTTGGTTAAATTTATGGCAAGAAGTTGGACATTTCCACTCCTCTGTTTAAATATGAAGCCTCTGCATCTAGACAGACCTTTGTAAGTTTATAATAACACGTGACAGAGCGAAACGATAAGGATTAGAAAAGATAGCCTCATTTGGCCAATGAGTAGATAATTAGAACTCACAAACGTTAGCCCTTGAAGTTCCCCTAATGCTTTAATAATGATGATTCATAGGGGCGGAACTAGGGAGGACCTGGCAGGGGCCATGCCCCCCACCCCCCAAAAAACAAAAAATTTTATTCACACTGGCCCCCCAATATCCATATCCTGGTTCCGCCCCGGTTGATTCGTGATTGTGATTTTCTCAACAGACTAGAAGGGAAGGTGGCGCTTATCACAGGGGGCGCGAAAGGCATCGGTGAGGTTACTGCCAGGGTGTTCCATCAACATGGAGCTAAAGTTGTCATTGCTGACATTGAAGATGATTTGGGTCACTTAGTATGCAAAGACATTGGCAAAAACGCTGCATCCTATGTTCATTGTGACGTCTCCAAAGAGGTGGACATTAAAAATGCGGTCGACGCCACCGTGGCTAATTTTGGGAAGCTGGACATCATGTTCAACAATGCAGGGATCGTTGACCCATGGAAATCAAATATAACCAACAACGAGGAGGCCGATTTTGAAAAGGTCCTTGGTGTTAATGTAAAAGGAGTTTTCCTAGGTACCAAGCATGCGGCCCGTGTCATGGTCCCTGTGAAACAGGGTAGCATCATCAACAATGGGAGCATTAGTTCAGTTATTGGTGGTGTCGCTTCGCATGCATATGTTGCTTCAAAACATGCAGTCCTTGGTCTTACAAAGAATGCAGCGGCTGAGCTTGGGCAATATGGAATACGCGTCAATTGCATCTCATCGTTCGCACTTGCATCATCTTTAACTACGAATTTTATGAGCAAGGATGATAATGAGATTGAGAGCTCGGTAGAGAGGTTAGCAAACCTTAAAGGGGTTGTGTTAACAGCAGAAGATCTTGCTTTAGCTGCATTGTATTTTGGGAGTGATGAGTCAAGGTATGTGAGTGGGCATAACTTTGTGTTGGATGGAGGCTTTAGCATTGTGAATTCATCCTTTGGTCTCTTCAAGCAGAGCCCTTGAAGCATGTGTGAGCAATATCCCATTGGAGAACATTTATGTTGTGGAAGATAAAGCATGACTACTTATGTTGTGGAAGACACAAATAAAACATGACTACTTGTCTACTTATGTAGTTATGTTGTGGAAGATAATTGTTAGCTAGTAAATGTCTATGAGTTCTGCTTTGTTTGTTGGTAAGTATGCATAGTCCTTTTATACATTAGACAGTTTAGACTGGCTTAATATGGTACCTTTTAGTGGTAGCACTGCAACACAAAGGTACCATTGTACAGGGCCGGCTCTAAGGTTTGAGTGGCCCTAGGCGAGTTCCTAAAAATGGGCCATGTCTTAGAAAAAAAAAAATACACGTGCAATTTTTTTTTTCTGTAGAAGGAACAAAGAACTGAATCCCCACTAGCAATATAAAATAAAACATAACTAGTGTCAAAATAATTACAAAAGCAAAGAATCATTTAAAATTTACTTGTCTCGCAGTTTTCGCTGCAAAATCAGTAATTATATTTGTATAATCTATCTTCTCTACCAACTCTTTTTTAATGGATAACATAGTCAGTCCATTCAGTCTTTCTTGCGACACAGTTGACCGAATGTAAGACTTGATCATTTTTAATTTAGAAAAACTTCTCTCTGCAGAAGCAACTGTCTACAAAACTGAAGTTTACCGACGCAGTCAACGCGTCGGTAAACTTAAAAAGGCATCGGTAAATAAATTTACCGACGCTACCTATGGCGTAGGGAAAAGAACGTAGGTAAAAGTACTTGTCGACGCGTTGATTGCGTCGGCAAGTGTAAATTAAAATTTCCGATGCCACTGGCGTCGGTAACCTTCCGAAAAAAAAAAACACTGTTTTTTTTTTGAAGTTACCGACGCCAATAGCGTCAGTAACTTCATATTTATTTATTTTTTAAAAAACCACATATTTAAAAAAAGGAAAAAAAAACCATGGTTCCAATAACCGATTGGAACCATTTTATTGTTATTGGAACCATTTTATTATTATATTAAATTAAATTTTAATTTAGTTCTAGAACACCAAAGTAAGCAGGTTGTGTATCATCATCAAAACCGGGCACAGATACTCCACTATTTTGTGTTGTTCTTCTAGAGTCACGTTCTTTGACTAAAAACTTAACACCGTTAACGTTGCATCCGTTGTAAGATCTAATAGTAAGATCTGGACCACAAGATAAGCAATACAATTCATCTGTTGCCTCCGAAGAGTTAAGCACCTACATAAATAAATAAAAAAAGATAATTTTATTTAAACTTATCACATGTAACTGATAAATTTAACCTTAACCATTACTACATACCCGTTGCTTAAACCATGCAGGAAATTCTTGTTTCTGTTTTTTTTCCAAGTCTCGAGAATATTTTTTTCTCTAACTCCTTCATGTGTTCACTACACATAATTATGGCAAATAAACATTAGTGTACATCAAGATATTTCTCAATGGTAGAAAGCAAATGTGGTAGATAGATTAACTTACTCAAGAAATTTCCTTATCTCTGGACAGTTATTCAAAATGAACCAATGGGCATCCTTGTAAAAAAGAAGCCGAGACATAAAATCATATTTAAAACACATAAATTTTTTTTTATAAATTATCCATATAAATTATCAAACTACATTTAGATAATAATAATTTTATAATCATATCTATTCTAAACTTTATAAAACAAAACCTATAAAAACATATTATTAAACTAATTATCATATCAATAATAAAAAAAATAAAAACTACATACTGATTATAAGATATAACAAGAGCTGGTATGGGTGGGGAATGGCAGTAGCAGTGGACGCCGACAACAGTGGTGGTCGCCGGTAGTGAGTAAATGCTAACAAACATTTAAACAAAAAAGAGAAAAATTATTTGAAGAAAAAAAATAAAATAAAATTGATAATATAAATATTTCATACCTTATAAAGAGGGGAAGAATGCTAGGATAAAATTGGTTAGATGTGAGAAGGTTAGAGAGATGGGAGGAAGAGAGAAAAAATGCAGAGAGAAGAGGGGGAGGCGGAGTTGCAGAGAGTGGCGAGGAGGGGGGAAATGGGGAAGGTTGAGGGGATATATAATTAACTTGCTGACGCCGTATAGCGTCGGTAAATTTCTTCCCAGAAAAAGCTACAGAGGGGTAGCAGTTTCACAAACTTCCCGACGCTCACGACATCGGGAATTTTTTGGGCCAAATGAGCGAACCAAAATTGCAGTGGGAAAGATTTGGCGCCTAGAACTTCCCGACGCCATGTGCGTCGGGAAATTAAATATCAAAACTTACCGACGCCATTATCATCGGGAAGTTGTACAACACACTTCCTTTTTCGTACCAAGCTCCGCTACAAATTTACCGACGCTATCTTTTGGTGATAGCGTCGGTAAAATTAAAAGTTACCGACGTTTCTGTGGTGTCGGTAAGTGTTGCGTAGTCTATCTCAACATTTCTTGTAGTGTGGTACAGTCAACAAAATTCTGTAAGCAACCCAGACATTTAAAAAGCAACTAGCCCTTGAGTTCAAATGAGTTAGCACATCAAGTGCCTTTTTTATGTCCTCTGATAAAACTTCACTCAAGATTTGCAATTCTAAATGTAACTCTGCAAAAAAAGAAAAGAAAATAGGAATCGTTAATGGCAAGCAATGGATTTGCTTTACCTGATCTTCTCTGCCTAACGTCATTCCAATTTTATGTAAAAAGCTTTACACTATATTATTCAAGGATGTAATGTAGAAAATAATTTCGTGTATAGAGCTCTATAAAAAAAAAAAAAAAAAAAAAAAAAAAAAAAAAAAAAAAAAAAAACGCACGATATCTCTACCTATGAGTTCATAAGCAACTATTAATCATAGAGTTCCACTAGAACTTTAACATTGATAGTTCTTATTATGATTACAGGCAATATATGGGTCCCATAATGATAACAAAGATTATGCAAGTCTTATCAAGATTATAAACATTTGGTGAGCCCATTGTTGATTACTAATATTGGACGGGTCTTACAACTATCACACTAAAAAGTGGTTTCCGTCGTAATTTTGGTGGGCCCATAGTGTGGTGACCTGAACCCAAATTCAAAATTAATTATATCTCCTTATGTAGATCTAAGAATTTTGAGCCTGGGCCCAAATATTCCAACCCTAAATTGAGAATACTTAATATAGTTTCTAGTTTGCGCCGCACATTTGATACAATAGGTTAGACCTTAATTCTAGTATATTGGGACCCAATTTAGATGGTTAGGTTCAGTCTAGAATGTATTTAACAAATAATTAAGAACATGATCTCAATTTGGGCTATAAGGGGTGTCTTGTAATTATAGGAGATTTTATGGGGCTAATTGCAATTTCTTGTAACCTTAAATCCCTACCCATAATTTCTAAATGTAGACTCACCAATTAGGATGTGACTAAATGAGATATCTAGCTTAGGTTAGTGAGTTTAATTTCATAACTGTGGACCCCAATTATTAGAGTGGTAACAATAAGTTATTGGAACCAATTGGGACCCATATTGGGACATCCCATGGGGTGGGCCATCCACCCCTTGTATCTATCATTATCTCATGTAGGGGAGTTTGAGAAATTCCCCTTAACCCTTATGCACTAAGAAATATGTTATGGCAATTTAGGCTAGCCGGGGGTACTAAATGGCATATGCTCTGGTTAATTTACCCAAAAATTTCTCATATTTCAATTCTGTGTACTAAAGTTAATAGAAAGAAATTATAAGGTTAGATTATCATCTGATGGAACTGTCTACTATGGTTTGAATCATAATATATTAAGGTTCATATCCAGTTTGAGAAGGTTGCCTTAAGTAAATACTGAAGTTTCAGTATTTTGAGTGCTGAGAGAGTCCCCCTTGTATTTGATTTTTTTTTTTTTTTTGGATATTTAATGCCAAGAGTCCCAATCTGAGGATGAACTTTTGTCATCAATTGACAATCGGTCAACACCCATTACCAACACCTATTATCAATCTGCTGATGAACTGATATTAACATACAATCAATGAAATCCAACTTGAACATTAGTGTGTTAAATGCTCCACATCCATTACCGAAATCGATTTTCTTCTTGAATTTGATGTTGACACTCACATTCAACATGAAGTTTTCCATCACATTCAACTAAAATAGTTCAACAAAATAACAATATTTACATTTCAACAAAACACTAAGGCCTGCATCCAGTTTGATAAGGTGTAGCTAGCTGATATACAACATCCTCTTAACAAAAAGAGTTGAACAACATTAGCATAACAAAAAGAGGGTTGAACGACGATGTCCTCAAAACCTCAAATATAATATCATCAAAACCGCTCCAACTGTCACATATATGCACATCGTCAAGAACTTTTGTAAACCACCTGCAAGAACTTTTGTAAACCACCTACAATGAATATGAGATTAATGTTAGAAAATAGAAAGGTGTCGGACAAGTTATATTGAATATGCTAGGAACATTAAATAAGATTAACTGTCATTTAGGTTACAAAAATAAATAAATAAATTAGCCTTCTTAAACTGAGCAAATGTATATATATATATATATATACATATAGGAAAATATTCAAGTGCATTCATCCCTCACCATTTTGATGAGGGACACTCCCCTTTTAGAAAGTGTCAAGTACAAAAAGGAGAGTGTCAAGTACATAGGACTCCCTTTTTTATACTTGACACTTTCCAAAAGGGGAGTGTCCCTCACCAAAATGGTGAGGGATGGATGCACTTGAATACTCCCATATATATATATATATATATCACGACTTGCAAAAAAGAAATGATAAGAGACAAAAAAAAAAAAGTAATTGAAACTTTAACACACCCAACCCTTTAAAAGTCCATAAGGATTAAGAAAATAAACTACAATTGTATTTATTTATTATTATTATTTTTTTGCGTAGACTCAACAAACAATAACATTTCTTTAGAAGTTTCCATATTTAACTCTTGCTATTTAATAAGTTTGTTTGTACTAATATTATATCAAACTTACTAAATTGGACCTTGTAGATTTAAATCAATATAAGTCCAAATTTGAGAATCAAACCATAAGCCAAGTATCTAATATTATAATTTGAATTTGGTCGATCAGGATTTTTATACTAGGTCTAAATTCAGGCAGTTGCACTTCCTTGGGTCTTGGATTGAGTACCATTAGGTGCTATTCATCTAATCCAAAGAACCTGCATTTTGGTGAGACCCATTCGACCAAATTTGAAAGGAACTTAACTCATTTACATATTTACATGAACCTTGCTAAATAGGGATGAGAAAAGATGAGGTTTGAGTTGGATCCATGGTGTGCAATTGCAGCACACCATGGCTCCTATGATAGGTAACAATTGTGGCACCTTTGCGGTGCCCCTCTTTGATCAATTCAAGCCCCTTGGTAGGTAATAATTTTCTATGAATTGACAGTCACCTTAATTTGAGACTTATGTCAATTATAGCCACCGTTAGATTGATTTCATTTGGCTCCAATAAAATCTCATCCACTATGGAGAGGGAGATGCATTGTAATCAAACTATAAGCTTTGATGCCCTTAAATTAATGATTGTAACATTTTGCTAGGGATGGTTTTATGCCTAAAATCTAATATATAATAAAGCCCCTTTTTTATTACACCATTCTTCTTCCATTGACTTGCATCCAAATGAGTCTCAGAATGAGATTCGACTTCTACCTATCATAAGAACTATAAAAGATACCCATTAGATGAAATTACCAATGTAACATAGAAATATATTATGATTATGACGTTAGATATTTGGGTCTCTTGGTATCAAACCCTAGACCCAACACACACCTTAAATCATTAGGATACATTCACATTTCACACTATTTAACCTAGATCAGAATAAAACATGTTACAATACTTGACTAGTATTCCACCCATCTTGAGACTAGTATACTTTTTCCTAATGTTAAATACAAGTCCAAAAATAAAGGCAAACAAATCCAAATGTGCATAATTAGAAGGGGCATTTGGGCGGAGGTCCCTCAACTGTGATTTTTATTGTAAACGGTCAACAACATTTTAATATACTGACAGCAGTCTTCTTGTAAAAGTAACTCACTGAAAAAGACAAAAACGCCCTTGTACACGTCAGCAAAAGCAGAACTCAGACAATTTATCTTAGTTTTGGCAAAACTCAGCAATAATTCAAATGAACTTCTCTCTTTCTATTGAAGTTTGGATGGCGTTAGAATTTCAGAACGATAAAGTGGTCTTCATGAAGTTTTTAGAGGACGTCTTAAGCTTTTTAGAAAGGTCTGGTTCGCAAAAATATGAGTTCGTTTGGGCCTCCAAACGTTGCTTCAAAGTCAGGCCTGAAAAACTGATCCGATATTCTTGTCTTTAGAAGTAGACTTCAATTGGCCATAACTGGAGCTTCCGAAGTCCAAATCAGGTGATTCAAAATCCTAGAATCATCTACACATCTAGGGCTACAACTTTCATGAAGAGACCAAGTCAAGATTCCCCCGTTATGTCATAGAAAAATACCTCACAAGTTGGGCATAATTTTTGGGATTTTTGTCAATCCGTTTTGAATTACCTATAATTTAGGGATTGAATTTGGTGAATGTGGGTCGTCGGATGGCACCACATCACATAGCTATTTATCCGAAACTCATAAAAGTTGTCAAAACTCAAATAAATTTGTCTGAGTTTTGCCAGAAACTCAGATAAATTTGTCTGAGTTTTGCTAGAAACTCAGATAAATTTGTCAAAACTCAGATAAAGTTATCTAAGTTATGGGCAAATTTTTCGAAAACTCAGATATATTATATGAGTTTTGCAAATTTATCTTTATCAGAGTTTTGTAAATTTATCTTTGTTAGGGCTATGTGATGGATCAATGGCAACAGGAAGGTCATGTGTTGAAATGGAGAGATTAGGTGTGGAAGTATTGGGTGCAGGTGTTGGTATGGCGGGCCCATGTATTGGATCATGAATAGCAAGCGGTGGTGATGGATGTTGGGTTACAGGTGGAATGGGACTGAGTTTTGATGTAGGTGTGTAGGTGGATGGGACATGTCCAAAGAAGGTGAGTGAGGAGGAATAGTTAATGGTTCTGTTTGGAGCAGAGTGGCTGATTTCGGACCTGAGGTGGATGAAAAATGGATGTCTGGAAGGGTCAATGGAAGTACTGGATTTAAAGAAAAATCCTAAGAAGGATCAAGGGCACCATCCTTGAATGAAAATGTTGTCTCATAAAAACTACATCCCTCGATTTCCAGAGCTCTCTGGTGAAATCCCTCGTTCCTAGAGAAGAAGACAGAAAGGGATCTCCGGAACAACAGAGAAGAAGACGGAAGGTGTTATGTTGAAACTGTTGAAAGGGGGCAAATTAGTCATAAAAATATATGATGTGGCATATTAGGGACCTCTCACCAAAATATCTCCAGCTGTCTGGACTAGAGACATTAGAGAAAAAGTTATTGTCCTTGATGCCTTAGAAGACCGTGCTCAGGGACTTTTGCCTAATTTACCCTAAATAGAACATAAAACCAAAAAATAAAAATAACAACACGTTTCTGCAGGGGTCAACCAAATCCAACCTCATTGGAAATGGTTTTCCTTTCCACGGAATCATGAAGGATACGGAAAACCCTTTTTCGATTTCCTTGTTCTTTCCGCGAGAAAAATGACTCAACATGCCCTAAAAAACAAAGGGCATAGATTATTCTTCTTCTTCTACTGATTGTAGAGAGAGAAATGAGAGGTGAGAGGGGGTACCTTGATGCAGATGTGTCTCCGCAACTTCTCTGGCGAGTGAGGATACATAAACAAGGGTTTTGCAGGAAAGAGGAGGAAGGCCACACTCTGATGATTTTTTTTTTGCTGGAGGAGATCTGTTTTGAAACAATTTTTTTTCACATTTGTAAGAAAGACCACATGTCCACATCCTTTTATTCTATTCATTCCAGAGGGCCATGGCTAGAGTCTACAGCTAGTAAGTCCTTAAAAATGCTTAATTTCATCATCATTTTAGAGTAATTAAGGACTTAATCATCAAATAATGCACCATTTCAGTAAAAAATTATGATTTTATGTTTGTGAGCATCAAAGTCTGAAGTCGAGTCAAAATATATCCAAAAATTGCATTTTCACATAAAATCATGAATTTCTCTATTTTTTCATTGGAAGTCACGAATTTCTCATAATTCTTTATTCGCACCTGAAATGGTGAAATTTCTTTGCAACATTGATTTAATTAAAGAAAACTTGATAAAATGTTGAAATCTTACGCATCTATTCTGTGAATTGGGGCCCGCATCTTGCAATATTCTTTTCCTACATGAATAGATCATCCCCTGATCAATGATTATATTATATGTGTTTTTGTAGGGAAGTTCAATATCTTGGGGCCCGCGGAAGAAATAAATTAATTAAAGAATTTTCTTTAGGAAAAAAATGCCAAGGGAGAGATGCAAGTCCAAGAATTTCCATTCATGCATCACATACCCAAGTGGGGCCCATCATGTGTTCCAATTGCAAATACAAATCTGAGTTTCCAATTTGGAATTATTTTAGCCAAGGTGGAACCATCTAAGGAGATTTTTCAAGCCATAGAAAAATCTTACTTGCAAAGATAAAAAAAAAAGTTGGACGTCCATTTCCTTCTATGATTGAAGATAATTTCAAGATTCAAATTGAAATTTGAGTGAAGAAAGAAGGAAAAAAAAAAAAAAGGAAAGAAGAGAAGGAAGGAAACAAGAAAAAAAAAATCAAAATCAATAAAAGATATGCAAGATAGCATGGATGTCCAACATGTTTTTTTTTTTTTTAAGTTGTTTTATGCCCGTAGTGGGTCCACCTTGGCTTCAAAAATTTGCACATCAAATCTGATTTTCAGATTTGAAAAAGAAGTGGGGCCAAGTGGAGGAATGGGAAGCTACCAAATTATGGAGTTCTAATTGTGTGGGGATAACCGGAGCATGACCTCGGTATATAAGTCCCATCTCGGCACTTTGGCCTCACAGAACTCGTGAGTCCGAATTGGAGAGGACCTTTGTCACATATATTAATAAAGAAACCAAAAGTAGGTGTCTGTGCATTCTTTATGGCCACCTATGTTGACTTTATAGGCACTGATGTTGACAATTGTGCCCGTTTCGGCTGTGTACCCATCTCGGTAACGGGCCATGGCCTCGATCTCTCCCAGCAGAGTGCTCCCACTTCGGTCACGGGCTCATATACAGCCAGTTCGGCCAGCTCCATCTCGGCCAAGCCCCCAGTTCGGCCCCTGTCACTTCATTCTTGATCACTCATCTCGGCGTCCATGCCAGAAGACTGCCGTTGACAGCTGTACTCTTACATACGCTTAGCCACGTGACAGGGCGTACGACAAGATATCACGGGCGCCCATATCTTCTGACAGAGCGGCTTCTACAGCTCCCAAGACGCCAGGATAAGGCCCGATGGGACAGAGTGGGCTGTGATAAGACTGCAATTAATGACAAGTGGGCTATGACAAGACGTTCAACCACCTCATTGCCTCCTCTCTTTTTCTATATAAACACAGCTACAGCTCCAGAGCAAGAGAGGCCAACGAATACGCTATTCGGGTACGCCATCTTCTTCCCCAAAAATCTCCATCCTCTGTCCAGTTCATATACTGACTTAGGCATCGGAGAGCCTTGCGCCGCCCAGGCCAGGGTCCTCTGACCTTCTATTCTTCTTCTTTTTCTCAGGCTTCAGGCGCAGGCATCGGTGTTCCTAATCTCCTTGGATAAGTCCGTGCAGGCACCCCCTATTCTTGTGAGTTACATTTTTTGCACTTACAATTGGCGCCGTCTGTGGGAAAGCAATATCCCAGCCTTCCCAACCTTCTCAATCTTTCCAAACACCATGCCTCAAAGAGCCAGAAAGGGAAAGGAACCAATCACACTGTCGACACAACTGCCGACGATCCCCTGCCGGGAAAGGTCAGGAGCAAGATCTGGCCCAGCAAGCGCCTAACAGCAGGATACTCGATCGAGTTCATCCTCTAAGGATTCGACCTCGACTCTACCTTCCAAAAGGCGCACCCTGAAGGACAACAGAAACAACCGCGACTCCAGAGAGTGGCTCGATCGACGCATAGAGCAAGCGGCACGACAGCATGTGGAGATGGCCGGCTTCGCTTAAGTTCAGGTGAACTCTGACGATTTCGGCACGTCTCCCTTCTCTCCAGAGATCAGAGGCTTCCCCCTCCCTCGAGATTTCAAAGTCCCGAGGTTCATCGTTTACGATGGAGCCTCGGACCCAGCAGCACACCTCCGGCACTTCACTCAAAGGATGTCGGTATGGGGCAATGCAGGCCACCTCAACTGCAGAGTCTTCTCTTCCAGCCTCGGGGACCTCCCCCTAAGGTGGTTCTGCGCACTCCCCCAAGGGTCGATCAAAAGTTGGCGGCAGCTCCGTAGTTCCTTCATGACAAAGTTCCAAGCTCACAGGGTCATCCCCAGGTCAGCCGCCGACCTGATGGCCCTCAGAATGAAGCAGACCGAGAGCGTCACGCAGTTCGCCAAAAGGTTCTGGGCTGTCTACAGCCAGATCGAGAATGCCTCAGGGGCAATAACAGTCCTATCTTTCCAACAAGCCCTTCTAACAGGCAACGAGCTCCGAAGCAACTTGGTCATGTATCCCGTGGTCACTATGGCAGCACTGATGACTAGGATAAATCAATTCATCAGGCAAGAGGCAGACGAAGCCCGAGCCTGGGAGCAGTTCAACCTCCGCGACAGCGACCAGATCGCCTCCAGCTCGGCAGACGTTTCCAGCTCGGCATACGCTTCCAGCTCAGTAGACGCTTCCAGCGCGGCGGACGTCTCCAGCTCGCTAGCAGCCCCCAGCTCTGCAGAAATCTCTTCCAGCTCGGGGCGCAGCTAGACGAGCTTTTTCTATCATTTAGCTTCGACCGCCCGTCAGCTTCGATCGCACGACCCTCTACCGTCATTTCGGCGGCACGGTCCTCTACTGTCAGCTTCGATGGCGCCGTCAGCTTCGATGACACCGGCACGACCCTCTACTGTCGGCTTCGATCGTACGACCCTCTACCGTCATTTCGACGGCACGGTCCTCTGCTGTCAGCCTTGATCGCACGGTCCTCTACCACCATCAGTCGTCCAGAGCCACCGAGCTCACCCTGAGGTCGTTTTATACACTCAGGCGTGACTCGCGTTCGGCAACAGAGCAACCAAGTCCTCGGGTAGACATACCCAGGCTCCTTGGCCTCTTAACGACCTCATGCTGTCGTGCTGGTTTCCACCTCATGCTGGTTTCGGCCTCATGCTGGTCTCGACCGCATTTAACGACCTCATGCTGGTCCGTCCACGTGCTGGTTTCCACCTCACGCTGGTTTCGGCCTCATGCTGGTCTCGACGGCATTTAACGACCTTATGCTGGTCCGTCCACGTGCTGGTTTCCACCTCACGTTGGTTTCCGCCTCATGCTGGTCTCGACCGCATTTAACGGCCTCATGCTGGTCCGTCCACGTGCTGGTTTTCCATCTCACGCTGGTTTCGGCCTCATGCTGGTCTCGACCGCATTTAACGACCTCATGCTGGTCCGTCCACGTGCTGGTTTCCACCTCACGCTGGTTTCGGCCTCATGCTGGTCTCGACCGCATTTAACGGCCTCATGCTGGTCCGTCCACGTGCTGGTTTCCACCTCGCGCTGGTTTCGGCCTCATGATGGTCTCGACCGCATTTAACGACCTCATGCTGGTCCGTCCACGTGCTGGTTTCCACCTCACGCTGGTTTCGGCCTCATGATGGTCTCGACCGCATTTAAAGACCTTATGTTGGTATCGCCCTCATGCTAGCTACGCGCTTCACAGGTTCGGCCTCATGTTGGGACCGACGTAGGGTTCGTACACCCCGCCTTCCCTAAACTCTGGGTTCACGCGCCCATGGACTGACTCAGGATTTATACTTCCAGTCGTTTCCTAAAGCTCCGGGTCTACCGCCCTGGAAAAGGCTTCGAGCTCAAACACTCAGTCGTTTCCTAAAGCTTCGGGTCCTTGACCCTGGAAAAGGCTTCGAGCTCGGACGCTCAGTCGTTTCCTAAAATTCAGGGTTCAGACACCTCCCTGGGTCGTTCCTGAACTCAAGCTCGCACGGCCGAGATCTTCGAGACTCTGATTCCACCTCAGCCAATGGCAGTTCAACTAGAATGCCGAAGAGACTGTTCCATATCACCTCCTCGGCCTCATGCCAGTCCTCAGCTTCGGCATCAGTGCCAGACTCCAGGTTGGCAGTAACAATGGTCACCTCGCCAGCGTCACAGCTCCGCAGCAGTGTCAGTCCTCAGTTCAGCATCAGTGCCAGTTTCCAGGTTGTCAGTAACAATGGTCACCTCGGCAGCATCGCCAGAATACTTGTGAGACCCCACCCCTGGTGGGCCCTCATTGTGAATTTGAATACTATTTATTAGCCTAAGTATTTTAATTATACTAATTATGGGACTTAGTGAGGGTAGCTATGTATTTTCCTAGGGTTAGACTAGTGGTGTAATTAGTAGAGTCAATAGGGTGTCTCTTGTTATTCTTAGAGTTAGTTAGTTTGTTAGAGGCCCTAGCTAGAGTTTTGTATTTACCATAGGGGGTTTGCACCAAAGAATCTTCTAGAAGTCACCTAAAGACCTAAATACCCTCTACCCTAACCCTAATCCTATTCTAACCCTAAGGGCAATTTTGTCCCTAACCCAAAAACCCAACCTATATAAACAAAACCCTCCCCCTGCCCTAACAACTACTGTTCATCTCCTTTTCCTTTCTCTCGAGTTTCAATCTCTTCTCTCTTCTTCTTCTTCTTCTTCCCCAGTTCCCTCCAACGAACCCTCGTTTCTCCTCCAATCTCTCTTCTCTCTCTCCCTCGCCCCAGAAATCCTCGACAGAAGGCCTGCCGAGACCCTGCCTTTTGGTTTCCCTGTGGTTTTCTTTCTTTTCCTTCTACCTTCAATCGATCAATGCAAGTGCACTGTGCTGGTAGTCTAGATTGCATGTTTCCTTCCTTTGATTTGCAGTAGAATTCCAATTTGTAATATATATGTTTAGATCGATCCTTGAGCATGTTTGTTTGGTTCCTTTGGCCATTGATGGATGGGATTACCTCATTTGGATGATCAATGGCCGGTTGATGATGGGTGGATGATGTAGGAAGGATTTATTTTGCTTCTGTAATGGTCTATGGAGAAACCCAGGAGAATTGGGTTGCAGTGATGGGTTTTCCGGAGATGGAATGACGAGAACCCACCTCGTTGTGTTGTGATCGGAATCGAAGTAGGACCTCCCTTGGTGGATCAGGACCCTACGTTTATGTGAGGGGGCTTGTGCGACCATGGGTGGCTACTTGATCTGGATTCTGATCAGAGGTGGACCACCATTCCTGTGCTTTAATGAAGAGAAGTTGTGTCCTGTCGCAGAACTGGGTTCTGTAACAGAACACAACACTGATAGGAGAGATGGACAGAGTCCAGCGATGGCCGAGCTCCGAACCTGCAGAGCCCAGCGGTAGCCGAGCTCGGCATTAGTGCAGCTCAGCAACTGCCGAACTCAGCACTTGCAGAGCCCAGCGGTTGCCGAGCTCAGCGTTAGCGCAGCTCAGCAACTGCCGAGCTCAGTACTGACCGGACTCAGCGCTGGATTCAACACTGGACGAACTCAGAGTTCTGCCGAGCATGATGATTAGGATGAGATTTGCGTTTAGCCGAGCTAAGTGTATAGGCCGAGCTCAGTGCCCAAAGCCGAGTTCAGTGTTACGGCCGAACTCAGTGTTATGGCCGAACTCAGTGTTACTGAGCTCAGCGCCAGACCGGGTTCCGTGCCAGACCGGACTTCGAGCTTAGCCGAACTCAGTGCTTAACCGAGCTGAGAGCTAAACCAACCTCTGTCCTGACAAGCCCAATGCATTTCCCCGAACTCAGCTGGGTGATCCAACTGAGCTAGGCCCTTTGCCGAGCTGAGCTGGGTGGCCGAACTGAGTATCAATTGAGCTCCATTGCTTAGCCGAACTCCGGGATGGATTTCCAAAAAGGCGGGATTTCAACAAAGGAGACTAGAACCTGGGACATTCCCTTGAGCCAGGATTCTTAGTGTGCACGGCCAACTACCCAGGCCAGGGAGTTAGCCGAACTCACAGGAAGTCCTGGACAAGCAGGCTTTGCCTGTAGGGTGTTTTTCCTTCTCTGGTCCCAGTGTGCCGAGCTGACCGCCCAGGCCAGGAGGTCGGTTGAGCACACTGTGTACAGTGACGATCCCCAGATTCTAATTTCTATTGTTGCAATCATATGTAGGGCCCATTGACCATTCAAATAGACTTCCATCACTGTGCCAGCCACGAGTCAATGGTACGGCTCAACCTTGACTCGTGGGGTCCACTAACTAAAGTCCAGGTTATGTAATCTTAGATGATTCGACCTTTAGACGTTACCAAATGATGCACACAACTTCTAAGCACCAAACACAATATTCCTTAGCATCTATGGTTTCACTTAAAGATCGAATTACCTGAGATGGACCTGTATCCGAAAGTGGACCATGTACCTAGGTTGGACTGTTGCTATCTCCCTATGATTCGTATACTTGGAGATTCATCTCCCTCATACTACGATTATCACTCTATTGCCCTTATTATTGCTCATACCTGTTAATTAAATGGAAAATGGAGGACCTAAACCTAGGAATACGTAGAGGTGACCCGGTAATCTGATTTGGTGGATCATTAACCCGTGTCTGTGGCTAGGCGGGCCCTTTTTATGGCCTAAGTTGGATGTGAATTACCCTAGAATGGAGAGGTTAGATTGTATGGGCTTGTGACCCATTAAGGTTGTAAATGGATCATATGTCATTAAATACGGACTTGTATCTCATATGGACTGTTATAGATCAGGCCATGTATTTGGTGGGCCTTGGTATGGATCCAATGATGGAATTGGACTTGGACTATGATCCACAGTTTATATTGAGTACTTGGACCTCTTAGGGACTTTTGTTAGGACCTTGTTCACGCAAGGTAAAGGCCTAGACAGACACAGACCTTTATTGTTTCCGAGTCGGCATAGACATTCACTGAGTTGATTTAAGCTCAGCCAGTTGGACTGATCATCACTGGTAGGAGCTATTGAGATTTGTTGTGTGGCTATCATGATGAGCACTGTTGGGACGGACGGTGTGATGCCGGTTCCGGTCGTTGTGGATGATGTTGGTGATATTTTGCAGGGTTAGTAATCCCTAGCATTAGCTTAGGATCCCTACCGCGACTGTGTTCAGTATGGGAGGGCCGCGGCATAATATCCCGCGGTGACCAGCTTATGTGGATGTGCCATATTGTGTAGGTTTATTACTGTTATGTTTATTATGATTCTACATGGTTATCTTGCACGACTGCATAGCATATGTACCTTTGTTACTCTCTTAACCTTATACATGTCTCTACTCATTTGATGCATACATTCTATATTATCTGCATATTGTGACTTGCCAGATCTTTAGATCTGACCCACTCTTGGTGCTTAGGTCTTGACCCCGAGTTCGAGGGCGATGCGTTCGCACTCGTTGAGGTGCCCGTAGTAGGCGACTACGGATGGGGGCCGGCCGACCATGAGGTCGAGCCGGAAGGTGAAGAGCCGACACTAGCTGCAGGGGTTTGAGTGTTCTTTTGTCTGGGTTTTGAGAGACGTTTGTTGTGAGTTGGGTAGTAATGAAAAATATGTAATTAAACTTTGATTTGTTATCACTATACATCTAGGCTGGACTTCAGCCCTTCTACATTTGACATATATACAATGATACCTTATGCTTCCGCTATCTCTATATGGCTTCCGCTTATAATACGCTTCCGCGATAACAACCATTGTTACATTATTGTTCAAAAAGTTTTAAATTGGACCTCACTGCGGACCTACGATCTTGGAAGTTCTCGGATTTTCCGGGAAGTAGCGCGCCAATTTCGGTACTTTGACGATCTTTTCGGTATCCGGAATTGGGGCGTTACAATTTTATGGTATCAGAGCGGGCAAGTCTCTAGGAAATAAAATACACTAGAAACTTTAGGACGTAGTGAGGATCTCAGTGTGGGGGTACGTATAGGGTCGATGGATCGGGTAGAATCAGTGTAATCCTAAGTGTTGGACTTAAACTAACCTAATTTCTTTCTCTTAACAGATGTCTAGAGAGGGTTCTCCATCACATATGATACCAGCAGTCGGTAGTTCGCCAGACTTCGAGCAGCGTTTCCAGAGGTTCTTACAGGCCTTCCTCGTTTCCCAGGAGGCCCAGGCGTCGGCGCAGCAGCAGCAGGCCGAGGATTTTGCCCAATTCCAGACGCAAGTCTTGGACATCATGGACAGAGTGGCTCAGCCAGGCATGGCGGCGGCATCCGTTCGGGAGGCAGACCCGAACGTCATATTTGAGAGGTTCCTCAAAAGGGGACCCCCTGAGTTCACTGGCGCCGATGACCCGCTGGTGGCCGACGAGTGGATCGTGCGGATGGAGAAGATCTTCAAGGTCTTCGAGTGCACCGGTCAGCAGAGAGTGCAGTTGGCCGCTTATATGTTTCGGGGAGTCGCGGAGGACTGGTGGAGGACGATTCAGCGTCATTTCGAGGCGATAGGAGACGAGATCGCTTGGACTGCATTCAGGGCGGACTTCCTTCGGAAGTTCATACCATCTCACGTCAGCGACCGCAAGCTGCGGGAATTTCAGGCGCTGGTGCAAGGCAGCATGACTGTCTACCAGTATGAGGTTCGCTTCACCCAGCTTTCTCGTTTTGCAGAGGCTCTGATCACACCTGAGTCCGAGAGGATCCGTCGGTTCGTCGATGGGCTGAGAGACGACATTCAGCTTAACATGTCTTGCATTGAGATTCACACTTATGAGGAGGCTTTGAGGAGAGCTTACTGGGCAGAGGAGCGTCTGCAGCGGATAGAGGCCAGTCAGCAGCAGAGGCGAGTTAGAGCCGCCTTGGTCAGACCGCAGCCCTTGCCCATACAGCAGCAGCCATTCCAGAGACAGAGGCCAGCAGGCCAGGCCAGGCAGCATCAGTATCAGCGGCAGCCTCATCAAGCAGCAGCAGCGTGGGCCCAGAGTATGCTATGACTGTGGGGAGACAGGACACATCTCCAGATTTTGCCCATTCAGAGGAGGACAGCCTCAGGCCCCGATGCTTCAGCTTCCAGCACCACCGAGAGCACCAGCTCCAGCTCCACCTGTTCAGCAGATTGCACCAGCACCCCAGCCACCTCAGCAGCAGTACCGTGCCCCGCAGCAGGCACGTGGACCCCAGCAGCCCAGGGGACAGCACTACCAGAGGGGACGATACCAGAGGCCCCATGGACAGCAGCGACAGCAGCAGAGACCTCAGGCCGCAGGCTAGGCATTTGCACTCACACATGAGGAGGCCGAAGCTGCAGGGAACGTCGTTGAAGGTACTCTTTCTATTTGTGATCAGATTGCTAGAGTATTGTTTGATCCTGGTGCGACACATTCCTATGTGTCTTCTGCTTTTTCTTTAGTTCTTGGTGGGGTAGGAGAGGAGTTGCCTTACACGCTAGTTGTGTCTACGCCCGTGGGCAAGAGGGTAGTGTGTCAGACTTACCACCCCAGATGCCGAGTGCAGATCGGGGAGTACATTATGTTTGCAGATTTGATCGTGTTACCCATGCATGACTTCGACGTTATCTTGGGGATGGATTGGTTGGCCAGATATCGAGCGGTGATGGACTGCTTCGAGAAGATAGTCAGACTCACCATCGACGGTTCAGATGCCACGATCGAGTTTGTGGGTGAGAGGAGACCACCCAGCACCAGATTGATTTCGGCACTGAAGGCTGAAAGGTTAGTGCGATCAGGTTGCGAAGGCTACATCGCATTCATCTCAGAGGACAAGAAGTTCAAGGGAGTCGAGGAGATCCCAGTCGTTTGCGAGTTTCCAGACGTGTTTCCCGACGAGATCCCAGGATTGCCTCCAGTCAGAGAGATCGACTTCACCATCGAGCTTGTGCCAGGCACCGCACCGATTTCCAGAGCTCCTTACCGCATGGCTCCAGCAGAGCTGCGAGAGTTGAAGACCCCAGTGGCAAGAGTTGATAGACAAGGGCTTCATCAGACCGAGCATGTCACCTTGGGGAGCACCTGTGCTCTTCGTGAAGAAGAAGGATGGATCGATGAGGATGTGCATCGACTACAGGCAGCTGAACCAGGCAACAGTGAAGAACAAGTATCCTCTTCCCCGGATCGACGAGCTTTTCGACCAGCTTCAGGGAGCGCAGTACTTCTCGAAGGTGGACCTGAGATCGGGATACCATCAGCTGCGAGTCAGAGAGCAGGATGTGCAGAAGACAGCGTTTCGTACTCGTTACGGGCACTATGAGTTCCTTGTGATGCCGTTTGGGTTGACGAATGCGCCGGCAGTGTTCATGGCCCTGATGAACAAGATCTTCGCCCCATACCTCGACAACTTTACAGTGGTGTTCATCGACGACGTGTTGGTCTACTCCAAGTCCAGAGAGGAGCACGAGCAGCATTTGAGGACGTCTCTACAGTTGCTACGCGACAACCAGCTGTACGCGAAGCTCAGCAAGTGCGAGTTCTGGTTAGAGCAAGTAGTCTTCCTCGGACATATCATCTCCAGAGACGGCCTAGCAGTGGATCCAGCGAAGATCGAGGCAGTAGTGAACTGGGAGAGACCGAAGAATGTCACAGAAGTTCGGAGTTTCCTTGGCTTAGCAGGCTACTACCGCAGATTTATCAAGAGTTTCTCTTCGATTTCCGCCCCGTGACCAAGCTGACGAGGAAGGATGTACCGTTCGTATGGACAGATGCATGTGAGGACAGTTTCAAGAGCTGAAGGAGAGACTGACGTCAGCAGCCGATCTTATCTTTACCTTCTGGTACAGGCGGTTTCGTTGTCTTCACCGATGCTTCAGGGACCGGTCTCGGTTGTGTTTTGATGCAGGAGGGTAAGGTCATCGCCTATGGATCTCGCCAGCTGAAGGAACACGAGAAGAAGTATGCTACTCACGACCTGGAGCTTGCAGCAGTCGTGTTCGCACTGAAGATGTGGCGGCACTACCTCTACGGAGAGAAGTTCGAAGTCCATTCAGATCATCGCAGTTTGCAGTACCTGTTCACTCAGCATGATCTCAACAACCGTCAGAGGCGTTGGATGGAGTACATCAAGGACTACGACTTCCCATCAAATACCATCCGGGTAAGGCGAACGTCGTAGCAGATGCTTGAGCAGGAAGACCGCCCTAGTCAGTTTCCTAGCAGCAGAGGGCGTGTGGACCGATGTCTTCAGTGACATGGATGTCCAGTTTCAGCCGCTCAGCGACAGAATTATGCTTGCTACCATGTCCGCATGGAACCAGAGTTGCTTGGAGAGGTCAAGGACAGTCAACGCAGCGATCCTAAGCTTGTCAAAGTGATCGAGCAGATTGACCAGAGGCCAGAGTTCAGACTGATTGGTGGAGTACTCTACTACCAGGACAGGCTGTGTGTACCAGATATCCAGGAGCTGAAGGACCAGATCTTAGCAGATGCGCACCACAGCAGATATTCAATTCACCCGGGCAGCACCAAAATGTACAGAAACCTGAGAAGCTACTATTGGTGGAACAACATGAAGAAAGAGATTGCAGGCTATGTGTCCAGATGTCTGACCTGTCAGCAGATCAAAGCCGAGCATCAGAAGCCACCAGGGCTACTTCATCAGCTCGAGATACCTCAGTGGAAGTGGGAGTCACATCACCATGGATTTTATTGCAGGACTTCCAGCTACCAGGAGACGCAGTGATGGCATTTGGGTGATCGTCGGATAGGACTGACTAAGTCAGCTCACTCTTGCCATGTCGATGAGACCAGGACTCGACGTCCTTGCTAAGCTTGTATGTGGATAAAGATCGTCTCTCTTGCACGGAGTTCCAGCTTCGATGTTTCAGACAGAGATCCACGCTTCACTTCTCACTTGTGGGATTAGGTCTTCAGCGAGCTTGTGGTAAACCAAGTTGAGCTCAGCACAGCCTATCATCCTCAGGACAGACGGACAGACAGAGCGCACCAATCAGACCTTGGAGTATATGTTGCGAGCTTGTGTCCTAGACTACAGGAGAACTGGGAGGATCCTTGCCACTCTGTGAGTTTTGCCTACAACAAAAGCTTACCACTCGCCGCGTCTCAAGCGGCACCGTTTCGCGGCGTTGAACGGCAGGAAGTGCAAGACCCCAGTCTGTTGGGAGGAAGTTGGTGTCAGGAGCTTCCATGGACCATCTATTGTCGGTGACACCAGTGAGAAGATCCACCAGATAGTGGAGAACCTGAAGGTTAGCCGCAGTCGACAGAAGAGCTACGCAGACAATCGGCGCAGACCACTCGAGTTCCAGAAGGGAGACCGTGTCTTCCTGAAGGTTTCCCCAGCTCGAGGCACCCTCAGATTCGGCGAGAAGGGCAAGTTAGCACGGAGATACGTCGGACCCTTTGAGATCAAGGCCAGGATCGGAGATGTCGCCTACAGACTTCAGCTGCCAACAGAGCTATCAGGTGTGCACGACGTCTTCCATGTCTCGATGTTGAGGAAGTAGTGGAGGATCCTACCCACATTCTGCATCACCAGCTAGGGGTGTACATCGGGTCGGGTCCCGGGTTATCGGGCCGGGTTTGACCCGACCCGGTAATTTTATAAACACAAGAAACCCGCCCGAATGCCCGGTAAACTATATCCGGGTTATCCGGGTTCGGGTTACCGGGTTACCGGGTCAACCGGGTCGGGTTACGGGTCACCCGGTTAATTATAAAGTTTAAATTTTTTTTTTAGAACAACTAAAAGTTTCAATAATTGAGATAAAAAATACTATAAATTATATATACAGTAAACTACAAATATAAATATAGATATTTTTAATGTTTATTTGTATATTTGTATCTATTGTATACATATACAAATAAATATATATAAAAAATATATATAACCGGGTTATCGGGTCACCCGATAACCCGATAACCCATACTTCTTAACCCGGAACCGGTCCGGATAAGGACTTATCGGGCCGGGTGAGACCCGACCCGGTAAAAGACCCTATCTGGTCGGACCGGGTCACCGGGTCGGGCCGGGTTTGAAACCCGGTGTACACCCCTATCACCAGCCGCTCGACATCCAGCCGACGCGTCCTACATCGCCCAAGCCAGTCGCCGTCATCGGACACCAAGGAGAAAGTGCTTCGGGACCGAACCATCCAGTTCGTGAAGGTTCAGTGGGAGCATCACACTCCGGAAGAGGCTACTTGGGAGCTACAAGACCAGGTGGCAAGAGATTATCCACATCTTCTACCGCAGGTATGTCCCTACTTTTTTTTACATTTGGGGACCAAATGTTTTAAAGGAGGGAGAAATGTGAGACCACCCCTGGTGGGCCCTCATTGTGAATTTGAATACTATTATTAGCCTAAGTATTTTAATTATACTAATTATGGGACTTAGTGAGGGTAGCATGTATTTTCCTAGGGTTAGACTAGTGGTGTAATTAGTAGAGTCAATAGGGTGTCTCTTGTTATTCTTAGAGTTAGTTAGTTTGTTAGAGGCCCTAGCTAGAGTTTGTATTTACCATAGGGGGTTTGCACCAAAGAATCTTCTAGAAGCCACCTAAAGACCTAAATACCCTTTACCCTAACCCTAATCCTATTTTAACCCTAAGGGCAATTTTGTCCCTAACCCAAAACCCAACCTATATAAACAAAACCCCCCCTGCCCTAACAACTACTGTTCATCTCCTTTTTCCTTTCTCTCAAGTTTCAATCTCTTCTCTTTTTCTTCTTCTTCTTCTTCCCCAATTCCCTGCAACGAACCCTCGTCTCCCCTCCAATCTCTTTTCTCTTCCTCGCCCCAGAAATCCCTTGACAGAAGGCCAGCCGAGATCGACCTGCACCATAAGAACTACTGTCGAGACCTTTCTTTTTCCCTGTGGTTTTCTCTCTCTTTTCCTTCTACCTTCAATTGATCAAGGCAAGTGCACTGTGCTGGTAGTCTAGATTGCATGTTTCCTTCCTTTGATTTGCAGTAGAATTCCAATTGGTAATATATATGTTTAGATCGATCCTTGAGCATGTTTGTTTGGTTCCTTTGGCCATTGATGGATGGGATTACCTCATTTGGATGATCAATGGCCGGTTGATGATGGGTGGATGATGTAGGAATGATTTATTTTGCTTCGTGATGGTCTATGGAGAAACCCAGGAGAATTGGGTTGCAGTGATGGGTTTTCCGAAGATGGAATGACGAGAACCCACCTCGTTGTGTTGTGATCGGAATCGAAGTAGGACCACCCTTGGTAGATCAGGACCCTACGTCTATGTGAGGGGGGCCTGTGCGACCATGGGGTGCTACTTGATCTGGATTCTGATCAGAGGTGGACCACCATTCCTGTGCTTTAATGAAGAGAAGTTGTGTCCTGTCGCAGAACTGGGTTCTGTAACAGAACACAACACTGATAGGAGAGATGGACAGAGTCCAGCGATGGCCGAGCTCCGCACCTGCAGAGCCCAGCGGTTGCCGAGCTCAGCATTAGTGCAGCTCAGCAACTGCCGAACTCAGCACTTGCAGAGCCCAGCGGTTGCCGAGCTCAGCGTTAGCGCAGCTCAGCAACTGCCGAGCTCAGTACTGGGACTCAGCGCTGGATTCAACACTAGACGAACTCAGAGTTCTGCCGAGCATGATGATTTAGGATGAGATTTGCGTTAGCCGAGCTAAGTGTTATAGGCCGAGCTCAGTGCCCAAAGCCGAGTTCAGTGTTACGGCCGAACTCAGTGTTATGGCCGAACTCAGTGTTACTGAGCTCAGCGCCAGACCGGGTTCCGTGCTAGACCGGACCTTCGAGCTTAGCCGAACTCAGTGCTTAACCGAGCTGAGAGCTAAACCAACCCTCTGTCCTGACAAGCCCAATGCATTTCCCCGAACTCCGCTGGGTGATCCAAACTGAGCCTAGGCCCTTTGCCGGAGCTGAGCTGGGGTGGCCGAACTGAGTATCATTGAGCTCCAATTGCTTCCCGAACTCCGGGATGGATTTCCAAAAAAGGCGGAGATTTTCAAACACAGGAGACTAGAACCTGGGACATTCCCTTGAGCCAGGATTCTTAGTGTGCACGGCCAAACTACCCAGGCCAGGGAGTTAGCCGAACTCACAGGAAGTCCTGGACAAGCAGGCTTTGCCTGAGGGGTGTTTTTCCTTCTCTGGTCCCAGTGTGCCGAGCTGACCGCCCAGGCCAGGAGGTCGGTTGAGCACACTGTGTACAGTGACGATCCCCAGATTCTAATTTCTATTGTTGCAATCATATGTAGGGCCCATTGACCATTCAAATAGACTTCCATCACTGTACGGCTCAACCTTGACTCGTGGGGTCCACTAACTAAAGTCCAGGTTATGTAATCTAAGATGATTCGACCTTTATAGGTTACCAAAATGATGCATAAACTTCTAAGCACCAAACACAATTTTCTTAGCATCTGTGGTTTCACTTAAAGATCAAATTACCTGAGATGGACCTGTATCCGAAAGTGGACCATTTACCTAGGTTGGACTGTTGCTATCTCCCTATGATTCGTGTACTTGGAGATTCATCTCCCTCATACTACGATTATCACTCTATGCCCTTATTATTGCTCATACCTGTTAATTAAATGGAAAATGGAGGACCTAAACCTAGGAATACTTAGAGGTGACCCTGGAAATTGAGTTGGGGATCATTACCCGTTCTGTGGCTAGGGCGGGCCCCTTTTATGGCCTAAGTGGATGTGAATTACCTAGAATGGAGAGGTTAGATTGTATGTGCTTGTGACACATTAAGGTTTGTAATGGATCATATGTCATTAAATACGGACCTTGTATCTCATATGGGACTGTTAGAGATAGGCATTTATTTGGGTGGTGCCTTGTATGGATCCAATGATGGAATTGGACTTGGACTATGATCCACAGTTTATATTGAGTACTTTGACCTCTTAGGGACTTTGTTATGGACCCTGTTCCACGCCAGGTACAGTGCCTAGACAGACACAGACCTTTATGTTCAGATAGTCATAGACATTCACTGAGTTGAGTAAGCTCAGGCCAGTTTGGACTGATCATCACTGGTAGGAGCTATTTAGATTGTTGTGTGGCTATCATGATGACAGCATGTTGGGCCGACGGTGTGATGCCGGTTCCGGTCGTTGTGGATGATGTGATATTTTGCAGGGTTAGTAATCCCTAGCATTAGCTTAGGATCCCTACCGCGACTGTGTTCAGTATGGGAGGGCCGCGGCATAATATCCCGCGGTGACCAGCTTATGTGGATGTGCCATATTGTGTAGGTTATTACTGTTATGTTATTATGATTCTACATTGTTATCTTGCACGACTGCATAGCATATGTACCTTTGTTACTCTCTTAACCTTTATACATGTCTCTACTCATTTGATGCATACATTCTATATTATCTGCATATTGTGACTTGCCAGATCTTTAGATCTGACCCACTCTTGGTGCTTAGGTCTTGACCCCGAGTTCGAGGGCGATGCGTTCGCACTCGTTGAGGTGCCCGTAGTAGGCGACTACGGATGGGGGCCGGCCGACCATGAGGTCGAGCCGGAAGGTGGAGAGCCGACACTAGCTGCAGGGGTTTGAGTGTTCTTTTGTCTGGGTTTTGAGAGACTTTGTTGTGAGTTGGGTAGTAATGAAAAATATGTAATTAAACTTTGATTTTTCTTATACATTTAGGCTGGACTTCAGCCCATCTACATTTGACATATACGATGATACCTTATGCTTCCGCTATCTCTTATGGCTTCCGCTATACTATCATGCTTCCGCAATTAACCATTGTTATTATGTTGATGAAAAAGTTTTAAATTGGACCTCACTGCGGACCTACGATCTTGGAAGTTCTCGGATTTTCCGGGAAGTAGCGCGCCAATTTCGGTACTTTGACGATTTTCTCGGTATCCGGAATTGGGGCGTTACAATTTTATGGTATCAGAGCGGGCAAGTCTCTAGGAAATAAAATACACTAGAAACTTTAGGACGTAGTGAGGATCTCAGTGTGGGGGTACGTATAGGGTCGATGGATCGGGTAGAATCAGTGTAGTCCTAAGTGTTGGACTTAAACTAACCTAATTTCTTTCTCTTAACAGATGTCTAGAGAAGGTTCTCCATCACATATGATACCAGCAGTCGGTAGTTCGCCAGACTTCGAGCAGCGTTTCCAGAGGTTCTTGCAGGCCTTCCTCGTTTCCCAGGAGGCCCAGGCTTCGGCAGCAGCAGCAGGCCGAGGATTTTGCCCAATTCCAGACGCAAGTCTTGGACATCATGGACAGAGTGGCTCAGCCAGGCAGCAGCGGCATCCGTTCGGGAGGCAGACCCGAACGTCATATTTGAGAGGTTCCTCAAAAGGGGACCCCTGAGTTCACTGGCGCCGATGACCCGCTGGTGGCCGACGAGTGGATCGTGCGGATGGAGAAGATCTTCAAGGTCTTCGAGTGCACCGGTCAGCAGAGAGTGCAGTTGGCCGCTTATATGTTTCGGGGAGTCGCGGAGGACTGGTGGAGGACGATTCAGCGTCATTTCGAGGCGATAGGAGACGAGATCGCTTGGACTGCATTCAGGGCGGACTTCCTTCGGAAGTTCATACCATCTCACGTCAGAGACCGCAAGCTGCGGGAATTTCAGGCGCTGGTGCAAGGCAGCATGACTGTCTACCAGTATGAGGTTCGCTTCACCCAGCTTTCTCGTTTTGCAGAGGCTCTGATCACACCTGAGTCCGAGAGGATCCGTCGGTTCGTCGATGGGCTGAGAGATGACATTCAGTTGACATGTTGCATCGATTCACATATGAGGAGGCTTTGAGGAGAGCTTACTGGGCAGAGGAGCGTCTGCAGCGGATAGAGGCCAGTCAGCAGCAGAGGCGAGTTAGAGCCGCCTTGGTCAGACCGCAGCCCTTGCCCATACAGCAGCAGCCATTCCAGAGACAGAGGCCAGCAGGCCAGGCCAGGCAGCATCAGTATCAGCGGCAGCCTCATCAGCAGCAGCAGCGTGGGCCCAGAGTATGCTATGACTGTGGGGAGACAGGACACATCTCCAGATTTTGCCCATTCAGAGGAGGACAGCCTCAGGCCCCGATGCTTCAGCTTCCAGCACCACCGAGAGCACCAGCTCCAGCTCCACCCGTTCAGCAGATTGCACCAGCACCCCAGCCACCTCAGCAGCAGTACCGTGCCCCGCAGCAGGCACGTGGACCCCAGCAGCCCAGGGGACAGCACTACCAGAGGGGACGATACCAGAGGCCCCATGGACAGCAGCGACAGCAGCAGAGACCTCAGGCGCAGGTCAGGCATTTGCACTCACACATGAGGAGGCCGAAGCTGCAGGGAACGTCGTTGAAGGTACTCTTTCTATTTGTGATCAGATTGCTAGAGTATTGTTTGATCCTGGTGCGACACATTCCTATGTGTCTTCTGCTTTTCTTTAGTTCTTGGTGGGGTAGGAGAGGAGTTACCTACACGCTAGTTGTGTCTACGCCCGTGGGCAAGAGGGTAGTGTGTCAGACTTACCACCCCAGATGCCGAGTGCAGATCGGGGAGTACATATGTTTGCAGATTTGATCGTGTTACCCATGCATGACTTCGACGTTATCTTGGGGATGGATTGGTTGGCCAGATATCGAGCGGTGATGGACTGCTTCGAGAAGATAGTCAGACTCACATCGACGGTTCAGATGCCACGATCGAGTTTGTGGGTGAGAGGAGACCACCCAGCACAGATTGATTTCAGCACTGAAGGCTGAAGGCTAGTGCGATCAGGTTGCGAAGGCTACATCGCATTCATCTCAGAGGACAAGAAGTCCAAGGGAGTCGAGGAGATCCCAGTCGTTTGCGAGTTTCCAGACGTGTTTCCCGACGAGATCCCAGGATTGCCTCCAGTCAGAGAGATCGACTTCACCATCGAGCTTGTGCCAGGCACCGCACCGATTTCCAGAGCTCCTTATCGCATGGCTCCAGCAGAGCTGCGAGAGTTGAAGACCCAGTTGCAAGAGTTGATAGACAAGGGCTTCATCAGACCGAGCATGTCACCTTGGGGAGCACCTGTGCTCTTCGTGAAGAAGAAGGATGGATCGATGAGGATGTGCATCGACTACAGGCAGCTGAACCAGGCAACAGTGAAGAACAAGTATCCTCTTCCCCGGATCGACGAGCTTTTCGACCAGCTTCAGGGAGCGCAGTACTTCTCGAAGGTGGACCTGAGATCGGGATATCATCAGCTGCGAGTCAGAGAGCAGGATGTGCAGAAGACAGCATTTCGTACTCGTTACGGGCACTATGAGTTCCTCGTGATGCCGTTCGGGTTGACGAATGCGCCGGCAGTGTTCATGGCCCTGATGAACAAGATCTTCGCCCCGTACCTCGACAGCTTTACAGTGGTGTTCATCGACGACGTGTTGGTCTACTCCAAGTCCAGAGAGGAGCACGAGCATTTGAGGACGTCTCTACAGTTGCTACGCGACAACCAGCTGTACGCGAAGCTCAGCAAGTGCGAGTTCTGGTTAGAGCAAGTAGTCTTCCTCGGACATATCATCTCCAGAGACGGCCTAGCAGTGGATCCAGCGAAGATCGAGGCAGTAGTGAACTGGGAGAGACCGAAGAATGTTACAGAAGTTCGGAGTTTCCTTGGCTTAGCAGGCTACTACCGCAGATTTGTCAAGAGTTTCTCTTCGATTTCAGCCCCTTTGACCAAGCTGACGAGGAAGGACGTACCGTTCGTATGGACCGATGCATGCGAGGACAGCTTTCAAGAGCTGAAGGAGAGACTGACGTCAGCACCGATCTTATCTTTACCTTCTGGTACAGGCGGTTTCGTTGTCTTCACCGATGCTTCAGGGACCGGTCTTGGTTGTGTTTTGATGCAGGAGGGCAAAGTCATTGCTTATGGATCACGCCAGCTGAAGGAACACGAGAAGAAGTATGCTACTCACGACCTGGAGCTTGCAGCAGTCGTGTTCGCACTGAAGATGTGGCGGCACTACCTCTACGGAGAGAAGTTCGAAGTCCATTCAGATCATCGCAGTTTGCAGTACCTGTTCACTCAGCATGATCTCAACAACCGTCAGAGGCGTTGGATGGAGTACATCAAGGACTACGACTTCCCTATCAAATACCATCCGGGTAAGGCGAACGTCGTAGCAGATGCTTTGAGCAGGAAGACCGCCCTAGTCAGTTTCCTAGCAGCAGAGGGCGTGTGGACCGATGTCTTCAGTGACTTGGATGTCCAGTTTCAGCCGCTCAGCGACAGATTATGCTTGCTACCATGTCCGCATGGGAACCAGAGTTGCTTGGAGAGGTCAAGGACAGTCAACGCAGCGATCTAAGCTTGTCAGAGTGATCGAGCAGATTGACCAGAGGCCAGAGTTCAGACTGATTGGTGGAGTACTCTACTACCAGGACAGGCTGTGTGTACCAGATATCCAGGAGCTGAAGGACCAGATCTTAGCAGATGCACACCACAGCAGATATTCGATTCCACCCAGGCAGCACCAAAATGTATAGGAACCTGAGGAGCTACTACTGGTGGAACAACATGAAGAAAGAGATTGCAGGCTATGTGTCCAGATGTCTGACCTGTCAGCAGATCAAAGCCGAGCATCAGAAGCCACCAGGGCTACTTCATCAGCTCGAGATACCTCAGTGGAAGTGGGACACATCACCATGGATTTTATTGCAGGACTTCCAGCTACCAGGAGACGCAGTGATGGCATTTGGGTGATCGTGGACAGGCTGACCAAGTCAGCTCACTTCTTGCCAGTGTCGATGAGAGCAGGACTCGACGTCCTTGCTAAGCTGTATGTGGATAAGATCGTCTCTTTGCACGGAGTTCCAGCTTCGATTGTTTCAGACAGAGATCCACGCTTCACTTCTCACTTTTGGGATAGTCTTCAGCGAGCTTTGGGTACCAAGTTGAGCTTCAGCACAGCCTATCATCCTCAGACAGACGGACAGACAGAGCGCACCAACCAGACTTGGAGGATATGTTGCGAGCTGTGTCCTAGACTACAAGGAGAACTGGGAGGATTCTTGCCACTCTGTGAGTTTGCCTACAACAACAGTTACCACTCGAGCATCAAGATGGCACCGTTCGAAGCGTTGTACGGCAGGAAGTGCAAGACCCCAGTCTGTTGGGAGGAAGTTGGTGTCAGGAGCTTCCATGGACCATCTATTGTCGGTGACACCAGTGAGAAGATCCACCAGATAGTGGAGAACCTGAAGGTTAGCCGCAGTCGACAGAAGAGCTACGCAGACAATCGGCGCAGACCACTCGAGTTCCAGAAGGGAGACCGTGTCTTCCTGAAGGTTTCCCCCTCGAGGCAGATTCGGCGAGAAGGGCAAGTTAGCACGGAGATACGTCGGACCCTTTGAGATCAAGGCCAGGATCGGAGATGTCGCCTACAGACTTCAGCTGCCACAGAGCTATCAGGTGTGCACGACGTCTTCCATGTCTCGATGTTGAGGAAGTATGTGGAGGATCCTACCCACATTCTGCATCACCAGCTAGGGGTGTACATCGGGTCGGGTCCCGGGTTATCGGGCCGGGTTTGACCCGACCCGGTAATTTTATAAACACAAGAAACCCGCCCGAATGCCCGGTAAACTATATCCGGGTTCGGGTTACCGGGTCAACCGGGTCGGGTTACCGGGTCACCCGGTTAATTATAAAGTTTAAATTTTTTTTTTTAGAACAACTAAAAGTTTCAATAATTGAGATAAAAAAATACTATAAATATATATATCAGTAAACATACAGTAAATATAAATATAGATATATTTTTAATGTTTATTTGTATATATTTGTATCTATTTGTATACATATACAAATAAATATATAAAAAATATATATATAACCGGGTTATCGGGTCACCCGATAACCCGATAACCCATACTTTCTTAACCCGGAACCCGGTCCGGATAAGGACTTATCGGGCCGGGTGAGACCCGACCCGGTAAAAGACCCTATCTGGGTCGGACCGGGTCACCGGTCGGGCCGGGTTTTGAAACCCGGTGTACACCCCTATCACCAGCCGCTCGACATCCAGCCCGACGCGTCCTACATCGCCAAGCCAGTCGCCGTCATCGACACCAAGGAGAAAGTGCTTCGGGACCGAACCATCCAGTTCGTGAAGGTTCAGTGGGAGCATCACACTCCGGAAGAGGCTACTTGGGAGCTACAAGACCAGGTGGCAAGAGATTATCCACATCTTCTACCGCAGGTATGTCCCTACTTTGTTTTTACATTTGGGGACCAAATGTTTTAAAGGAGGGAGAAATGTGAGACCCCACCCCTGGTGGGCCCTCATTGTGAATTTGAATACTATTTATTAGCCTAAGTATTTTAATTATACTAATTATGGGACTTAGTGAGGGTAGCTATGTATTTTCCTAGGGTTAGACTAGTGGTGTAATTAGTAGAGTCAATAGGGTGTCTCTTGTTATTCTTAGAGTTAGTTAGTTTGTTAGAGGCCCTAGCTAGAGTTTTGTATTTACCATAGGGGGTTTGCACCAAAGAATCTTCTAGAAGCCCACCTAAAGACCTAAATACCCTTTACCCTAACCCTAATCCTATTTTAACCCTAAGGGCAATTTTGTCCCTAACCCAAAAACCCAACCTATAAAACAAAACCCTCCCCCTGCCCTAACAACTACTGTTCATCTCCTTTTTCCTTTCTCTCAAGTTTCAATCTCTTCTCTTTTCTTCTTCTTCTTCTTCCCCAATTCCCTGCAACGAACCCTCGTCTCCCCCTCCAATCTCTCTTTTCTCTTCCTCGCCCCAGAAATCCCTTGACAGAAGGCCAGCCGAGATCGACCTGCACCATAAGAACTACTGTCGAGACCTTTTCTCTTTTCCCTGTGGTTTTCTCTCTCTTTTCCTTCTACCTTCAATTGATCAAGGCAAGTGCACTGTGCTGGTAGTCTAGATTGCATGTTTCCTTCCTTTGATTTGCAGTAGAATTCCAATTGGTAATATATATGTTTAGATCGATCCTTGAGCATGTTTGTTTGGTTCCTTTGGCCATTGATGGATGGGATTACCTCATTTGGATGATCAATGGCCGGTTGATGATGGGTGGATGATGTAGGAATGATTTATTTTGCTTCTGTGATGGTCTATGGAGAACCCAGGAGAATTGGGTTGCAGTGATGGGTTTTCCGAAGATGGAATGACGAGAACCCACCTCGTTGTGTTGTGATCGGAATCGAAGTAGGACCACCCTTGGTAGATCAGGACCCTACGTCTATGTGAGGGGGGCCTGTGCGACCATGGGGTGCTACTTGATCTGGATTCTGATCAGAGGTGGACCACCATTCCTGTGCTTTAATGAAGAGAAGTTGTGTCCTGTCGCAGAACTGGGTTCTGTAACAGAACACAACACTGATAGGAGAGATGGACAGAGTCCAGCGATGGCCGAGCTCCGCACCTGCAGAGCCCAGCGGTTGCCGAGCTCAGCATTAGTGCAGCTCAGCAACTGCCGAACTCAGCACTTGCAGAGCCCAGCGGTTGCCGAGCTCAGCGTTAGCGCAGCTCAGCAACTGCCGAGCTCAGTACTGGCCGGACTCAGCGCTGGATTCAACACTAGACGAACTCAGAGTTCTGCCGAGCATGATGATTAGGATGAGATTTGCGTTTAGCCGAGCTAAGTGTATAGGCCGAGCTCAGTGCCCAAAGCCGAGTTCAGTGTTACGGCCGAACTCAGTGTTATGGCCGAACTCAGTGTTTTACTGAGCTCAGCGCCAGACCGGGTTCCGTGCCAGACCGGACTTCGAGCTTAGCCGAACTCAGTGCTTAACCGAGCTGAGAGCTAAACCAACCTCTGTCCTGACAAGCCCAATGCATTTCCCCGAACTCAGCTGGGTGATCCAACTGAGCTAGGCCCTTTGCCGAGCTGAGCTGGGTGGCCGAACTGAGTATCAATTGAGCTCCATTGCTTAGCCGAACTCCGGGATGGATTTCCAAAAGGCGGGATTTCAACAAAGGAGACTAGAACCTGGACATTCCCTTGAGCCAGGATTCTTAGTGTCACGGCCAACTACCCAGGCCAGGGAGTTAGCCGAACTCACAGGAAGTCCTGGACAAGCAGGCTTGCCTGTAGGGTGTTTTTCCTTTCTGGTCCCAGTGTGCCGAGCTGACCGCCCAGGCCAGGAGGTCGGTTGAGCACACTGTGTACAGTGACGATCCCAGATTCTAATTTCTATGTTGCAATCATATGTAGGGCCCATTGACCATTCAAATAGACTTCCATCACTGTGCCAGCCACGAGTCAATGGTACGGCTCAACCTTGACTCGTGGGGTCCACTAACTAAAGTCCAGGTTATGTAATCTAAGATGATTCGACCTTTATAGGTTACCAAAATGATGCATATAACTTCTAAGCACCAAACACAATATTTCTTAGCATCTGTGGTTTCACTTAAAGATCAAATTACCTGAGATGGACCTGTATCCGAAAGTGGACCATTTACCTAGGTTGGACTGTTGCTATCTCCCTATGATTCGTGTACTTGGAGATTCATCTCCCTCATACTACGATTATCACTCTATTGCCCTTATTATTGCTCATACCTGTTAATTAAATGGAAAATGGAGGACCTAAACCTAGGAATACTTAGAGGTGACCCGGTAACCTGATTGGGTGGATCATTGACCCGTGTCTGTGGCTAGGCGGGCCCTTTTTATGGCCTAGTTGGATGTGAATTACCCTAGAATGGAGAGGTTAGATTGTATGGGCGTGTGACCCATTAAGGTTGTAAATGGATCATATGTCATTAAATACGGACTTGTATCTCATATGGACTGTTATAGATCAGGCCATATCTGGTGGGCCTTGGTATGGATCCAATGATTGGTATGGATCCAATGATGGGATTGGACTTGGACTATGATCCACAGTTTATATTGAGTACTTGGACCTCTTAGGGACTTTTGTTAGGACCTTGTTCACGCAAGGTAAAGGCCTAGACAGACACAGACCTTTATTGTTCCGAGTCGGCATAGACATTCACTGAGTTGATTTAAGCTCAGCCAGTTGGACTGATCATCACTGGTAGGAGCTATTGAGATTTGTTGTGTGGCTATCATGATGAGCACTGTTGGGACGGACGGTGTGATGCCGGTTCCGGTCGTTGTGGATGATGTCGGTGATATTTTGCAGGGTTAGTAATCCCTAGCATTAGCTTAGGATCCCTACCGCGACTTGTCAGTATGGGAGGGCCGCGGCATAATATCCCGCGGTGACCAGCTTATGTGGATGTGCCATAT
>CM022945.1:62284430-62477625 GCA_012931725.1 Litsea cubeba | reverse complement strand
TCCGTTTAGGTTTTCACGTGTCTAAGGTAAGGTTGGATGCACTTTATTTTTATTCAAATAATTTTCTAATGGTTATTTGCTTGCAATGGTTCTTTCATTAATAGATTAAGTTTATGGGGTCTTGGTCTTCACCAATGGGTCAACATTGAATTTTTGTGCGTAATGACAGTGCGCACTTGGTGTGGTGGTCTTGATTTTTCTTGATGGCATTTAGCAATGTAACCGTTGCAAAATCTTAGAATTAAAATCCATTTTTTTATTCTCTGATTTTATTTTATTTTATTTTCATTTTTATGCATCTTAACAATGATTGCAATTGGTTGGACTGATAATTTTATGGTGGTGCAGTAGTTAAATTAGGTTCCTAGATTAGGATTTTTTCTTTTTTATTTGGGAGTGTAACATTTAATTTGGATTTGTAATTAAATTTCAATTTCAACTTCAATTTCGTAGAGATTTATTTGTATAGATTTAATTAGGTTAGCACAAGTTTTCAATAGGACGGGTTTTGTGCGATAAATAACTTTCTATGGATCGACCTCGAACTTCACCGAGTTATTACTACATCGTGGCCTTGCACTTGGGGTTGTTGATCAAGTTTTTGGCGCCGTTGCCGGGGAGTTTTTCTTCGCTTGAGGTAATTTTTCCAACCTATCTTTTTAATTGCTTTGTGGGTGTGCCTATACTATTCCGCAATCATTCTAGATCTAAGGGTATCATGCATGGAAAGTTTGGACCAGCCCTATTGCATTAAAAAGTAGATTTTTAATCTCTGATTTTTGATAAAATTGGAACTACTTTAGAACTGAAAAATTAAATTTTCTGATTTTTCAAAAATCACATCAATTTCGGAAAATTGCCTAGTTTACTTGTTCTAATTTGGACTAGTTTAGGTTGATTTTTTTAGTTGCTGGTTAGGATTAACTAAGGTGTGTTAAAATCATTTATTTTTCATATTTTTAGATTTTAATAGTTTTCAAAAAAAAAAAAAATATGGAACTTTCCCTCACAAAGGCAAGTCTTAGATCGCGCAAGTTCGGCTTTTTGGCCACCAAACTTGACAAAATCTAAAAACTTCAGAACTTTTATTGGAAATTCAGTTGTTTTAGTTATTTTTAAATTTAAAAGGACTCATAAAATTTTGCTGGATTTTTTTTTCTAAGAAGGTTGGTCATCTCTTTAGAAAGCCGAACAAACTGCCTTTCTTGATTGGTTTGATGTCTAGGCAAGTCTTGACCCATTTCGATAAGGGAGACAAGTCTCTTATTCTAGAAGGTGGTTTTTAAGTAGGACCCTTGCAACGCATTGTGACCCCACCACTGATCTAGGAGCTTACCCGGTCGAGCCAGTTTCATACACTTGAGTTTGGAATCTTTCCTTAGAGATATCAAACACTCTAAGATTAGGACTTTGCAAGAATCTGAGAATCTTCTTTTAAATCTAAAAACAGACCTTAGTTAGTTTTTCTTTCTAGGTTTCTTTATTTGAAAAAAAAAAAACTTTTCAAAATTCCAAAAAAGATAGAAAGACCCCCACCGTCTTGGCAGAGGGACACCTCAAGTCAGTTATAAAGGAAGGAATCACCTGTCAAGAGCTTGATTGAATTCTACGAATCTAGATCTCCTGGTTCTCTTAGGATTTCCAATATGGTTGATGAGCATAGTGATAATGATGAAATTAGGAATGAAAATGAAAATGGTAATGGTAATGGGAATGGAGACAATAATAATAGGAAGGTGAATCAACCTCTTAGGAGTCTACATGAATTCCTTCACCCTACACGATAAGCCACATCGTCATGCATGGTTATACCCACAGGTGCGGGTCAATTTGATATCAAACTGGGTGTAATCCAACTTCTCCCCAAATTTCATGGACTTGAATCGAAAAGTGCATATTTGCACATAAAAGAGTTTGAAGAAGTGTGTGCAACACTACACTTCAATAATATGAGGGAAGACCTTATCAAATTTCGTTTATTTCCATTTTCCCTCATAGATAAGGCCAAGGCATGGCTTCACTCCTTGCAGCCCAAATTGCTCTATGGTCCGACATGGTTCGGGAATTTTTGACGAAATTTTTTCCATTACATAAGACCAACACCTTACGGAGGAATATTATGAATTTTAAATAAAAAGACAAGGAGTCTTATTATAGGTGTTGGGAACGCTTTAATGAACTACTCCTTGGATGTCCCCACCATGGATTTGAAATTGGATAATACAACTGGTCACTTCTATGATGGACTTAGTCTAGAAACACGTCAATTCATGGAGATGATGTGCAATGGGGATTTCATGGCGAAGAACCCAAATCAAGCATGGACCTACCTTCACTTTTTTGCAGATAGTGCACAAAATTGTGACACATCTGAAAGAATAGACCGCGTAAAGTAATCGAATCAGGCCAAAGGAGGGGGGTTATATGTATTAAAAGAAAATGATGATCTTCAAGAAAAAAAATGCCTATCTAACAAAAGAAGTTGAGTCTTTGAAATTTGTGAAGAATAAGGAACCTGCTATAATTTGTGGCATCTGTGCTAGTGATAAACACATTTCTTCGGAGTGTCCAACACTCCCTGCTTTCCAAGAAGTGTTTCACGAGCAAGGAATTGCCACTAACACATATAACAGGCAGTTCAACAATTCCTTGGGTAACACGTACAACCCTGATTGGAGGAATCGCCCCAACTTTAGTTTGAGGAATGGCTCAAATGCTACTTAGCCCAATTTCAACCAAATGTCAAATCAATTTGGGGGTACTTTTGGTACATATGCTTAAAACACACAACAAATGGTACCCCCTACAACTCAAACAATTCCTTAAGATGAACTTGTAGCTAAGTTTATGGTGAATCAAGAGTCTAACAAGAAAGATGATCGGAACTTTGAGAATTTACAAAACACCATGCAGAACCTCTTTAAATTGATTGAAGCACAAAATAAGAGGGCTTTTCCAACCCAACCACAACCCAATTCAAAATGGCAAAACGAGGTTCATCAGGGTGGTCCGTCAAATTCAAAGGAGCATGGTCAAGTTGTTACTACTCTACATAGTGGTAAAGAGATTGAAAAGCCTGATATGGAAAAAGATAAACAACCTACATCCTCAGATTAAGATGAGAAAGAAAATGAAGTCCCTCCTATCAAACAGAAAAGCCCATTTCCTCCGGGATGCAAGCCCTTATTGCCTTTTCCCAACCGATTAGCTCCTCCCAAGCCATCTATACAGAACCAGGAGATCTTGGATGTACTTAAAGTGGTCGAAATTAATATCCCGTTGTTAGATGCGATCAAACAAGTTCCATCTTACGCAAAGTTTCTTAACGAATTGTGCACGTTGAAGCGTAAGATACATGTACAAAAGAAATTGTTTCTCACTGAGCAAGCTAGTGCAATTTCTAAAGCACTGACATTCCCCTAAATTCGAAGATCTAGGATTTGCCCCACAATTTCGTGCATGATTGAAATTATCAAACTGAACAAGCGCTGCTTGATCTTGGGGCGAATGTAAACTTACTACCTTACTCGGTCTATGAAAAATTAGGGTTGGGCGAACTCTAACCCACCCAGGTTACTCTGTAGCTCGCAGATTGATCAGTCAAAAGATCAAGTGGAGTAGTAGAGGATGTGCTTGTGCAAGTTGACATGTTCTATTTTCCGATAGACTTCATTGTGCTAGATACTCATCCTGTGGCAGATCCTCATGCTCAGATTCCAGTAATTTTGGGGAGACCATTCTTAGCCACATCTAATGCACTGATCAATTGCAAAAATGGAAAAATGACACTATCTTTTGGTAACATGACATTAGACCTCGATGTCTTTGATCTTTGCAAACAACCATGGGATGATAATGCAGACTTTAACGGAGTGGATTTCATTGATACTTTTGAAGAGCCGATTACTTCTGCACCCGTGCTAAATGATACTAGGGAGAATTGTTCTAAGGAATGGCTAGCACTGGCTGACCATGGACCACCCCATTCAGATATGACACCTATCCCTTTGAACATAAATGATTCATGCTTAATAGAGGAAGAGAGCTTTTCGGTGGTCACCTCTTCACATTTGGGCAAAGAACATGCAGTCCAAATGTTCCTTGCGCTTAATGAATTCATTAATGAAAATACCAATAGGGCTCTTGTCTATTGTGAAGAGGAGGATGTTGTTTGGGATCCAGGTGGATCCACACTTGTACATTGTTAGATTAGATCTCTTTTAGTTTCTTTTCTTTTGTGTCTTTTGTCTCACATTGGACAGGATCACGGGAGATCTGCAGTATTCCAGGTGTCAACTTCCCCTTTATCTCTTGCAATTTACTTTACCTCATGTTACATTCCATTTCGCATTTCATTTATGACATCGATGACGTTGTCTAGTTTAGGTTGGGGGTGGGAACAAGCACTCTTGTCCAATTTTAGACAATTTTTTTTTCGTTTTTACGTAGTTTTCTCAAAAGTTTTTTTCTTTTTTCTTTTTAAAAAAAGGGGTTTTTAAAAGAATTTGACAATTCGAAGATGTCTAGAAATCTGGAATTTCAGGAAGTAAAATGAAGGTTCACTATTTTCTGAAAGATAAAAAGAATGCCAAACTTTGTTTTTCACAGTAACACGTGTACATCATTTCAAAAGTCTTGGATAAAAAGATTTAAGTGTCATTTTCAGAGTTCTTTCAAGAGAAAAAAAATAGATGACTTTATGAAATTTGGCCATTTGAGTTTTCCTGGTTCACCGGTAAGGTCAGGCCAACCAACACCAGTGAATTAATTTGGGCGAATTGAAAAGGGCTCCCTATTGTTGGGGACCGTTTAAAAAAAATGATGATGAGGGATTCAAAAACTTGAAACAAGTGAATGTAAAAAAATTAAATAATAATAAATAACCTCAAAGGAACCCTATTTTTTAAAAAAAGAAAAGAGAGAAGAAAAAAAAAAAAGAGAGATGCATCTCGCGACCTTTGAAAAAATAGTAGTGCGAAAGCCGTCATAGTAGCCTTGATTTCCCCGAATCTAGGAAAGTTGTAAATTCTAAGGGAGAATTCTATTTTTCATGGCATTATCATAGAACCAAAAAAAAAAAAAATTGATTTGATGTAAACACTTGCACAAGGCACCCAAAGTTTTGGTATAATTTTTGAAAAGATTTGAAAACAAAAATGTGAACCAGATTTTGACAAGTCTGAAATCTTGATTATTCGAGGATTCGAAGCATCCGATCTTACTTAATTGTCTTTTGAAAAACCTTTCGTTGACTTTCTTTTATTTTTTTAGGTAAATGAATTTTGTGGGCATATTCACTGCAAAACCCTCACGAGGCACAACTTGTCTACTAGGGGTAACCTAGGGGTTTAAGGGCTTGCTGCATACGGTATATGCAGCCGAGAGTGGCAACGAAAGTGGCATTTTCTTTTTGTCTTTGCATTTAGTTTATATTAGATTAGGCTAGAAGACCAACCCTAGTTCGCATATTTTGCTAGGGACTAGCAAAATGCTGGTTGGGGAGTGTGATAAGTCCTTAAAAATGCTTAATTTCATCATCATTTTAGAGTAATTAAGGACTTAATCATCAAATCATGCACCATTTTTGTAAAAACTCATGATTTTATGTTTGTGAGCATCAAAGTCTAAATTAAAGTCAAAATACATCCAAAAATTGCATTTTCACATAAAATCATGAATTTCTCTATTTTTTTCCATTGGAAGTCACAAATTTCTCATAATTTTTTATTCGCACATGAAATGATGAAATTTCTTTGCAACATTGGTTTAATTAAAGAAAACTTAATAAAATGTTGAAATCTTACGCATATATTCAGTGTGAATTAGGGCCCACATCTTGCAATATTCTTTTCCTACATGAATAGATCATTCTCTGATCATTGATTATATTATATGTGTTTTTGTAGGGTAGTTCAATTTCTTGGGGCCCGCGGAAGAAATAAATCAATTAAAGAATTAAAAAAGGAAAAAAATGCCAAGGGAGAGATGCAAGTCCAAGAATTTCCATTCATGCATCACATACCCAAATGGGGCCCATCATGTGTTCCAATTGCAAATACAAATCTGGATTTCAGATTTGGAATTATATATTTTAGCCAAGGTGGAACCATCTAAGGAGATTTTTCAAGCCATAGAAAAATCTTACTCACAAAGAGAAAAAAAAAAACAAATTGGACGTCCATTTCCTTCTATGATTGAAGATAATTTCAAGATTCAAATTGAAATTTGAGTCAAGAAAGAAGAAAAAAAAAAAAAAGGAAAGAAGAGAAGGAAGGAAACAAGAAAAAAAATTCAAAATCAATAAAAGATATGCAAGATAGCATGGACGTCCAACATGTTTTTTTTTTTTTTTTTTTTTAAGTTGTTGCATGCCCATAGTGGGTCCACCTTGGCTTCAAAAATTTGCACATCAAATCTGATTTTCAGATTTGAAAAAGAAGTGGGGCCAAGTGGAGGAATGGAAAGCTACCAGAGGAGTTCTAATATTTTAAGGAAGGGTGCACAGAGATTTCATGAGAGAATCTAAGATGATAGGCTTCAAGTTTTGAAGATTGCAACCAAGATTTATCCAAAGAAGTTTCACACGTCCAACACCTCCATCCCATGCTATCACGCGTCCAAAAACAAAGAAGTTTCAGATTCCTATTTTTTACTAGGATTGTGGCCAATCCCTAGAGATCCCATGATTGTTCAATCACAACCCTCCAAATCCTAATCCAACTTGAACCCCACATAACTTATCCTTCCCAGACCAAAACCCTGCAACCCAAGTCATTAAAATAGTATATAAAGAGCCCAAAACGAGGGCTGAACGTCTATACCATATCACCATTCTCCCTTAGACGACCAGCAACCCATCTCCCCCTTTTCCATTAATTTTTCTCCATCTCCTCGTCTCATCACAACTTCATCCAAGGCATTCCCTAAGGTACACCACCACTTGAATTTTACGCCGCCGCCGTTGCTACTGTCGCTCCACCATTGGACCAACCATTCATAATCTTTTCTTGCTTGGATTTCAGATCACGAAACGAGAGCCAGTTGGATCGCCATTCGAGACCACGAGTCCCTCTCCGTTTAGTTTTTCATGTGTCTAGGGTAAGGTTGAATGCACTTTATTTTTATTCAAATAACTTTGTAATGGTTATTAGGTTGCAATGGTTATTTCATTAATAAATCAAGTTTATGGGGTCTTGGTCTTCACCAATGGGTCATGCAACATCGAATTTTTGTACGTAGTGACAGTGCGAACTTGGTGCTGTCGTCTTGATTTATCTTGATGGCATTTAGCAATGTAACCGTTGCAAAATTTTAGAATTATAATCTATTTTTTTTATTCAGTGATTTTATTTTATTTTATTTTATTTTTATTTTTATGCATCTTGACAATTATTGCAATTGGTTGGACTGATAATTCTTATCGTGGCGCAGTAATTAAATTAGGTTTCGAGATTAGGATTTTTTATTTTTATTTGGGAGTGTAATTTTTAATTTGGATTTGTAATTAAATTTCAATTTCGGTTTTGTAGAGATTTATTTGTATAGATTTTATTAGGTTAGTACTAATTTTCAATAATACAGGTTTCATGCGATAAATAACTTTATGTAGATCGACCTCGGACTTCACGGAGTTATTACTACATCGCGGCCGTGCACTTGTGTGCCTGATATTGTGCCAGCAATAGTGGAACACTCAAGCATATTAATTTGCCTGAATGATGCTAGGATATAAGGAATAAACTTGACTTTATGCCCAATTTTGTGTTGTGATGCTTACACTCTTAGAGGTATATATAAAATCCCTCTTGAATATGTTTATCATTGTAATCATTTTCCATATTTTCTAGATAATTTCTCATTGTCAGTATGCTATTCCATGTAGCCCATGTGGACCTTTACTTGTCCCCGTTCTTAGTATCCCATGTATCCCATATAATACTTGTTCATGTGTCGCTAATTCCATGTATACTTTGTGTTGTGGACTTTAGCTTGTACTTTTTCTTTAAATTAGTAGATAATATAGCAAAATCTCTTAAACATTTCATTTAAACTTCGGATCCACAGTTAATTACAAATAAGTCCACTATATAAATGCAATTGCACTCCAGTCTGATAAATAATTACAAGAAAACCCTAAACTTCTCAATGACTGCAAGTAGGCGGCCCGGCCCCTCCATCAATTATATATATGAATCTATTGGAATAAATTTGTCCAACCCAATTAAACCCATATCTTATTATTCTTTTTGATCCAATTAATCACAGTAATCATCAGTACCATCCAATTAATTGGCACAAGGGGATAGATTCCATCTTGAGAATTATATGTTCCCAAAGCCCCACTACTACGTACCCAAGACACCTAGGTGTTGACCTAAAATTGGCCCCACTTATTAATGACTCAAAGTAAATACTTAGTAGAAACTTGTGTCCATTAATCTCTCAAGATTGAGAGCCCATTGCTTGGGAATTATGAGAGCAATCCTTAAATCAAAAATAAATTTGCATAAGGTGCTACTCCTGGTCTTTTTCAGTACATCCAATGTACTATCACAACTAGTGGCGGACTAAAGATTTTAGTTTGGGTAGAGCTAAACTTTTTCTAAACTTTTTTTTTAAAACAATAACAAAAGAGAAAAAAAGGAAAAAGACGAAATACATATTTAAACCTCAATTTCTAAAATTTTGTTGCCATTTACTTTTATTTACAAGAAAAATACTAAAGCTCTGACCTCCAAAGAGCTCACTCATGCAACCAATCCACAAGGGTGTTTTATGGAAAAGAGCGTGATGCCCCTTCTTTTTACAATTTGTTTTATTTGAGATAGACACCATATTACGGTCTAAGAAGAAATTTCAAAAAAGAAGAAGAAGAAGAAATAAGTAGTTAAATTCTATCTCCTAATAGTTCCTCTCCATCCTCATCTTTTTCTATAATTCTGTTGCTATCTACTTCCCTTTACAAGAAAAATGCTAAAGCTCCAAAGACCTCACTCACACAAACAATCCACAATGGTACTTTGTAAAAAGAGGATTTTACCAAAAAATTAACTTTAAGTGACCGCTACACCAAACAGAGAACTTTAGCCAGTAGTGCACCAAACAGGAAATCCGTATAGAAAAAGTAACATTTTTTGCCATTTTTTTTTGTGGTCGCATTCGACTTTCATTTTTTTTGTGTTGAGGGTCGCATTCGACCCTGAGAAGATATAACCTCTTCATCTTCTTCCTTTTTCCTCGAGTGTTCGAGTTTTCGATTAAAGGAAGAGATGACTGGAAGATCTGCCACTTAAAGTTATTTTTTTGGTAAATTTCTCATAGAGGATCCTTCCGGAAAAAAGTTCTTGCAGTTTCAAACCCAAATTTCTAGCATGCTTTGGTTTTATGTAACATCACGTGAAACAGATTTTGTTAAAATGGAAGAATGGATTGGAGGAGCAATTCAAAAGCTAAGATCCATGCTCATTTGTGCTTTGGGCCAGAAAAATCATGCCCATACAAGAAGCTTCCAATGGCTTAAAATAAAAGATTCAACCAACAAGAAAACCAGAGATGAGGAAGAGAATAGGGCACCGACAGTTCACATGATGCACAACCAATCGACAACATTTATTAGGGACCGAACCTTTCTTAAATTGGCCGACCCACCAACAACATTTTTAGTGCCGATTGGAAACTTACTAGGTTAGACCTTCTAGTCATCTCTTCCTTTAATCGAAAACCCGAACACTCAAGGAAGAATGAAGAAGATGAAGAGGTTATGCCTGCTTAGGGTCGAATGTGACCCTCACTTGTTATAGCAAGGGTCGCAGTCGACCCTTAACACAGAAAATGAAGGTCGAATGCAAGCACCAGAAAAAATGGTGAAAAAAGTTACTTTTTTTGTACGGATTCCCTGTTTGGTGCACTACTGGCTAAAGTTCCCTGTTTGGTGCAGTAGCCACTTAAAGTTATTTTTTTGGTAAAATCCTCTTATAAAAAAGAGAGAGAAAAAAAGACTGAAATAACAATCAACTATAGAAACTGGAGGAGGGGTGATTTCGATGGAGTTGGCTTGATGTGGAAGGCCGAATGGGGATGGGGTTCCGATGGAGTTGGCTCGATGTGGAAGGCCAAATGGGGATGGGGTTTTGACGGAGTTGGCTCGATGTGGAACTGGAGGAGGGGTGATTCCGAGGATTTCCCTGCGGGAAGTGTTTGCTACGAGCCGAGATAGCCTAATCATAAAACTGCCAATGAGGAGAAGCTTGATCCGCGCCTAAGATTGCAGACTAGCGATTAGAATTGTTGAAAGGAGATGCAACCTTTTACCACAAATGCTTTTCTTTTTCTGGGGTTTCTTTTAACCAGGGATTTTCTTCTTCTTTTTTTCTTTCTATTAATAAAAAAAAACAGCGAAGTTTTTGACATATGTGGGGTGATTTTTATTTTTATTTTGGTAGAAACATCTGGTTAATGTTAGATGTGGGGCGATTGTTGAGTGATACAGGGGTATGGGCCCCATTTAAATCTAATGTGATTTTTGCTTTGGTCACCCCATGTCCTCACATGGTGGGTCCACCCCTGATTACAACAATCCAGAGTCATACACTCTAATGATTGAGACAAATCACACTATCTCATACTAATTGCAGTGCTACAACCTTTTCAGATGAGATGCCTAGTCTCATCATTGGTTGTGAAAAATACTTAAAGTATAAGATTTGTGATCCATGTCTCATGTATGTGAATCTCATCCACACACATAGATTACAACTAATACACTTGTGGCTCCGGTTCATCTCATAAACCATCATGTCATTCTATAATAATTATGTGCAAACATAGAATAAAATACCATTCATCAAATGAATAAAGCATGAAAATACTAATTAATAAAATAAATTCAATTTATTCGGATCATCTACTGGATTGAGGACATACAATCTAACAGGAACACCATTGTATTTAGTAGGTACCATTGCTTTCTAAAACTATAAGTTACTAGCAAAGTTGATATCCAAGCCATGCATCTACTACAACCACATTATGAATTCAACTCAATGCATCCTAAGTAAGATAATATAGTCATGAATTTTGGCCCATGAGATTAAACATTTTTTTTTTGTTCTATTTAATGTGGCAAGTTATAACGTTGGAAAAATGGATAGAGCTTCATTGTTTATGGTCAAGTTTGAGAGCCAAAATAAAAGTGGGCCCCACTTATACTTTTAGGTGAGACTACATGGGAATATGATATACTCCATGAGTAGATTAAGAACATATATTAGGTTACTCTAATCCATTGAGGAGTGAATGAGAAAGTGATTCCAAACATCACTACTTGAATGTGGAAAACTTGAATCTCACATTACTTAGGATCAAGACTTGGAATGGGTTTATATGTGTTTACCTTAGTTGTAAAGGTTGGGCCCAAAAGGACCCCACGTTTGTGGAGGAGGGAGGATCTAGACCAAGGTAGGTTCATCACCACCACACACGCGTGAGCCCGACCACTTCATATCTATTTTTTGGAGAAACGTTATTGGGGATTTTACTGAAAAAATCCTTAAATATATCCCGAAAGGTCCTCACAATTTGTGTAACACTAATTAGGCCCTTTCACCAATTTTTTATTTTTTTTATACTTTTTTATGAGTGACGATAGCGTCACCATGGGCGGGACGCTAGCGTCACTTGCCACACCCCATGCGTCGCTCGTCACACCTTCTTCCCTTATTTTCTTTTCCTTTCTTTCTCTTCTTCCTCCTCTTTCTTTTCCTTTCTTTCTTTCTCTTGCAGCTGCGCTAATCGCCACAAACATTGTCTTCTTGCAATCTCCACAAATACCTTTTCAAGAATTTTATTTCACTCCCTTGTTCCATTCCATTGCAAACAAACAAACAAAACTGCTGATGGATGAATTTGCCATTGAATGCACATTCTTGAAGTTCTTCACAAGTGGTGATTAAAGAAGTATAAAAAATTTACATCCATCAGTCATTCCGCATCATCTAATCCGCTGCAATGAAATGCATGGTCCAGGATAAAAGGCAAAAACAAGAATCATTAGAATTACTCACAATCCTCCCCTTTAATGATAAAATGTAACATTGACCCCTACTTTACCATTGAACAATGAAATGATGGAGTATTGTACCCGTTACTGCGCGACCTGTTTGATGAAGCAGACTCACATCTTGAGATTCAAAATATCAATATGAGTACTGTAACACCCCGAAAACCTGGAGCTCTTCAGGTTTCGGAACATTACTTAAACAATGTTAAATCACCACATAAATCAAATATGCCAAAGAATTGAGCAATGCTTCTAATTATTTGAGAGATCAATTAAATATTTCAAAGCACTAAATTAAATAATTTATAAAGAAAGAACAAAAGAACAAGTTCTACATTATTGAAAATAATGTAATCCATCCCTAAAGTTCAAATTTCCAAATCCAATATTCATAACGCTCTCTTATCAGCCACGCAAGTTGAAATCCAATGGCTGACCCCCCTCGTTGCCAAGTTTTCCCAAATGATCCGTACCTGAAGTGGGGCAAACCACTTATCAGAAAACTGGTGAGCAATAATAACAATGCACAAGTCACTTACTAACACACATCAGTACAAAACTAATAAGAGGAAGATATGAAAAATTAACAATTATCCTATAGCATTTCTTATGATTCAATGAGATTCCACATCCATCTCTTCCACATTAGTATATCCAATCTTCCCATTTATGGGTCCTTATATTTCAAAAGAACTCTATTTTTAGAGTTCAGAGTTTCAATCTCTTCCCATAAGGAAGTCCCTTCCATATATTATTCAAAACTATCTCCTAGGAGCTTGGTTCAATAGTCACTTATTCAATCCCGGTCCACCTTATCACTCCATACTCAAAAAGGGTTTACTGTCTCATATAACAAAAGAGAACCTTCAGGAAATATTCAATAATTCATTTGTGTTCAACCATCATGCATACAACTATCATAAACCATATACCAATTAATTTCATAATAATTAGTCCCACATAATCGGGCCTATTTATGTGCCCCACTTAAATTCAAAGTTTCAAGTACCCGCTTATGTGGCACCAATGATTAATTTCTGTACAATAGGTGGGTCTATAACCTCCATATACCCCACATCACCATATTAAGTATACAACACGACATATATATAAAAGAGGAGTTAACACTGTACTAATCATTAATAACAAGAAGATTCCCACACTTAGCATTATGGAGTAAAGAAAAATGGTGGGTCCCAAGTGATCAATTTAACATGGGACCTGGTTCATATTGGTTGCCCATCAGGGACCAATCAGATAGCTGGTCCTCATTATTTATCAAATAAATCAATGGGTCCCACTAATTTGTTAATCTTGTATCACACAGTCACTGCCATATGATATTTCTCTTTCTTCTTTCTTTTTATTCCACTATCTATCCATCTGTTACAAGTGATAAAGTTCACAACCACATTTTAAGAGAGGTTCCAGACTTCTAGCACCTCAATTAGTCATAACTGTATCAACATAACATCCCCAGAGTGACTCACGCCTTCTATGTTTAGACTGATCAGATGGTGGACCCTCCATGGTCAGATCAACCTAAGACCTGGTCCACCTTGGTCGACCAACAGGGGCCCAACAAGTGGCTGGTCTTGATGTCTGATCAGGTGGTCCAGTGGATTCCACAACCCCATCAACGAAAATATCTCAAACACCCAGACATAACGCCACAGATTGTGCCATCTAATGATCAACGGTCAGATGGAACCAAATCCTAAAAAGGACAACTACACCATGGTCGACCAACAGGGACTCAACTTATATATGGCCTTGATCTCTGATCAAGTGCCCCAGTGGGTCCCATAACTAGATCTACGAAAATATCAGATTTCCCAGAAATAACGCCACAGATTTCTTTCTTCCATTGATCAACGGTCAGATGAGACTCAATTCCAAAAAGGACAACTGCACCCTGGTCGACCAACAGGGACCTAACCTATGATTGGCCTTGATGTCTGATCATGTGCCCCAGTGGGTCCCACAACCCCATCAACGAAAATCTCAGATTCAACCCAAATTGACGCCCCAGACATATCAGTCTTTAGATCAAGGGTCAGATGAGGGCCATTTTTGAAAAGGGACACCTACACCATGGTCGACCAAGGGCTGGCTTCCAGATCCATGGATGTGATTCTTGATCATATGGATCAGTGAGTCCCACTACCAGATCTACCAAAATCACAATTCCCTGCTATGTCCGATCTGGAATTTCCAAAATGAAGAATTGAGGACTGATGAGACCCAATCCAATTGGATTCTCCATCACTGAGATCGCCCCAAACGCCTACCCTCAGATCTCTGGATCAGATCAAGATTAGGTGGGGCCCATGATCATACTACCCAAATCATCAGATCCTTGTGTTTGATGATTTGGTATGAAATCTAGCCTCTGCATTGAGGTTTTCATTACTGTCCTTACTATTATAAATCCTTTATCAATTTGTTATAGAAATCACAGAGCAACATCTGATCAACAAAATACACAACCAATCCTATGGTACTATTTCTCAGTGCACTTGAAAATATTACTCACCTCCTCGTATAGAAGACTGTGGCTCGATCAATGTGAGACCTCGAGTATTGCATCCACTAGATCCTCTAGGTTCTGCTTCTCTGAGATCCTTCTTGGTTGCTTCCCAAGATCAGTTCCTCTACTCCCTCTTCTCTTCCTTTTTCTATAATCCAAGAATGGGAAATGAACTATTTGTAAGAAGGGAGATATAGCCTTTCTGGTTATGGGATAGGGTGAAATCTCTAACCTTCGGAGATTTCCCTGGGTACCAAACAAATACTCCTCATAAGGAGATATTGTTGCAACTACTTAACAAATAACTAGAACTAATGGGCTGAGATTAGGTGCAAACATAACCAATGAAATCCAACCCATCCCAAAGCCCAATGGGTCAAACAAAACTGGGCCCAACCTGGCCCAGGTTATTACATACTCCCCCCCTTAGGAAATTTGGTCCTCCAAATTCAATACATACCTGATGGAAAGAGGTGAGGATATCTCTTCCTGACTTCCGCTTCTGTCTCCCAAGTAGACTCAAGTTGTTTGTGATGCTCCCATAGAACTTTGACTAGTTTCACTGTCCGGTTCCGTAAAGCTCTCTCAGTAGTTTCCAGGATTTTCACTGGCCGTTCCTCATAAGATAAATCTGGCTGCACTTGAATCGATTCATAGCTTATTGTATGAGAAGGGTCGGGCTGATATTTCTTGAGCATGGACACATGAAACACATTGTGCACTCCGGCTAGTTGAGGCAGTAATCCAAGAGCATAAGCATTACCATCACTAACACGCCCGATGATTTCAAATGGCCCGACATACCGTGGGCTCAGTTTTCCTTTCTTGCCAAAACGCATAACTCCTTTAGTCGGGAAACTTTAAGAAAGACATAGTCACCCACAGCAAATTTCAATTCCCGTCTGCGATTATCCGCATAACTTTTTAGTCTACTCTGAGCTGCCCGCATGCAGTCCCTGATCTTCTTGATATTAGCGGTAGAAGTCTGAACCCAATCGGGACCAAGAACTCTCCCATCACCAACTTCCTCCCAACAAATTGGAGATCGACAGTTTCGACCATAAAGTGCTTCGAACGGAGCCATCTTGATACTTGAATGGTAGCTGTTATTATATGCGAATTCAACAAGTGACAACTGTTCATCCCAACTGTCCTTAAAGTCCAAAGCACAAGCTCTCAACATGTCTTCAAGAGTCTGATTCGTTCTTTCTGTTTGCCCATCGGTTTGTGGATGATATGCGGTACTAAAACTCAACCTTGTACCCATCGCAGCTTGCAGCTTCTTCCAGAAATTCGATACGAACCTCGTATCCCTATCAGAGACAATAGAAGCCGGTACCCCATGCAATCTCACAATCTCCTTCACATACCTTCGTGCTAAGTTCTCCAAAGATGTTCGATTTCTAATGGGAATGAAGTGAGCTGATTTTGTCAACCGATCCACAATGACCCAAATAATTTCATTGTTTCTAAAGGTCTTTGGAAAACCTGACACAAAGTTCATGGAGATATGTTCCCATTTCCATTCAGGAATCGATAATGGTTGAAGTAACCCTCCAGGCTTCCTGTGATTGGCCTTGACTTGCTGACAGGTAAAACACCTACCCACAAATGCAGCAACATCATTCTTCATGCCAACCCACCAAAACCGTATCCTTAAATTTTGGTACATCTTGGTGCTCCCCGGGTGGATGGTGTAACGTGTACAATGTGCCTCCTTCAAAATTTCATCTTTGATATCCGAAATATTTGGAACACACAATCTGTTCCTGTAGTACAATGTAGCACTGCGGATGGAAAAATCCGGCTTGTTATCAATTCTATTAAATATCGCCAACAATGCCGGGTCATCTCTCTGGCGGTCTTTAACCCTTTGAATCAATTCAGGCTGGACCCGGAAATTCCCTAACAACACCTTATTGCTGATCGACCAAAGGTTTACATTTAATTCTTCCACCTCTTCCATCAACTTCTTCGCAGTTGTTAATGAAGCCATCTGAGCCGATTTCCTGCTTAAAGCATCAGCAACGACATTAGCTTTACCCGGATGGTAAAATATAGAGAAATCATAGTCCTTTAAGAATTCCATCCATCTCCTCTGTCGTAGATTCAAATCTTTTTGTGAGAACACATATTTCAGACTCTTATGATCTGTATAAACTTCAAATTCCTCACCATACAAGTAGTGCCGCCAAATCTTGAGTGCAAAGACAACTGCACCCAGTTCTAGATCATGAGTAGCATAATTCTGTTCATGAGGCTTCAACTGCCTGGATGCATAAGGTATCACTCTACCGTGTTGCATAAGCACACACCCTAAACCATGCAGTGATGCATCACAGAAAATTACAAAACCTCCACTGCCAGAAGGAAGGGCTAAAACTGGAGCTGTAGTCAGTTTATCTTTTAGCATCTGGAAACTTGTTTCGCATTTATCATTCCATATGAACGGCATATTCTTCCGAGTGAGCCTGGTCAACGGACCTGCTATAGAGGAAAAACCTTGCACAAACCTTCTGTAGTAGCCAGCTAACCCCAGAAAACTACGGATCTCCGATGCATTCGCCGGTCTCTTCCAATTTGAAATAGCTTCAATCTTGCTAGAATCAACAGACAATCCTTCACCTGAGATGATGTGACCCAAGAAGCTCACCTGTTCTAGCCAGAAGTCACACTTACTCAGCTTAGCATAAAGCTGATTTTCTCTCAGCAATTGAAGGGAAGTACGCAGATGATCTCCATGTTCTTCCAATGACTTGGAATAGATAAGGATATCATCAATGAATACCACAACAAACTGATCCAGAAAGGGCTTAAAAATTTGATTCATAAGCGCCATGAATACCGCCGGTGCATTGGTTAACCCAAAAGGCATTACCAAGAATTCATAATGTCCGTACCTGGTTCGAAAAGCTATCCTAGGTATATCTTCTTCTCTTACCCTTAGCTGATGGTATCCTGATCTGAGGTCGATCTTGGAGAAATACTTTGCACCCTGGAGCTGATCAAACAGTTCATCAATTCGTGGAAGCGGGTACTTATTCTTGATGGTTACTTGATTCAACTGACGATAGTCAATACACATTCGTAAAGACCCATCCTTCTTCTTGACGAATAGAACTGGCGCTCCCCACGGGGATAGACTGGGTCTTATGAATCCTTTTTCTAGTAACTCCTGCAATTGTTCTTTGAGTTCTTTCAACTCGGCAGGTGCCATACGGTATGGAGCTTTAGATATTGGCGCAGTCCCTGGTACCAATTCTATAGCAAAGTCCACTTCTCTAACTGGTGGCAGACCGGGCAGGTCATCCTGGAATACATCAGGAAATTCCCTAACTATGGGAGTGTCTTCCAGCTTAGGCTTCAGTTTTTCTTCTGAAACGAAGGCTAGATATCCATCACATCCATTTTTCAACAATTTACAAGCCTTAATGGCTGATATGACTGCCGTGTGTACTGGCCTTCTCCTTCCCATTACACACACAGTATCATACCCATCTAGATTAAAACGTACTAGCTTGTTAAAACAATCCAGCACTGCTCTATACTTTACTAGCCAATCCATCCCAATAATGATGTCGAAATCATTCATAGGTAACAATATCAGATCAACTGGCATATTGTTTTCCCCAATGATAATCGGGCAACCAAGATATGCAGTGCAAGTGTTCACGTGTCCTCCAGCAGGGGTTGATACCATAATAGTTTGATCTAGTGTAGAGGGTAATTTTTTCATCTTGGGAGCAAATACAGGGGACACAAAAGAATGTGTAGAGCCAGAATCAAATAAAGTATAAGCTGTAACATTGGAAATTAAAATCATACCCTCAATACAATTATTTGCAGCCTGCGCTTCCTGTTGCGTAGTAGCAAAAACCCAGGCATTGGACTGCTGTCCTCTCTGATATCCGCCTTGATTGGGTCGCCCACGATTGAAATTTTGTCCGTGAGGCTGGTTAGGCGGTCCCCTTGGCTGATTCTGCTGATTTGTCTGGCGGGGATTGTCCTGGTATCTCTGCTGTTGGTTCTGCCGTGGTGGTTGTTCTTGTGGCTGACGTCTAACCTTATCCTGTTTCTTTGGACAATCTTTAATCAGATGGCCAACCTGTCCACAATGGAAACACGCACCCGTAGACCAATGACATTCCTCTGTCTTATGGTTCTTTCCACATCGCTGGCATTTTATTCTTTTATCCAGTCTCTGCTTCTTTGAGGGCTAGCGGTTATTCTGATAGTCTCTCTTGATTCCCGTCGTTCTCGCTGAGAATGTACCGTTCAATTCAGCAGTTGTTTCTTCCGATACGAATGCTCTTTTTAAGGCAGCTGCAAAGGTAGCCGGTTCGCCCAGTTTCACATCCTTTTTGATATCTGGTCGTAATCCCTCGATGAATTTGTTCCGTTTCATCGCATCAGTGGCTACCAGTTCCTCTGCAAAGTGGGACAGCTCTGTAAATCTGTTGGAGTATTTTGCTACAGTCATACTCCCTTGCACCAAAGTCTGGAATTCCCTCTTCTTTTGTTCTCTGATATGCTCCGGAATGAATTTCAGAATGAACTCCTTCTTAAAGAATGCCCAAGTGATTTCATTTTCTGGACTCTCGAAGGTTTTCTTAGCGGCTTTCCACCATTCTTTCGCATCTCCTTCAAGTTTGAAGGTAGCCAGAACCGCTTTTTGTCGGTCCGAGCATCCCATCACTTCGAATATTCCTTCCATATGTTCCACCCACTTGTTAGCATCCCAAGGATTGGTGGTTTCATCAAAGTACCTGGGTTGGAATTCATTGAACCTTTTGTAAAGAGTGTCCTTTTCTCTGTCTCTGCCTCCAGGAGCATTTTCACCTCCTTCTCCGCTATGGCCGGTGTGTAGATCATTGTTCCCGCCCTGACATGCTGCCAAGGTCGTGATCTGCTCCTGTACCTGACTGTACGCCATCATGAATGAGGTGAACATCTGTCGAGCATACTCTGGTAGCTCAGCCTGACCCCCAATAAGATTAGGGTTACTACCTTGATCGCCATTTAGGTTTGCATTCTCATTCTGGTTATCATTGGCATTCTGAGCGTTCTCCTGGTTGCTCATATTTCTATTCCTACAAAAGATTCATAACTTAGTACACAATCACAGAGAATGTATATCTATCGTACTATTCTTTCCCTTACACGTCCTCACCACGTATCCTAGGAATTGCTAAATCTTTTATATTGCCCAAGACTATGCTCTGATACCACTTTGTAACACCCCGAAAACCTGGAGCTCTTCAGGTTTCGGAACATTACTTAAACAATGTTAAATCACCACATAAATCAAATATGCCAAAGAATTGAGCAATGCTTCTAATTATTTGAGAGATCAATTAAATATTTCAAAGCACTAAATTAACTAATTTATAAAGAAAGAACAAAAGAACAAGTTCTACATTATTGAAAATAATGTAATCCATCCCTAAAGTTCAAATTTCCAAATCCAATATTCATAACGCTCTCTTATCAGCCACGCAAGTTGAAATCCAATGGCTGATCCCCTTCGTTGCCAAGTTTTCCCAAATGATCCGTACCCTTATCAGAAAACTGGTGAGCAATAATAACAATGCACAAGTCACTTACTAACACACATCAGTACAAAACTAATAAGAGGAAGATATGAAAAATTAACAATTATCCTATAGCATTTCTTATGATTCAATGAGATTCCACATCCATCTCTTCCACATTAGTATATCCAATCTTCCCATTTATGGGTCCTTATATTTCAAAAGAACTCTATTTTTAGAGTTTCGGAGTTTCAATCTCTTCCCATAAGGAAGTCCCTTCCATATATTATTCAAAACTATCTCCTAGGAGCTTGGTTCAATAGTCACTTATTCAATCCCGGTCCACCTTATCACTCCATACTCAAAAAGGGTTTACTGTCTCATATAACAAAAGAGAACCTTCAGGAAATATTCAATAATTCATTTGTGTTCAACCATCATGCATACAACTATCATAAACCATATACCAATTAATTTCATAATAATTAGTCCCACATAATCGGGCCTATTTATGTGCCCCACTTAAATTCAAAGTTTCAAGTACCCGCTTATGTGGCACCAATGATTAATTTCTGTACAATAGGTGGGTCTATAACCTCCATATACCCCACATCACCATATTAAGTATACAACACGACATATACATAAAAGAGGAGTTAACACTGTACTAATCATTAATAACAAGAAGATTCCCACACTTAGCATTATGGAGTAAAGAAAAATGGTGGGTCCCAAGTGATCAATTTTACATGGGACCTGGTTCATATTGGTTGCCCATCAGGGACCAATCAGATAGCTGGTCCTCATTATTTATCAAATAAATCAATGGGTCCCACTAATTTGTTAATCTTGTATCACACAGTCACTGCCATATGATATTTCTCTTTCTTCTTTCTTTTTATTCCACTATCTATCCATCTGTTACAAGTGATAAAGTTCACAACCACATTTTAAGAGAGGTTCCAGACTTCTAGCACCTCAATTAGTCATAACTGTATCAACATAACATCCCCAGAGTGACTCACGCCTTCTATGTTTAGACTGATCAGATGGTGGACCCTCCATGGTCAGATCAACCTAAGACCTGGTCCACCTTGGTCGACCAACAGGGGCCCAACAAGTGGCTGGTCTTGATGTCTGATCAGGTGGTCCAGTGGATTCCACAACCCCATCAACGAATATATCTCAAACACCCAGACATAACGCCACAGATTGTGCCATCTAATGATCAACGGTCAGATGGAACCAAATCCTAAAAAGGACAACTACACCATGGTCGACCAACAGGGACTCAACTTATATATGGCCTTGATCTCTGATCAAGTGCCCCAGTGGGTCCCACAACTAGATCTACGAAAATCTCAGATTTCCCAGAAATAACGCCACAGATTTCTTTCTTCCATTGATCAACGGTCAGATGAGACTCAATTCCAAAAAGGACAACTACACCCTGGTCGACCAACAGGGACCTAACCTATGATTGGCCTTGATGTCTGATCATGTGCCCAGTGGGTCCCACAACCCCATCAACGAAAATCTCAGATTCAACCCAAATTGACGCCCCAGACGTATCAGTCTTTAGATCATGGGTCAGATGAGGGCCATTTCTAAAAAGGGACACCTACACCATGGTCGACCAAGGGCTGGCTTCCAGATCCATGGATGTGATTCTTGATCATATGGATCAGTGAGTCCCACTACCAGATCTACCAAAATCACAATTCCCTGCTATGTCCGATCTGGAATTTCCAAAATGAAAAATTGAGGACTGATGAGACCCAATCCAATTGGATTCTCCATCACTGAGATCGCCCCAAACGCCTACCCTCAGATCTCTGGATCAGATCAAGATTAGGTGGGGCCCATGATCATACTACCCAAATCATCAGATCCTTGTGTTTGATGATTTGGTATGAAATCTAGCCTCTGCATTGAGGTTTTCATTACTGTCCTTACTATTATAAATCCTTTATCAATTTGTTATAGAAATCACAGAGCAACATCTGATCAACAAAATACACAACCAATCCTATGGTACTATTTCTCAGTGCACTTGAAAATATTACTCACCTCCTCGTATAGAAGACTGTGGCTCGATCAATGTGAGACCTCGAGTATTGCATCCACTAGATCCTCTGGTTCTGCTCCTCTGAGATCCTTCTTGGTTGCTTCCCAAGATCAGTTCCTCTGCACCTTCTTCTCTTCCTTTTTCTATCACCCAAGAATGGGAAATGAACTATTTGTAAGAAGGGAGATATAGCCTTTCTGGTTATGGGATAGGGTGAAATCTCTAACCTTCGGAGATTTCCCTGGGTGCCAAACAAATACTCCTCACAAGGAGATATTGTTGCAACTACTTAACAAATAACTAGAACTAATGGGCTGAGATCAGGTACAAACATAACCAATGAAATCCAACCCATCCCAAAGCCTAATGGGTCAAACAAATCTGGGCCCAACCTGGCCCAGGTTATTACAAGTACATTGATTGAATACTACGCTTGACAGGGAGAATCTTAAAGTAAACACTTGAACTAAGTTCAAATGGGTTTCCTAACCCTTTAAAGTTTAATTATGAATTCTAGAATGTGTAATGCAGGTGAGTTGATACTTAATAATTAAAGAACAACAACAATTGGGGGCAGCTTTTGGGACTTTTCTTTTGAGTTCTCTCCATGAAACGAACGGGACCCAATTGTCCAAATCACATTTATTATGAGAACCACAAAACCAGATCACTGCAAGAGAAAGAAAGAAAGGAAAAAAAAGAAGAGGAGGAAGAAGAGAAAGAAAGGAAAAGAAATGAAGTGATGAAGGTGTGACGAGCGACGCTAGCGTCCAGGCTTTAAAAAAAAAACACAAACAGAACTAACAGAGCAAATTGGTGCTGCATAAATGGCCAGGACCCATTGGGATAAATGGCTGTATTTGAGGATTTTATCGGTAAAATCCTCAATTTTATTTAATAAAATTTATTTTCAAAAGGTGTGTGTCTAGAGGGTTGTGTCTGAACTTTGGAAAGGTGAGTCCAAAGAAACAAAACTTTAATTACCTTCACCAAGGGGTGTTCTGTTCACTTGAACAGTAACTATACATAATCGATGGAGCCCATGAATGAACACTCCTGAGCAGTCTATTTAAAACCATTTTCATCCCTGTGTTTTGGTAATTCGATGTCTGCAACTTTGCATTGCATTTGTGTCGTCGGTCAGAGTCGGAAGAGAGCCTGCCACAAGTTCGGTTTGCTGGTCACACAGTCTGTAGTGCTGCTACTATGTGAAGAGATCATTGTATCTTGAGAGACAGACGTCACAGAAGCTCGTAAGCGTCACTACGAGGGGGAAATTTGTCTTAAGCACATAGTGTAATACACTAGCTTTGATCATTATCTGTTTTCTGTTTCTGCCTACATACTGTAAGTGAAATTTTAGTTTCAGATTTATAATTCTGTTTTGTTTGTATATTCTTTTTCGTTTTATAGTTCTGCAAACTAGTTTTCTGTTTACTGAAAGTAAACTTAGTAGTACTTTGAATAACATATACAACTACAAATGACAGTCTAGAAAATATTCTTCCAAAATCAAGCCATTAATAGTTGTTGAAACCTAAGAGTTTCTAATACCCATTTGAATTTCAAGATACACATGGCACGTCATAATAAGTGCAAATGGGAGTTGTATCATACTCCAATGCAGAAGTATAGATATATAGGTATAATGAGTTTAGTTAAAATCATTAAACTTTCTTTATTCATGTGAACAAATTCATTTTAGAATCATAATTAATATGGAGGCTTTCTATGTTGGTAGTTTCTTGAAATCTTGTTAAAAAAAGTAGCCTCATGAGATCTTAGAAGGTACTTTTGAAGTTGACACTACCCAAATTGAAATCCTGACATTTTTAGAAGAAAATATTTCACAAATGAAAGAAGAGTGCCAGGGCCAAATCCAGTTAAATTAAAAGACCATAAATTAGCAGTAGGAACTCATTCTTTTTAAGATTTCTTCTTTCAATACATCATTTACTGATGCATCAAAACATAACAAGTGATGTCCATAATATGAACGACAATAGAAGAACACTGAAAATCTCCATCAAGGAGACAAACGTAGACAATATTTAACGATCAAAACAAAAAAAAAAAGAAGGATGAACAACAACAGCAAGAGCAGCAGCATCATCATTAAGCAGCGGAATAATTAAACATGCGGAATGACGGATTAGCAATGGAGAAACCCCCATCTATGAGAAGGTTGTGGCCACTCACATATCTTGACTCATCACTTGCCAAATAAAGAACTGCCTGCGCGATGTCCTCTGCTTTAAGATAGACTCCCTTTAGGTTGGCTGTATGGCTAAGCGCCTTCTCAAACTCTTCACCCTTTAGCTTCACAAAGTGCTCTGCCAGAGGGGTCACAAGCGCGTAAGGTGATACACAGTTTACTCGGATACCAAATTGCCCGAGCTCGACCGCTGCATTCTTGGTGAGCCCGGCCACCGCATGTTTGGAACATGTATAGGCATGAGAGGATGATGCACCCACAGTTGAGCTAACACTAGCAGTGCTGATGATGCTACCTGATCTAGCTGGGATCATGACGCGAGCTGCATGCTTGGTGCCTATAAACACCCCCGTGACATTGACACTGAGGACCCTCTCAAAGTCGGCCTTCTCATTGTCAATGATTCGTGGTTTGGGATCATCCAAAATGCCTGCATTGTTGAACATGATGTCAAGTTTTCCATGCTTGGAAACTGCAGTGTCAACGGCATTTTGGATGTCTGATTCTTCAGTGACATCACAGTGGACGAAAGAGGCTGAATCGGGTCCTATATCTTTGCAAACTGAGTGACCCAGTTCATCTTGGATGTCAGCGATGATGACCTTGGCACCATGCTGGCAGAAGAGTCTAGCTGTGCACTCGCCAATTCCGCTGGCACCGCCAGTGATTAATGCAACCTTCCCTTCCAGCCTACAATCAGGGTGGAGATGAGGAACATAAGAATACTGTATAATTTTGATGTGTGGCTACAAATTTTGTGTGTATCCATAAAATTTTGCCTGGTCAGCAAATTAAGTTGGTCCAAACTCAATTCAATGTAGAACAAGTTGGAGTTTTGTTCATGAAGCATTCTTCTATGGAATGGGTTTATTTAATCTGAAACGGTTAATTTCTATATATAGTGAACTAAGTGATTGGATTCAGTAGAATTTCATGTCATCACATTCATTTCTATGATATTCAAAGTTGCTGATTTGGCACATCTCATCATTCGATTGGGAATGCCCAAATGTTCCAAAAAGAAAAAGAAAAAGAAAAAAAACATTTGTCATAGAGCTCGTTTGGTAGTAGAATATCGGTGCAAAAAGTAGGATGGAGTTCACCTGTAGTGGAAAAAAAATGAAAACAATGAAATGAACATGAAACATGATTCAATCTCATTGTTTTCTACATTCTATAGGACTCCCTTGGATCTTTATGAGTTGGGAACTATAAATGAGACTATGAGAGTTCATGTGTTCAGATAACCAGTAAATTTCTACTCTTTTGTTCCTTGGAAGGATTATATAGGCTATCGGTTCAGAAAAAGGAAAAAAGGTATTTTGTTTCTAACACCACAAGCGTTTTGAAACTCGACCTGCACCTGCTAGGGGTGCAATTACTTGGGGCTAGGGAAAAGAATTTAAAACCCCCCACGCAGTGACAATTGATTGAATCCTTTTTCTAATTTGAATGGCATAATTTATGAATCAATCAACCATCTATTAACTTAACCTCAAAGCGACATATATTATTACCTAATTTAAAACCATAAAACAGGTAGTTAATTTATGGATCCTCATTATATCTTGTCCTCTCAAAAAAGCATGAGAAGGGAACACAGTCCAGTCTGAATTTTGGTGAAATTGTGGTAACTGTGTGGGGGATATTTCCTCAGTCAGAAGACTAGACCTCGGTCTCGGTAAAGATGAGTCCCATCTCGGTCTCAAGTCCCATCTCGGCCTCAGGAAACTCATGAGTCCCATCTCGGTCTCGAGTCCCATCTCGACCTCAGGAGATACACAAGTCCCACCTTGGTCTCCATGAACAGGAGTCCCATCTCGGTAAATAATAATGAGCCTCACCTTGGCACCTTGGTCTCGGCCTCGGCCTCGGTAGAGACATGAGCGCCGACAGCCTCTGAAAAACCACGTCATATAACGTGTGAATAAGATAAGAGCATTTATTGCTCCATCGCCCCTAACCCTGGTGACTGACTGTCCCAACACTCCTAAATCTCCAGCACATGGTCCTGTGTCTCCAGCACTTGGCCTGATGAGACAAGGTGGGCAACGATGGGATTGCCCATTAAAGAAAGGTGAGTCATGAGACACCTCACCCAAAGACAAGGCTCCCTACCTATAAATACACAAGAGCCAACTCCATCAACAAGGCTGATCTCCCTGATCTCCTCTGAACCACATGCTGGTATGAGATAAATTCTCTTCTCCATCTCCATCCTATTATCCAGTTCTTACACTGACTTAGCCATCGGAGAGCCCTGCGCTGCCCAAGCCAGGGTCCTTCAGTGTCTTCTTTCTCTTACCCTTTCTCAGGCTCAAGGCAGGCAATGGTTTCTTACATCATCTACAAGGAGCTACAACCTCCGTCCTCCTTAAGTGAGCCTAAAAGTCACTACCCCCTGGTCTGTGAATTTTTGTGCACTTACAATAACATTTGATGGCCGACGTATGGAGGGCCCATCGGAAGCTGCCCCTGCATCCACAGGAGAACTAGGGATGATAATGTAGTCAACGTTAGGATGCATGTTCAACTGTTGCATTTGATCTGAAGTGCGACCAGATATTTGTGATAAATGGATCCTACATAACAGGCCAAGGAGCATGTGGTTTGGATAGCCCAATAATCACCCTCATCAATTGACTCTCGACTCCAAGAGTTCGGCAAATTAAAAGGAAAAAAAATGAAGAACTGGGAACATCTTATCAAATCAATTTCTGGACCAAAACAGGATGTGTTCACTACAGAGAAGTCAATATGTTATGGAGTCCAGCTCCTCCGACTCCCAGAAATAGAGAAAATTTTGGTAATACTCTTCAGCAGTCTACTTACTAAAAATCTGAACCTCTAAATATAATTTTCTTCTTTTTTTTTTCATTTTGTATGAGCTCTTACCAAATTTTACAGAAGCACGAGTTGTTCCACTATCAGATTGATCAACTAAAACACAAATAAAATCTTATAAAAATATCGACCCCACTTGGTCAGTTGTGCAGGACCAGGTCAAATGTGCATAGGATGTAAGCTCGAATCTCTTAAAGTAAAAACATAACAATAATTATAAAAGATCCACCGTGCACTCAACTCCTACGGAAGTGCCAATCCTTTGTTCGCTCAATAGTTTGACCTCTCTCTCTTTCCACTGAGGTTAGAGACTTGAAATAGAGTATTTGAGTGGGTGGGTGAATTGTTCAAGAGAAAAAAATACAAAAAGAAAAGGAAAATAACAAACCGTGAAATTTTATGGGTGTCCTCTTACGATGATAAAAGTAATGTAAAGCTTCTATTTTTCAGACAATGGTCAAATAAAAAATACAAGTCTTCAAAATTTCCTCTTTATTTTTAAAAATAAAATTAAAAAAGCAACCCACTTTCTCTATTAAATGAAAAAAAAAAAAAACACTCACTTTTTACATAAAAAGTAAAAAAATAAAAAAACCCCTACCAATCTATTAAAGACAAAATACCATGGTAACCCCTTATATTTTATTTTTTCTATTTTAAATCACTTTTACTTTTGCCAAACGGGAAGAAGGGAGACATTTGCTTTCAAACTGTTCAGATTTCAAGAAATAGGCCCTACTGAACACAAAAACTAGATTTCCCATGATCCCGAGTACAGAAGGATCCAAACTTGTATTACCTTAGGACCATGAACAGAAAACAGACAGTTTATTCAAAGCTCTATAAAACTTGGCTGGGATGCAGTACAAATGGAAATGATAAGGGTATATACATACCTCCTTGCAAGTGCAGAGATAGCAGAGCTGCTTGCCATTTCCAAGCCCTTGCGCTGGTTGTAAATTGCTTATTATAAATCCAAAGAAGAGCGGCAAGAACCACTTATATTTCCTTTGCCTTTTGTATGGTACTTAGACCAAAAATATTGAATCTTTAATATGCATATTGTTGGTGACGGCAGAGTTGGAGGGATCGGCTTGTTGTCCTTTGATAATATATATTGCAATTGATCCATCGTTTATTAGCCATGATTGGGCCATCTAGTGTCAGATTCGACCGTTCATAAGAATATATATATATATATATATAGGATAAGAATAAGAAAAAGTCTACTTTGGCAGGCCGGGTGGGTGGGTGGGTGAAAATAAACGCCGCTGCCAATGTGGAAACATATGGAATGGTAGGTGGGTGGGTGAAAAAACAGAAGGGTTAAAAATGTACTCATTTGTTTTCTTTCGATGGAACTGGATAAGGAATGATGAAGGACCGCATTACCCAATCTATATTACTAAAAGGATGTATACACTTCATGGGGATTCCTGGAGGAGGACACCTGGCATGTCTTGGAGAGGGACACGTGGCAGCAAAAGGATGTATACACTTCATTAATATTCTTGGAGGAGATCACACCCTAAATTCCGATCAATCCCGTTGTCCATCACGAAGATCAAGCGCCCATCAATCTCAATCAATCTCATCTAATAAAATTTCCCACTGTCCATCACGAAGATCAAGCGCCCATCAATCTCAATCAATCTCATCTAATTTAGTAATATAGATTTCCCGCTGTCCATCACGAAGATCAAGCGCCAGGTGTCAGAACGGCACCCTAAATTCCGATCAATCCCGCTGTCCATCACGAAGATCAAGCAATCAATCTCATCTAAATTTGTAATATAGATTTCCCGCTGTCCATCACGAAGATCAAGCGCCAGGTGTCAGAACGGCGTCCTCTCTTCTCGAAGCCCATAAAACCCTATTATAGATATTTCCCACTTCTTCCAAACCAGCCATTGCATGGACTAAAACCCGCTCTCTATCCTCTTCTCTGCTCTCTAATGGCCGAATAACTGTTACATCCCTGCAGATTTCGTAACGGAATAGTCTCTCCATCTTCTTTTTCCTCCCACGCTCGCCCTGCGCTTCTACCATTGCTTGGAACCGGAGGCTTTGATATTAAACTTTGGGTTAAGAATCCTTCAACTATATGCTTCTCAGCAATTGGGTTGCAAACTTTGTGGAAATTTTTCCATATTTATACGGAAGGTTAGACAGTTGCATGCATTGTGATTTGTAGGACCTGTGAGGAACTGGACATGGTAGTGTGAGATTCCCTTTTGGTTGGTTTGTGGTAGGTGAGGTTTTTGATCTGGGTTTTTGTTTTCATTGGCTTATATGCGTCTGTTTGTAACCTGTGTTAGTGTGTCATAAATCACAATCAATTTAATAAAAAAAAAATGAATCACAAGGCATTACCATTAAAGCTTAGATAGTATCTGTAACATCTGGATCAATCTTGCATGGACTAAAACCCGCTCTCTATCCTCTTCTCTGCTTTCTAATGGCCGAATAACTGTTACATCCCTGCAGATTTCGTAACGGAATAGTCTCTCCATCTTCTTCTTCCTCCCACGCTCGCCCTGCGCTTCTACCATTGCTTGGAACCGGAGGCTTTGATATTAAACTTTGGGTTAAGAATCCTTCAACTATATGCTTCTCAGCAATTGGGTTGCAAACTTTGTGGAAAATTTTCCATATTTATACGGAAGGTTAGACAGTTGCATGCATTGTGATTTGTAGGACCTGTGAGGAACTGGACATGGTAGTGTGAGATTCCCTTTTGGTTGGTTTGTGGTATGTGAGGTTTTTCATCTGGGTTTTTGATTTCATTGGCTTATATGCGTCTGTTTGTAACCTGTGTTAGTGTGTCATAAATCACAATCAATTTAATAAAAAAAAATGAATCACAAGGCATTACCATTAAAGCTTAGATAGTATCTGTAACATCTGGATCAGTCTCAGGCCTATATCTCCTTCTTCTTCTTTTTCCAATCTCACCACACCTGCACCTGAGCTGCATCATCTTCTCTTCTTCTTCACTTCTTCCCCATCTTCTTCTTCCTCCCACTCTCGGGTTGAAAGCATTTCAGGAGTCCCCATGGAAAACCATGTGTGGCCATTGTCCGGATCCCATGTGAACTTGTGTGGTCCACCAGATGAAGGAAGGGGGGCTGTGTTTTTGGGTCAAAGGATCTGAGTTGGTCTTACATTCAATGCTCATGTGAGGGTTGCTTGCGGTGCACACTGCTTTGGCCCGGCCCGGCCCAATTGACTAAATGGCGGGCTACAGCCCATGTTGGGATTGGGCTGGATATGGGCATGTGTTCTTTATTTTATAGAGATGGAGTAACAAAAAAAATGCCCATTTAATAATTATTCAATAGATGGTTTCCTTTCCCACTCTAAGGTTGCACTTCCACCTGCACCCACTGCACACACTTCACCTGGCTGTCCAACCATTGTGGGACCCAAAGTATATGTGTCAACCATTGTGGGACCCAAAGTATATGTGTCTAATCTGTGGGTGGATAATCTGTGGATGGTGCCATCACGCTGTCCATCACGTGATATGTATGGAATTGGATACCTTCTATATTGCTAAAGGGATGTATACACTTCATGGGGATTCCTGGAGGAGGACACCTGGAATGTCTTGGAGAGGGACACGTGGCAGCAAAAGGATGTTGTCACGACCCAGATCCTGGGACCCTGTCAGATCTCTGGATCGTGATAAACTTTGGTAATATTTACCAGACATTAATCAAATAATTCACATAAGCATTTGGCATTTAAAATCAAATAATAATTTCATTTAATCAAATAGTTGTAACTGCTCAAACTTTACTATGTTCGGTCTGCATCAATAATGTACTAAAACATCAAATAATATCCCTAAACCATGCTAATCCTTTTATCTACTAAAATATCTTTTCTCGTGCACTCTTGTCAGCCACGCATATTGAAATTCACGTGCTGATCATCGTTCCGCTCTGTCCCGCCCGCAGCTTGATTACCTGAAGGGGGTAACACAACATCAGTACTACTGGTGAATGAATATTCCTAAATTACACAAATCATATAAATATAACATCACATGATTTAACAAGTCTAAATCAATAATCAAATATTATTTAGATTCTTTCACACACAATCCGTGCCCATGCACAACATCACGCCTCAAAGGCCTCATCGTATACATGTATACCGGTCACCATGACCCTGTCTCATCAGACACGTCCACTTAGGACCAGCCATCAAAGTGGCTCATCACGTCCATTAAGGACCCGCCGCTATAACGGCCATCATGGCCCGAAGCCATCTATCATCCGGACACAAGTCCAACATCCCAAATCTGGGACCCAGTGCACAATATTTTATACCCACATTAACTAGAACTCAACATTGATTAATAATGTGCATAATCTGCAGTGTGGACCCAGCCCTCTACACAATTTATTTTTTTATGTTTCCCCCTTCTAGTCATCACTAGTGTTAATAAATGTAGGGGTGGCCCACTCTTCATCATAACAGCATTAATTTCCATATAGAACTCACAGTTAATTAGTAACAATCATATAGTTCATCACAATTAACTATTCAAAGTTCTATAATTATATTCAATTAATCAGTCCCTTTATATATTCTAACTGTCCACTTTTCATATACTCAGAATGACCCAAAATAAATTGGTTCACGTCTGAGAGCCATAGGTAATAAAATCAAGTGGGTCCCACTATCTAAATCCATGATCAGTCAACTAGGCTATGGTCGCCCAAAGCTGATACATCAAACTGATGGATCTGATTCACCCTTGGATCATTTAATGGGGTCCACAAACATCAAAACATGATTTACATCTATTCACGCCTGTAACCATAGGGAGTTTACTGTACAGTGGGTCCCACCATCCAAATCCATGATCAGTCAACTACACCATGGTCGACTAGTGATCCTTGAACAGATGTGTGATATTGATCAGTGATCTGATCAATAGGTGGGTCCCACAACTACAATCGACATATATAGTGTTTTCTGGGATTTTCACGCTTGGGATTCTTTGAATCTATTGAATACTAAATTCTACTGATCCAATTTGCAGATGCCTCGCTTCTCCATGGTCGCCCAGGGTCCTACATCAGATAATCCAATCTGATTTCCAATTTAGACAACCAGATGAGTCCAATTAAGGTCTAACGGCATATATCCCAGAGTCTGTGACAGACGCATCTTTTGCATTAAGGTGATTGGATGAAGATCCTAGTGGGGTCCACTCTCCATGGGTCCTCTTCCTTAAGGGTCGAACATGTCTCCTTGTATGGATCCCTGGACCAGATCTTCCATCTGGTGGGCCATGGGGTCCCACAGCCCTCCAATGTCAAGAATATTCCTCTCGACAGTCTCTGTTTCATCTGATTTCTAACCTGTTTCATGAATCTGCATCCCCTTTCTACATATACAATCTCCATATCTACTATCATATGATTTCTTGATCAACAGATCTTCTCAACACAGAACATTAAATCACATCACAATATCAATCATCTAACTTAATCAACTAATTAAATTAGGAAGATCCACTCACCTCTGATACACAATTGTTTCCTTCGAACTCGAACTTGACATCAACAGCTTTCTCCTTCTTCTCCTAATTTGCAATCCACAAGATTCTCAGACTTTCTCTAATGAATAGAATATCACAAAGGGTCGTTGGTTCTCATATATAAAGGGAAAGATGGGAATTCCAATTACTTTCAAACTTTCCATTTAGAGTTATTTTACAACTCTCTTCTTTCCCAATTCTCTCTCACGTGGGATACTTGCTAAATTTCACTAAAAGTCTGGACTTCTATTTCCATTATAACTTGGGCTCAATTATCATTACAACTTGGGCCAAGCTATAATTAAAAAACTACCTGGGCCAGACCAATCCTAGGCCCAAGTACTCAGGATATTACAGATGTATACACTTCATTAATATTCTTGGAGGAGATCACACCCTAAATTTCGATCAATCCCGCTGTCCATCACGAAGATCAAGCGCCCATCAATCTCAATCAATCTCATCTAATAAAATTTCCCACTGTCCATCACGAAGACCAAGCGCCCCTCAATCTCAATCAATCTCATCTAATTTAGTAATATAGATTTCCCGCTGTCCATCACGAAGATCAAGCGCCAAGTGTCAGAACGGCACCCTAAATTCCGATCAATCCCGCTGTCCATCATGAAGATCAAGCAATCAATCTCATCTAATTCAGTAATATAGATTTCCCGCTGTCCATCACGAAGATCAAGCGCCAGGTGTCAGAACGGCGTCCTCTCTTCTCGAAGCCCATAAAACCCTGTTATAGATATTTCCCACTTCTTCCAAACCAGCCATTACATGGACTAAAACCCGCTCTCTATCCTCTTCTCTGCTCTCTAATGGCCGAATAACTGTTACATCCCTGCAGATTTCGTAACGGAATAGTCTCTCCATCTTCTTCTTCCTCCCACGCTCGCCCTGCGCTTCTACCATTGCTTGGAACCGGAGGCTTTGATATTAAACTTTGGGTTAAGAATCCTTCAACTATATGCTTCTCAGCAATTGGGTTGCAAACTTTGTGGAAATTTTTCCATATTTATATGGAAGGTTAGACAGTTGCATGCATTGTGATTTGTAGGACCTGTGAGGAACTGGACATGGTAGTGTGAGATTCCCTTTTGGTTGGTTTGTGGTAGGTGAGGTTTTTCATCTGGGTTTTTGCTTTCATTGGCTTATATGCGTCTGTTTGTAACCTGTGTTAGTGTGTCATAAATCATAATCAATTTAATAAAAAAAAATGAATCACAAGGCATTACCATTAAAGCTTAGATAGTATCTGTAACATCTGGATCAGTCTTGCATGGACTAAAACCCGCTCTCTATCCTCTTCTCTGCTCTCTAATGGCCGAATAACTGTTACATCCCTGCAGATTTCGTAACGGAATAGTCTCTCCATCTTCTTCTTCCTCCCACGCTCGCCCTGCGCTTCTACCATTGCTTGGAACCGGAGGCTTTGATATTAAACTTTGGGTTAAGAATCCTTCAACTATATGCTTCTCAGCAATTGGGTTGCAAACTTTGTGGAAATTTTTCCATATTTATACGGAAGGTTAGACAGTTGCATGCATTGTGATTTGTAGGACCTGTGAGGAACTGGACATGGTAGTGTGAGATTCCCTTTTGGTTGGTTTGTGGCATGTGAGGTTTTTCATCTGGGTTTTTGTTTTCATTGGCTTATATGCGTATGTTTGTAACCTGTGTTAGTGTGTCATAAATCACAATCAATTTAATAAAAAAAAAATGAATCACAAGGCATTATCATTAAAGCTTAGATAGTATTTGTAACATCTGGATCAGTCTCAGGCCTATATCTCCTTCTTCTTCTTTTTCCAATCTCACCACACCTGCACCTGAGCTGCATCATCTTCTCTTCTTCTTCACTTCTTCCCCATCTTCTTCTTCCTCCCACGCTCGGGTTGAAAGCATTTCAGGAGTCCCCATGGAAAACCATGTGTGGCCATTGTCCGGATCCCATGTGAACTTGTGTGGTCCACCAGATGAAGGAAGGGGGGCTGTGTTTTTGGGTCAAAGGATCTGAGTTGGTCTTACATTCAATGCTCATGTGAGGGCTGCTTGCGGTGCACACTGCTTTGGCCCGGCCCGGCCCAATTGACTAAATGGCGGGCTACAGCCCATGTTGGGATTGGGCTGGATATGGGCATGTGTTCTTTATTTTATAGAGATGGAGTAACAAAAAAAAAATTTCCATTTAATAATTATTCAATAGATGGTTTCCTTTCCCACTCTAAGGTTGCACTTCCACCTGCACCCACTGCACACACTTCACCTGGCTGTCCAACCATTGTGGGACCCAAAGTATATGTGTCAACCATTGTGGGACCCAAAGTATATGTGTCTAATCTGTGGGTGGATAATCTGTGGATGGTGCCATCACGCTGTCCATCACGTGATTTGTATGGAATTGGATACCTTTTGGAAAATTGTAGATGTGCTTGCTAGAGATCTTTTTTTCCCATTGTTATCATATGTAGAACCTGTAAAAATGAATGAAATGTGAAGTTTCTGACCTTATCTTTTTAATGCCGGTGTCAATTGCAAACCTATGATACTAACAAAAAAATACTTAATTTTCATCATGTGAGGGCTGCTTGCGGTGCACATTGCTTTGGCCCGGCCCGGCCCAATTGACTAAATGGCGGGCTACAGCCCATGTTGGGATTGGGCAGGATATGGGCATGTGTTTTTTATTTTATAGAGATGGAGTAACAAAAAAAATTCCCATTTAATAATTATTCAACAGATGGTTTCCTTTCCCACTCTAAGGTTGCACTTCCACCTGCACCCACTGCACACACTTCACCTGGCTGTCCAACCATTGTGGGACCCAAAGTATATGTGTCAACCATTGTGGGACCCAAAGTATATGTGTCTAATCTGTGGGTGGATAATCTGTGGATGGTGCCATCACGCTGTCCATCACGTGATATGTATGGAATTGGATACCTTTTGGAAAATTGTAGATGTGCTTGCTAGAGATCTTTTTTTCCCATTGTTATCATATGTAGAACCTGTAAAAATGAATGAAATGTGAAGTTTCTGACCTTATCTTTTTAATGCCAGTGTCAATTGCAAACCTATGATACTAACAAAAAAATACTTAATTTTCATGAGCTAAATCTGCCGGTGCTTTTTGGGAACTCTAGCTGCTAATCTTTCTGTAGTTGTAAAATGGAAATTAGTTGGGGTTCTGAAAACAGAAATGCTCTTATTCAACCAAAAGGAAGCAATTTTCTTATTCAACCAAAAAGTCCTGATAGTTTTGTTCCTCGGATATCTCTCTCCGAGATGGTTTCCATTCCCACTCTAAGGTTGCACTTCCACCTGCACCCACTGCACACACTTAACCTGGCTGTCCACCCTTTGTGGGACCCAAAGTATATGTGTCAACCATTGTGGGACCCAAAGTATATGTGTCTAATCTGTGGGTGGTGCCCAGTGGGACCCACCATCCATGCACCCATATGCATCACCTCCCCTCTCTTTCTCCTTCTTCTTCTTTTTCCAACCTTCCCTGCACTTTGCCTGATATTTATGACTTATGATTTATGATTAATATTGACAGAGGTTGCTGGATTTCTACTTGAGGCGTTTAGAGAAGCTCATCAAATTATTTTAATCTTCACATAATAAGGTAATATATTATAATTTTTTATAATATGAGATGTTAATTCTTTTCACTTTTCAATCCATTCTCAATTTTCTTTTATTACTGTTTTTTATTTTATAGAGATGGAGTAACTTTTTTATAATATGAGATGTTAATTCTTTTCACTTTTCAATCCATTCTCAATTTTCTTTTATTATTTTTTTTATTTTATAGAGATGGAGTAACAAAAAAAAGCCCATTTAATAATTATTCAACGGATGGTTTCCTTTCTACCTTATTCAAAGTGTAGTAGCCCGTTAGCCCTACCTTATTCAAAGTGTAGTAGCCCGTTAGCCCTGGGCTAAGTTTCACCTTATTGAAATTGGCCTCATCATGAGATTAGCCACGTATAAATAAATACATAATAAAATAGAATAAAATCATGCGCAGCCTCATCATGGGTCGTATTCACATAATTCTATGAGACAATGCCTAAAAAAGATCTTGATTCTTTCCTAATAACCCCACAGATTATTAAACCAATTTTTATGAATCCAAATTAAATTTCACTCCATATAAATTGGCCCACTTAAAACTTTTATAATCTAGCACTTAGACTCCTCATTTATGGGGTCCACGCTAATCTTCGTAAAAACTTTAATCTAAAACAAGTGTTTTATGACCACTCTATCCAAAGTAAGTGTTTTATGACCATAAAACTATTCACGAGACCCATTTACTAATATTATATTCTACCATTTTTATGGAACATTATTCATCTATATATACTTTATTTTTATTTTATATATATTCTATGTTCTGTTTATTGAAACATTGTCAATACGGGATCACATCCCTTCTATTAACTTCTAATACATTAGTTACATATTTCACCCCTTTACTTATTCAATTGATTTAAAATTTTAATCAATTATACATGAAAAGAAAAGTTTTAAATTTTGAACTTAGCAGATCAAGCTTATGGGCCTTGGTTGGGCCAACATTCCCGAAAGTTTTCTATAACTTAGTGTTGTTAGTTTTTTTTTTTTTTCCTAACCACTAGGCCAACACTATATCATTATGAGACCACCTAATCGGTTCGAATATTTTATCTTTCCCTTACTCCTTTCACTATCTTGCTTCATCTACAAATCTTTTTTTTTAATACTTTTTCTTATCCGGCACGGGCCTCTTACACTATTTTTAAACAAGTGGACTATAAATTATACTACAAATTAAAATTTAAATAACTCTTTAAACAAGGCCCGCGTTGGGCGTGGGCCCCGTTGGAAGGGGCTCGATCTTAATTTATGTTTTCAAACCGTCCGAGCAACAAATACATCACCTTCATAGAATAAGGTAATCTTTTCTCCTACTCCATACAAGAATCTCAAATATATTATTTTTTTAATTTCATGCTTATATTTAAAAGAATCATCTTCCACTCAAAAGCCTAAAATCTCTCCATTAGATCCCTAAATGTGCTTGATTAACTATTCGTTAGTCAATCTTTGAGATTAACTATTTAAATGACTACATATTCCTAGCGATATAACAATTGGTGTGAATTTTTAATCATAGATATATCCATTACTGGTGGGTTTGTATTAATTTGATGATACCTCATATATTAGGCGGGCCTTTATTTTTAAGTGACACATATTTATATATGTTCAAGATGGATAAACTTACAACTATAGAAGATCATCAAAAAAGAATCAAGTATAAGATGTCTCGGTTCTTAAGGTTGTCGATTTTGCGTCGTAAACGAACTATGCAATTCGAGGGTATGCAGGATGCCACATATTCTCACAATGGATACCACTTCATGCATACAAGAATCGGTAAAATATATACATCTTCAACATCTACATAACTCAAAGTCATATCTTATTATATATACAAAAATAATAAACAATTGCTACCAATGAATTATAAGTGCAAATACAAATAATGTGAGTCACATCTGTCAATCGATCCAAAATGAACAAGATCAACCAGGGTATAGGAAAAGAGTCATGCAAATGGAGGCACGGCGTGTGAGATCCACAATCTTGCATCTTAGGCGGCAACATCATGGTCATTCAAATGGGACGTCGAGCAGCAGACTAGCTTCAACATCTCATTCCAATCTAACGTCGGGCAAAACAATCGCTTCGACATCAAGTACTAAATCTTAATTTTAACTACTCACTATTTTTTCCCCGAAAATAATGAGTTTTTAAAGGCTGATAGAATAATTTAATTACAGGAAATAATATTTTCTTGAGCTCAAGGAGAAAAAATATCTCCACGCGTTAGAGCTTCGGTTCCAGAGTTGCAGTATGCTCTCACTGTGGAGCTTTTATGTGGCTTGAAGAACGAATCAGGGACAGTTCAATTTCAAGACCAATGTTTAATCTATGTTGTCATCGAGGAAAGGTGATGCTGCCACTACTACCGAACACACCTGAATTTCTACAGAATCAATTCCTTCAATCTAGATTCAGGGAGAAAATAAGAACATACAATTCAATGTTGTCCTTCACGTCAATGGGTGCTAAAATTGATCATTCTTTGCTCGATGGAAGAGGACCATATCATTTCCGAATAAGTGGAACAAATTTTCACAGGATCGGTTCGTTACTTCCTGCGCCTGGAGACATGCCTAAGTTTGTACAACTATATATATATGACACGGAACATGAAACATCCAATAGATTAAGGGCTCTTCAAGGAAACGAAGACGCAAATGACTTTGACTTGACTGTATTGGAGGGCTTGCAGACAATGCTAAATGCTACTAACCCTTGCGTACAATTGTTCCGTAACGCGAGGGATACGCTCTCTGAAAATGGTAATCAAAATTTGCATGTCCGAATTCTTCATTCACGTGAAGGAAGACAGTACGCTAGACCGACCACAAATGAGGTTGCGGCCATCATTGTCGGAGATGAGTCTGAAATTACAGGAAATCGTGACATCATTGTTCGAAAGTTAGATGGTAGTCTCCGGAGGATTAACGAAACACACCCTTCATACATGCCGCTCCAATACCCATTGCTCTTTCCATATGGAACTGATGGATGGACGAAGTTCATAAAGTTCGCACCTGGTTCTAACTATATGCGTGAGGGTGTATCGATCAGAGAGTTCTATGCATTTAGACTGATGTCTCGGGATGGTGAAGGCACTTCGCTGCTTCAAGGTGGCAGACTTCTCCAACAGTTTGTGGTTGATTGCTACGCGGCAATAGAGCAGGAAAGACTTAGTTTCATCAGGAACAATCAGAATGCTTTGCGTGCAGATTTGTATAGGGGTTTACAGGATGCGGTCAACGCTGGTGATACGGATGCGACTGCAGTTGGTATGCGCTACATTATTCCTTCATCGTTCACTGGTGGTCCAAGGAACATGATTCAACATTATTAGGATGCTATGGCGATTTATCGTACGATGGGATTCCCCGATCTATTTATAACATTCACATGCAACCCAAGTTGGCCAGAGATTAAGCAACAACTATCATGATTCCCTGGTCAACGCACTGAGGACAGGCCAGATATAGTTGCAAGGGTATTTCATATTAGGCTGAAACAACTGATGGAGGACCTTAAAAAAATAATTTTTTCGGCAAAGTCATTGCAGGTACACAAAATCGGGTCTTAGCATGAGACTTCATTATCTATTCATAATTTTATTACTATGTTGGAATTATAATTTTTTTATTAATTACAACGTTCACACCAATCTTGAACAGATATTCATGTCATTGAGTTTCAAAAGCGAGGATTACCACATGGTCACATCATCCTCACACTAACCGGTGAAGACAAACCACAGTTACCAGAAGAGATTGATGACATTATTTCGGCAGAAATACCAAGTGAGGTTGAAGATCCATTGGCGTTCGCGACTGTGACGAGATGCATGTTACACGGGCCTTGTGGTTTTCAAAATATAAATACTCCATGCATGGTAAATGGAAAGTGCTCGAAAGGTTATCCAAAACCATTTGTCGGTTCAACGACAATAGCTGAGAATGGATTCGTGCTATACAGACGTCGAAATAATAACATGACGTATAGAATCAATGGTTTTGATGTCGATAACCGATGGATTATTCCATATAATCGTGATCTCATTGTAAGATACGACACACACATAAATATTGAGCAGTGTGCCCACAGCAAGGTCATTAAATACTTATACAAGTACATTCATAAGGGTCCAGATCGTACAACGATTGTGATCGAGGATAATATTGTACAATATGATCAGAATGGAGAACGTATGTACAGATGTGTGAATGAGATCAAGCAATTTCAAGACGGTCGATACATATCTTCGATTGAAGCATGCTGGAGAATATTGGAATTCTACTTGCAAAAACAATATCCCTCCGTGCAGAGGTTACAATATCATTTACCAGGAGAACAGTTTGTTGTGTTTAGGGACTCAGATGATGTTGCATCCGTGGTTAATCGGGATGGCATTCATGAAACAACGTTCACTAAATGGTTCGAAGCAAATATAAACCACCCGGATGCCAATGAATTTACATACGTTGAGTTTCCAACAAAGTGGGGGGTCTGGAACGCAAAGCAGAAAATGTGGACAAGGCGAAAGCAACGCATTAGTATTGGTAGGCTTGCTTATGCACATCCAAACTCAGGAGAACGTCATTATCTGGGTATCTTGCTAAACAAAGTTTGGGGTGCAAAATGCCATGAGGATATAAGAACCATTGGAGGGGTGGTGCACCCAACTTACAAATCGGCATGCTTCGCACTTGGCTTACTCGATCATGATGGTGAATGGCATGAAGCACTTAACGAGGCCTCGAAGTGGGCTACAGGTTCACAACTCAGAAACATGTTTTGTTCGATGCTCATGTTCTCGGAAATTACAAATCAGGTGGAATTATGGGAAAAACACTGGGTGGACTCACAGATGATTTACAAAGTCGAACGAGGAGAGAGCTTGGACACAGAGATATACGTCTTGATGAAAGTGAATTGAGAAATTTAGGGCTGCTGGATATCGAGCGTATACTTAATAAGAATGGTAGGTCCTTGACAGAATTCCATCCTATGCCAATGCCATCTTCTCGGTTGGGCCAATTCGTTACAAACAAACTCATAAGGGAAGAACTCGATATGATAGCACTGCTGAAAGCCATTTGTTTGAATCTTACACGTCGGCTTAAATGATGATCAAAAGAGGGTCTTCAATACGATAATGGATGCATACGAGAGAAGACAGGAGGTCTATTCTTGTTTATGGTAGTGGAGGAACTGGAAAGACGTATCTATGGAGGACTTTAATAGCAAAGGTAAGGTCACAAAATAAAATTGTTCTTTCGGTAGCGTCATCGGGCATTGCTTGCACTGCTTTTGCCAAATGGAAGAACAGCGCACTCCCGTTTCAAAACAACATTAAACCTTCATCAATCATCATGTTGTTACATCGCCCATCGAACCGATTTTGGCACTTGTTAATTTCGAAGCGGAGTTAATCATTTGGGATGAAGCTTCAATGTTGGGTTGCTATGCCTTTGACGCAGTTGATCGAACATTTAGAGACATTCTTCAAAATACAAGTAATTGTTCTTCGGATAAGGTATTTGGAGGAAAATTATTCGTACTTGGAGGAGATTTTAGACAGATACTGCCAATTATAACAAAGGGGGGACGTGAACAGATGTTGGAGCTTCATTACCAAGATCGAGTATTTGGAAATATTGCCAGGTTTTACATCTGCATATAAATATGCGTGTTACAGCAAACAATGTCTCCGAAGCTTTAAAATCTCGGTTACATGATTTTACTGAGTGGATTAAGATGGTTGGCGAGGGAAAGATATCCGGGACGTCTTTTGGAAATGATAATGATGCGGACTGGATCAAAATCCCAAATGAGTTTCTCATACGAAATGATGAGGGGGGAGTACAACGGTTGATTGAATCGACTTATCCTGAAATGCTTAATAAATACATCGATTTGTCGTACTTAAATGAGCGTGCAATTCTGGCTCCGAAAAACATCGATGTCGACAAGCTAAACTCCGTGATGTTATCGATGATTCCAGGTGAAAGGCGGGTATTTATAGTGCAGATAAGCTATGTCCAATGTCCGGGGAATCTAATGATCATGTTTTTGCATCCTCCAGAGTTTTTTAATTCTTTGGACTTTCCGGGATTACCAAGTCATACTCTTGAGTTAAAAGTTGGAGCTCCGATAATGTTGTTGAGAAGCTTGAATCAGTGTTTTGGGATTGTGCAATGGTACCCGATTGGTTGTTGACAAGATGGGGGATAAAGTCATACAAGCTAAAGTCATAACAGGGTCCCGTATTGGAGAAATTGTATTGATAAGTCGTGCTATCCTAACACCGACGTCTGTTGATTCACCATTCGCACTGAGGAGAAGACAATTTCCTATCAAGTTGGCATTTGCAATGACCATAAACAAGAGTCAAGGACAAACTCTAAAAAAATGTTGGGGGTCTATCTACCGAATCCTGTGTTTTCACATGGGCAGCTATATGTAGCTTTGTCGCTTGCTACATCTCCGTCAGGTTTGAAGATGTTGCTGATCAATAAAGAAGCGATGCCAAATGATATCACAAAAAATGTTGTGTACAGGGAAGTCTTCAACGATATCTCCCATTAAAAAATGTTATAAGGTTTGAAATTTTGTTGAATTTAGTGTAATAGTTGGTTGGTTTTTTCTTCATTTGTCGATATTGTTATTTTATTCTGTGTTTGTTAATTTGTCGTTACGTTTATTTTACAAGTATTTCATAATGTGTGCCAAGTTATTAAATTGCTTCCTGTGTTATTACTAATTTGATTGATCTGTTGTTGCTTTCATTTAAATTATAATTTATAATTTATTTTGGAAAACTCTAACCCAGGTAATATGAGTACACCACTCGAATATCGTCATGGAAAAGACTCTCTGCGTGTCAGGGAATGGGCAAATGAGTTCGAAATTAAACCATTTGAAAATGACACCCCAATAGCAAGACACGGTTCCAGAAAAATACAGCTAGCTCAGTGGCTGAGAGTCTGTGGAGACTTCATCCCTGAAAGATATATAATGATTAAAATTGCTGAAAGTTTGCCACCAGCTTGGGATGCTGTAAAAAGGAGGATATTTGAGATTTTTCAACCATGGCATGTAGTTGAGTTTGTCGACCTCTTGGAATTGTTTGAGAAGTATATTCATCCCTTATGGATACAGTTCAGGACAGAGAAAATGCTTGAAGGAACGGGTGTCAGAGAACATTTGCTAACCAAGGAAAGGTTGTATTACGATCTAAAAAGGAGAGGTTTTGAACCAAATATTGCAGATCTGGTACGTTTCATAATAAGCACGCTACCACCTCCTTGGCCGGTACATGACATCCATGCTAAAGTCCAGACTAATTTCGTGGACATGAGGGAATTAGGAGAATTGTTGGAAGATATCGAGTTAGACCTTATAACAATAAGGGTTCTAGAAGATTTAGATGATGGACTGGAAAAAAACAACAATGAGATGTGAAAGTCAATCTCCATATTCCAAGTAAAAATGTCCTCTTATCATGACTTCTGTGATATTTTCAATTGATTATTTACCATTAACATGATAATTTATTAATTATTAACATAGTTTTTATATGCCTACAGGTCCACCGCGAAGCACTTGAAAGATGGATTTTTAATTACTCGGCATTAATATTTTGTTTGATATTGTTAGTGTCCTAATTTGCATATATTTATTGTCTTTTCATTTGTATAAATCGTACGATTGTGTATATTGTGAACCCCGTGTTATTGAAGCTACATTTACTTGCTTTATTCTGTTGTTTTGTTGTTAATATGTCTTCAGTTTAATATTTTTTACACGTGCTCTGGCTACATCAAACTCAGTGTACAACTTGCGTAAAGAATAAAATATCTGGAAAAAAAAAATAAAAATATATCAAATTAGAAACAAAAAGGATGACACATAAAGTTTTACTAATTAATAAATTTATTAAAAATAATATGTATAAATCTGTTCATCTGGTGTTTCTGTGGTCCGTGCATAGCACGGGGATTTACTAGTTATTATATATTATATTGTTAGGTAAATTCCAGACCCAAAAATTTTGGGTTTTGGTCCATTATTAGGGGGTGTTTGGGTACAAGTAGAATAAAATCAGGGCTGGCTCAACCCTTAGGCCAACAAGGCAATTGCCTATGGCCTCCAAAAATCTCATGCCCCTAGAAATTTCAGCCTCGAAATTAGTCTCTTAAAAATTTAATTTTCAAGACCTCGATTAACAAAAATACATTTTCTCTCCCAAAAATGAATACACATCCCAAGTTGTCACCTGTTCATGTATTATTAAAGGCACAGAGAGAGTCATTGGTTACAAGATAGACATGCCCATCCCAAGTTGCCACCTTTTCATTTTATCATTAAAAGTGAGAGAGTTGTTGGACGTTGGTTACGAGATTGAGTAAATTGGGCATGGGATTTGAGGTAATTGGGCACGAGATTCAGTTAATTGCCACATCTTGTTTTTAAGTATTTTTTTACTACTCCAGCATGGCATTACCCATCCAATTCGCCATTGCTCATTTTCTCTCTTCCAGACAAGAAGCCATCTCAATTTTGTTTATGCAACTTTTTATTCCAACATTTTCTTTTGGTTCTTTTGGGGATAACACTGATCTCGGGTTCTATTGTTTTATACTCTTATGATTTTTTAAATTCCAAGCTGATATTGTATGTGTGTTTATTATAGTTAGTGTTCATTTTATTTACAAATATTATTAGTTATCATTTATAAATAATAAATTTGTCAACTAGAAATTAAATACGAATCCGGGTACTCAAAACTTAAAAAAAAAAGAGGAGAGTTGATGATTTAATTCAATCTCAAAACTTGAATATAAAATTTTAATTAGTAATTTTGCATCACAAAAGTAAGAAAAATAGATTTTAAATAAAATATTATAATAATATTAAAAAATAGAAAAAAAGCCTCATTTAGGATTTTCACCTTAGGCCTTACATTGGCTCAGGCTGGCCCTGAATAAAATACATGTAGATTTAGATATTGACAGATTTTTACATATATTAATTATAATATTGAGTAAATGGTATACTGAAATATAATATTTTGGATATCCAGGCTGTGCTCTAGTGCAGGTGTCTCTCATGGACCTTCGGTGCAGACTCCCTTGCGGGTCCACTTGGGGCTACACCAATCATGGGTAGATGGGGGATTGAAGAACTAGATGAGATCTATTCTTTAGATTATCCTAATCTTTATATGACCCTCATATTTAATGGTTTTAAAAGACATCATTTCCAAGGGTTTTAATAAAACGGCAAGCAACAATTAGATGAGTGTCGATATAGATTTTTGCCCAAGGCTGGGATAGTGAGTGTGAGCTGTGGCGGCTCCAGAGATTCGAGTCAGTGTGGTCAATAAAAGACTTATCTTCCACAAATCGAATAAATTTATTTTTACCTTTATCAACATCTTTCATCTACTTCTGATAATATTAGGGTTTTCTCCTTCCAATACGGGAAGAATACCGTATTTAGAGGTTAAGTTAGGGTAAACGAAGACTTATCGACAAAATATCTAAAAAATGAATTTTTCTTTAAAAAATAAAAAATGGGCCCATTAGTTTTTTTTTTGGTAGACAAATGGCCCATTAACTTAGGCATTGAGTGGGGTCAAAAGCTTCCCATAACTTCAATTCATTAAAGAGTTTTTTTTTTTATATATTTTTCTAGATCGTAGTGGGGTCAATTGACCCCACTGGGATCCATGTAGCGCTCCGCCCATGAGTGTGAGGGGGTTGATTGGCGTCCCTCGTACTTAAAAATTGGGGTTGGAATTATCTCTTTTATGAGAGATGCCCTCACTTGAGCCTCCACCCTTTTTGTTTTGGTAGCGTAGCGAAGGGGCTATGACCCATGACACAACTCACACATGCTAGGAGACAAAGACACTACTCACACATAGGAGGTGATGGAAACTCACAAATGTGAGGAGATAAAGACACACATGTGATGGAAACTCACTCATGCAAGAAGAATAACCACAACTCATACATGTGAGGTGATGGAGCCTTCACCTTGATATAGATTGTTTTATAATCTATGTAGACATAACATAATTTCACAAATGCTCAAGCATTAATCTATGTAGCATACATAACATATTTTCACAAATGCTCAAGCATTCTGACTCAGGAAGGGTTCATTCTATGGGGCTCACATCCCCATGGGTAGCTCAGTTGGCCTAGGGCCACGGTTTGCACCTGGAGGTTATGGGTTCGAACATATCAGCCAACCCATTCACACAATCAAGAAGATTACGCGATCCTCTTAAAATTTGTGTGAATGGGTTGGCTGATATTGTTGACACCAAAAATGTCACTTTGCCTCTTCAAGATCCAAAGAGCTACATGAAGTCGCAACCTGCCATAAATAGGCAATGCTACTTTCAAAAAATCAAATCTTGTCAGAATCAACAAAAAAACTGCAAGATTCTTCAAGACAGCTAAAAGAGGAGTACACAAGAAGTTTCGGGCCATTTCAAAATCATTTGGCCTAACTTCGCTTCCCCGACAGCCGAAAGGAGCTCTTCGGCGGCAAAAGCATCGGAGACACCAAATCTTCGATCAGAGCCGATGGATGGTCTCAAAATACTTCCAAAAGGCTCCACGTCAAGTTCCGAGTCAAACCGACAACGTTTGACCCTACATCAACCCTCGAACAGGTAAATCAAGCCTCTCGGCGGCGAGAAACCACCGAGGCCATTACTCATCAGATAGAGCACATGGACGGCTTCAAAATGCTTATAAAGGGCTACACGTCAAATTTCAGGTCATTTCGACAACATTTGACCATAGTTTGACGCTCGGAAGCCAAATCAGGCCTCTCGGCGGCAAAGCTCTCCGGGACCATGGTTTCCAAGACAGAGCCTATGGATCATCTTAAAATGACTCCAATGGTTCCCTGTCAAATGTCAAGTCAATCGGACATCGGTTGACCGCACATCAAACCGCGACATCTTCATCGCGACAAAAGCAAGTCTACTGGTGATAGGACCCCAAACGACTTCAAAACTCAAACAAAAGCCTATGGTTGGTCTTATTTATTGCTCAGGAGGCTTCACACCAAAATTTCAGGTCATTCCGACATCGTTTGACCCAGTCCAGCTTCTGACGGAAAATCGGCAGCTCTGCGCTACAAAGTCTTCGGCTTTCTCAGGAAATTGGAAACTTTACAAAGTAAAATGCAAGGATTCTCATCAGGTTTCCTATAGGGAAATCAGGCCAATAAATGGTCAAAAATGTCAAGGAAAAATACAGAAGAAAAAAGAATAAAAAAATAGCAAAAAACGGACACAAAACGGGACAAAAGGGGGAAAACCCCCCCAGGGTCGCAGACCCCTGCGACCCTGGCCCAGGGTTGTCGGCGACCCTGGAGCCCGGGGTCGCCAGGAAGGCCCCGGAAACCCCGGTTTTCGCGTTTTTTTTCGCGATTCGAAGCGCCCAGCCTCTGGTACTTTCAAAATTCATGCTTTTGAGACACCAAATCCTCTGACATCCGTCCAAACCATGGGTCAATCATCAAGAGTATCGAAAACAATATTGATCGCCACCCGGTCAACCAAAAAAAGTGTGCTTTCTACCCGACCGATCGAGAAATCGACAGGACAGATGGCACCGACCCGCTGTTGGCAACAAACACCTGAAATTACATGGTCATCTGATGTCGATCTACCATGAAGATCCATCGATGATCATCACCAGAAGAATCCCAAAAGACGCAGCACGGCCCGCGACTCTTCAGATGCTCGGCAACCACTTAATGCGATTAATTGACTAGCTTTATTACAGTCATTAATCCATTTCTTTGGACGGACCAATCAGAAGCAAGCATCCGGGAGTTACAAGTCAATAGATTCATGGCATTTAACCCATGAAACTCCTCCCATCATGGCGATATAAAGGCGATTAAATCCCCTCAATCTCCTCCGGCCAATTAGAAGCCAAGAAAAAGGAGTTACAAAATAAAGAATTCAATTTTGTAACTCCTCCCTTTATGTAGCTTTATGACAATCAAGGCTCATAAACCCTCCTAAATGGCCACCTAAAAGCCTATAAATAGGAGAGCTCTCCAAGAAGAAAGGATCATCACAAAAAAACAGCAGACACACAGACAATAGACTGCAGAAAATCCAGAAACTCAGACAGAAAGAGGCATCAGAAGTCTAAGAGAGAAAACTCTGCGGAAATCCTACACCGACCACTGCTACAAGGTGACAAAAGTCCCTTGGGGGGTACCCCCCAAGGTCCTTGCCTTCTCCTTCTGCCGCCAATGGCTTAGACATGGCTTTTTCAAGCCCGTCTACTCAGCTTTTCATTGGACATAGGACCTTCTTTTGGTCTTTGTTCTCTAAAAACCTGAGGTTATAGCCAAGCCAAGCGAATCAATAGCATCCTCTGTTCTCATCTGCATGGATGATGGCGAAGCCAACATATGGCTTGCGACCGTCAATCTAAACGGGTCCCCCTACAATCTCCTGAGAAGTTAGATCCTCATTTTCTTGCTTTTCATTGTAGTTTGTATTTTTTCAAAGAGACAAAAATCACAACTCTTGTCTTTCATTATTGATAAGGATTGTAAATTGGCTATAAACGCCAAAATCGGCTATAAACGCCAGAAACCGGCTATAAACGCCAAAATCGGCTATAAATGCCAAGAAAAAATCGCCTTTCACGGCAAACCAAGAAAATGTCTCTTTTCTTAAATATATGTGCAATGGAAAACTTGAAAGAAGTTGATTTCCTTTTTACTTGCGAAGGTTGATCTCCGGATCACCACTTGTAATTCCAAGTAAAATAGAAAATCTGGCACACCCACAAAAAAAAAGAAATGTTGATGCACGCCCTTGCCCCCCGTTACGAAAGGGTCGGACCCGACGGACTCCCACATCCGCCGACTTCGGTAGAACCGAGCAGGAGCGTGGTCCATCAGATATGACAATCATATAGGCTGGAGAGTTTGAAAGGCCTCCATATGAACTACCTAATAGTAGTCATGTTGTTACCATTCACATTCACATTCAAATAAGACCACCTAATAGTAGTTTTGAAAGGCCTCCATATAGTGCTTGGTGCTAGTGTTGAACCATTCACATTCAAATAAGACCACCTTACCCCCGTGCCGATAGAACAATTCCCAGACTTTGCAGATGTAGCCATAGTAGTCTTGTTTCTCCCCTCGTATTCCCCTTCCACGACCAAGCTGCTACTCTGGCTCCTACGGCATTTCTCATGGTCTATAGTGTGGTATCAGATGCAATTGCCATCACACGCCTAGTAAAGACTCAAATCACTTGGGATCTAGGGCCATTTGCTATTGACCACATCTCATCAAAAGCTTCTGGTGACCCTAGAGTTCGCCAATTGATTCATTTACATAAGCAGATTAAGACAAATGTATTAGACTAATGTTATTTGAAATGTAATCCGTCTAGCGATTAAAATGATAATATTTTATGTCTTACATGTTGTTTGAACCATTTTGTAAATTCTTTACTTTGTATCTGCCCGACATCTCCACCTCTTTGATCTTGCACTAAATTCTTGTGTCCGTACTCAGATAGCTTTTAATGAATAAGTAAAAGTAGAGAATGAATAAGGAGTAACAAGCAATGCATAATTATGGCTAGATTGAAGCACATACTGTAGATACGGCTCACCTCGGGGCAATCATTCAGCACAAACCAATGAGCCATGTCACGCTCTCTTTGAGAAGGATCATGTTGCCCCATGTCATCAATCAGATGGGGCGCGACAGTTTGTGTGAAGACCGACAACCCCGGGCCCGTTCGCCACCATCATCATAACGCTCTACTCGGTCAGTCTGCCTTAAATACAATGAGCAAAAAGTGAGCAACTATTTGACAATGTAAGCCTCCGCGATCGAACCTTCAGGCCAAGCTCGATTGCACACGTACCCTATTAGGGTCTTCAGTAAACCTTTAAAACAACCAATGATAACAATGTTCGATTTTCAATGCAAGGCAATTGCACTAAAACATAAATTAATTAATCAATGGTCATCAACTATTACTTTCTATCGAGTACATCCGCTGATATTGCACCGATCCACCAAGGATGGCCTCGCGTGGCAAGCGAACCGATAGATGACCATCACATCAAAGAAAACCAAACCAACCAAACCAACCCAAGCCTTTCCCCACTAGGTGGGGTCGGCTATATGGATTTGACGACGCCAATTCAAATCTGTTTAGGGCCATGTCCTCCGTTAGATCTATGTAGGCAAGGCCATGTTTAATAGTTTCTTTCCAACTTCTCTTAGGTCTCTCTCTCCCTCTCCTCCTGACAATCTCCATGCTTTCACACCTTTTAATAGGTGCCTCATTGGACGCCTTCTAAAATGACCGAACCGTCACATCAAAGAAAGCAGGAGGTAAAATCCTCTCCAAGTTGCACAATATTAAAACTATCTGCTCCTCCAATTTTTTCAAATCACTATGTCTTTGTGTTTTCGAGCAACTGTCTTGGAAAAAGCTGCCTAACTCACATAATGTTGTACAAAATCCTTATTCAGAAATGCCGCCGCATGCCAATAGGAAGGATGCATTGGGTTAAGGTTGTGGCAATCATGGCTCTTTTAAACCGGCTAATTTATAATTTTCCGAGGTTACACACCTCGAGAGGTTCGCCGCATAGCCGTCGGATAGTTGATCGACTTCAAAATTCATTAAAATCCATCTCTATGTTTTGGTTCCAGAGTGTAAGAGGCATGCGGCTTCAAGCTGGATCCATTGCCCCTCTCCACTAGATGCAACTCTGGCCTGATGCCCATATTTTTCAAACCTACGCGCTTTCTCTGTGTCCTAGTTTTGCCCTTCTATGCCAAAATTGTTCCAACCAAAGCTACACATATGTTCTTCTCAATGTGCATAGGATCAATGTTGTGTCGGAGTTTTTTTGCACTTCTAGTAGGGCATTCAAATTAGAATGGTTTTCTTGTCCAATTCAGTTCTCCAGAGTCACGCGGTCTTTTGTTATTCTTGCCATACTTGACTGGCGCTAGTTCTTTTAGCTGGTCTAGTACCTTTTGGCCCGGTAAATCCAAAGAATCCTTTTCACACTCAGGCTAACCGTTGAAGGCCTTGCTTCTATGCCATTGGTGGTTCAGTTCCAAGTATTTTCGATGGCCAATGTACCCAATCTTATCTTTCAACTTCACCCCTAACGAGCTGTCGTTACACGAGGGGAAAGCATTATAACCTTTTGTGCTCCACCCAGGCAAGTTACCATATGCAGGAAAGTCATTATCGTCCACATCACAAGCCGCATGGATTTGAAAGGTCTATTTAGTGGAGGCATCATAAGTCGAAACACCATGACCCCACAACTCCTTCAACTCATCAACCAAGGCCCTCAGATATACATAGATATCGTTTCCCGGTGAGTTTGGTCCTGGAATAAATAATGACATCATCAAGAATGGCTCCTTCATGGACATCCATGTTGGCAAATTATAGGGCATAAGTATGACATGCCACATAAAAGGTGCTCATGTTACCGAAGGATTGAACCCATCGGTGGCTAACCCCAGCCTCACATTACGTGTCTCTTGGGCAAACTCTGGATATTTCTTATCAAATTCTTTCCATTCCACTGAATCAGCCGGATGCCTTGTTATCCCATCATCAACGCGCTTATCACTGTGCCATCTCATCTCTGTGGCTGTCTTCCTTGACATATACAATATGTGTAACCTCGGTGTCAATGGGAAGTAACGGAGCACCTTATGAGGATCTTCTTTCGCTTGCCATCATTGACCTTGTACCTAGGCTCTTCACATTCTGGACATTTATCCAATTGAGCATTCTCCTTCCAATACAACACACAATTGTGTTTGCATCCATCTATGTTCTTGTATCCCATGCCCAAGTGACGTAATAATTCCTTCGCCTCGGAAACTGATGACGGCACCACATGACCTTCGAGTAAGAAGTCCTTAAAAATCTGCAGAACCTTGTTGAACTACTTATTGCCTACACCCATTTTCTACCTTCACATGCAATATCTTGATGACAATGATAACAGGGTATCTGAGCTTTTGCATCCTAGGTTCAGGCCACGCTGAGTCCTGGGAAGCCTTCAACAAATTTTCAAAATCCTGCATATCATCCCTCTCTTAAGTATCTTCCTCCGAGTTAAGTTCCCCCAACGATGGTCCTCTATCAACTCATCATATTCATCCTGATTCTCTTTTGATTCTACCTCGCTCTCATCTGAATCATCGGGTTAAACTATAAGTTCCCCGTGATATATCCACCGTAGGTATGAGACATCATTCCTTGAATGTGCAAATGATTTCTCACGTTACATAGTCATGCTTTTATGGTTACAACAATCGTTACAACAGGCAGTTAATCAACACTGCCCCGCACGAATTCGCCTTTGCAAAATCAATAAATGAGTTCACCCCAGCTAGGTACTCCGCACTAAATCGTTCTCATAATGTAATATCCAACTCCTGTCCATATCTAACCTAATAATAATTAATTAGAAATTAGGAATTAGAAGTAGCTTGCATGGGTCCCTCCATGGTTAGGCAATAAATTAGAAATTTTTTCAAGTGATAGATGAGGTACTGAGAAACTCCAACCAACTTGATGTCCACCATTGATATTCATAAACAACAAAACAAATTCAAAATCATTAAATGTTAAAAAAAATCTATTGAAACTTGATTTACTTACTGTGTCATCAGTTATATATGGGCTTTTTGGTTGGTCAACTTTCATCTCCATCCTTCTAATATTCTCCACCGGCTTTCCTTGACAAAGGACCAACAAGTTTTGAATGGTTTGAAATATTTGCCCATTATTTTTATGGGATCCATCTACCTGATGATTGTATAGATATGGGTCTTTCCATCCCAATCAATGAAAGGCATGTGAGAACCAACATGCATGGAAGAAAATGAGCTCTTCCTCAATTGGAATCAGTTGAATTTAGGTGGTCAAGTGGAAGTAGTTTAGAACTTGATATATAATTATGCATTAAGTGATCCAATTAAGAATTTCCAAAGGAGTAATCCAAGAAAAAAAATCCCAATTAGTCATTGAGTGAATTGCCTGCATTGTGATTTGTGATCCTCACATCCAAATCACAATTAGAAGAGAATTTCTTCTAATCTTTATCCATTATTAATTATTGTTTATCCCCTTGTGTGGGTACCCTTCAGTCAGATTTTAATAAATCATATTGGACAAAGTGGGTGGATTATGGTTGGATTTTAGCCTTTCTTAACCTTCAAACCCAACCCATATGGGTTTCAGTCCTTAAAGATAAGTTAATGAATTATCAAATGGTGGTAATGAGATGTTTTGTCCTCTAAGGGGCAATCGGCAGAAAAAGACTTTGATGAGATTGCACATAGAGATATGAGAGCATCCTTGGCAGAACAAGCAATTAGTTAGCATTGTCGGCAATTTTTAGGGGCAATAATACCAAGTAAGTAGATATAGATAGATGACTTTGTATTCTCCATTCAATAATCAATCCAAGAAAGGGCCAAGGCACCCAAGACACATACATATAGAGAGTACTGATCCAGTGTGCGAGTCGCGCACTGATCAGTGTGCGCACCTCAATGTGAGGCCCACATGGGCCTCACCCTCGGATTGGGACCATGGGGGATTTGAAAGATCTGCCCTTGCCCTTCTTCTCTATAAAAAATCAAGGCCCATCCCTAATCATCATCACCTCCATCTGGGCCCCATAAGTTTAACGGTGTACAGCCCATTCGGATGGGTGTGCAGTCGATCCAACGGTGTACAGTACATTCGGATGGGTGCAAAGGTGGGAACCATGTGAAATGCAGGAGGGTTGTGTGTGTGGTCCATTCAGATGGACGATCAGGTGGGCCCCACCCTTGGTGCGCAAGATGCGCACGGTGTGCACCTGATAACTTATATATATATTATCTATATTAATAAAGGGATGTGCTCTTCCTCACATAAAGACACCTGGCGCAACCTCAAACTTTTTACAATGCCATTTCCGGAGTTGTCCTTATCCCTAAAATCTCTATATCTATTACACACTCAAAAGACCTAAAATCTCTCCATGAAGAATCATCTTCCACTCAAAAGCCTAAAATCTCTCCATGAGATCCCTAAATAAGCCAACACACCAGATGTGCTACATTTATATCAATCAATTCATGGGTCCCAGCCCGCATCATTTGATTTATGGACGGTTAGAATAAAGATGGTGGACCCCATTCATCTGGATCCCACTTAAACATACTTGGTCAATTTGTTAGGTCTATGATCATTTGATCCTTTGATATTTCTTAATCAATTCATGGGTCCCATCCCGCATAATATGATTTTATGGACGGTTAGAATAGAGATGGTGGACCCCATTCATCTGGGGGGTTCCACTTAAACAGGTTAGGTTTGGTCAATTTGTGAGGTCTATGATCATTTGATCATTTGACCTTTATCAAGCAATTCATGGGTCCCAGCCCACATCATATGGTTTTATGAACGGTTAGAATATAGATGGTGGACTCCATTCATCTTTGGGGGTCCCACTTAAATAAATTAGGTTTGGTCAATTTATGAGGTCTATGATCATTTGATCTTTATCAATCAATTCATGGGTCCCGGCCCGCATCATATGATTTTATGGATGGTTAGAATAGAGCTGGTGGACCCCATTCATCTGGGTCTCACGTAAAAATATTTAGTCAATTTGTTAGGTCTACGATCATTTGATCATTTGATCTTTTTAAATCAATTCATGGGTCTCATCCCGCATAATATGGTTTTATGAACGGTTAGAATAAAGATGGTGGACCCCATTCATCTGGGGAGTTCCACTTAAATAGGTTCGGTTTGATCAATTTGTGAAATCTATGATCATTTGATCATTTGATCTTTATCAAACAATTCATGGGTCCCAGGCCGCATCATATTGTTTCATGGACGGTTAGAATATAGATGGTGGACCCCATTCATCTTGGGGATCCCACTTAAATAGGTTAGGTTTGGTCAATTTGAGAGGTTTATGATCATTTGATCTTTATCAATCAATTCATGAGTCCCGGCCCGCATCAATTGATTTATGGACGGCTAGAATAAAGATGGTGGACCCCATTCATCTGGGTCCCACTTAAAAATATTTGGTCAATTTGTTAGGTCTCACTACAACAAGTTGCACTTTTAGCCACGTTTTTTAAAATTCGTCGGTAAAGGGTATACATTTGCCAACATTTTTACTTTCGTCGGTAAAGGGTAGACCTTTACCGACGTTTTTTAAAAACGTCGGCAAAGGCTAGACTTTTGCCGACGTTTTATGAAAAACGTGGCTAAAGGACTACCCTTTACCGACGTTTTTTTAAAATGTCGGCAAAAGTAATGACTTTTACCGACATTTCGTAAAAAGCGTGGCCAAAAGTGCATCCTTTACCGACGTTTTTCACAACGTTGGCAAAAGTATAGACTTTTATCGACGTTTCTAAAAAACGTGGCCAAAAGTTGACCCTTTACCGACGTTTTTTTAATAAAACGTCGGCAAAGGCCATTCTTAAATTTAAAAAAAAATAATTTATTTTTTAAATTTTACCGACGAAATAAAACGTCGGTAAATATGCTTTTAATTTTCTTTTTTAATTTTACTGACGAAATTAAACGTCGGTAAATATGTTTATGAATATTTATTTATTTTTATATTAATTTTACATGCGAAAATACAAACGTCAATAAATATGTTTATTAATTTTTATATTAATTGTACCGACGAAAATAAAAACGTCGGTAAATATCTTTTTAAATTTTTTTTTTTACCTTTACCGACGAAATTAATCGTCGGTAAATATGTTTATTAATTTTCATTTATTTTTACGATCATGTTACCAACAAAAATAAACATGTTGGTAAATATCTTTTTAAAGATTTATTTTTTACTTTTACCGGCGAAATTAAACGTCGGTAAATCTGTTTATTAATTTTTATTTATTTTTATATTCATTTTACCGACGAAAATAAAATAATTATATCCATGATGAATCAAGCGATAAGATTTGACCATATAATCATTGTTGACCTCCTAAAGAGGAGGTTTAGATCGGAAAAAAGTGGCCCACAAAAATTAAAATTGAACCATTAACCCTTTGGTCCTTTTGTCAATATCTCACAATACATGAAGGATCAATCGTTGAAATTTGATCCAGTAAACGTTACTTGCCATATAAAGGAGGTCTATGGCCCATATCTTGCATTAGAGGTCCAGATTGTTCGAAAATGTAGAAAAAATGGACTGCATGTCTTAACTCGTGAATGCACTGTAGTAACCATGCATTAATCCAATGATTGATATTTATTTCAAATATATTTCATGATCCATATTGAATCAACATTTGGGGTTGGGACCTATAACTATAAATGACCTTTTGAAGAGGACTAAAAATTTGGATTACGAAAATAGGGCGTACAAAATTCCATAAATGATGATATAATGGTCTGTACGTTTTCATCAATACATCACAATCTATAATGATCCAATGGTTGACTTTTGGTATCATAGCCGTTTTTAGCCCCCCTAACATGATCAACAGTTTGGATCACAAATGCTTGTCTTAGTGCCATTTGAAATGGACACAGTAGAAGCTTCATCCAAACATGCTAAAATCGGATTCCATCAATTTTAAGCCAATAAGAAGAGAAAAGTAGAGATGCCAAACTGAACCTAAGTGTTAAAAACCCAACGTTTTAAGGGTTAATTCATTATCCGGGAGTCCAATTTACGAGCCGTCAGTTCCTGCAAGTTAATTTCGCCTCGAGCGAGGTGCTCGTGTTGGTTTCCAATTTTTTCGGAGCCTTTTCCCGTTCCGTACGTCCTGTGGGCCGTTTTCGAACCTAAGTGTTGGAAAATCCTATGTTTTGCTTCTAATTCTCTAACCGGGAGTCCTATTTGCGAACCGTCAGTTTAGTCAATTTACTATATCCTCGAGCGAAGTGTTCGCGCCGGTTTCCAAATTTTTCGGTGGCCGTTTCCTATTCCGGACCCCCGGCGGGCCGTTTTTCAATCCTAAGTGATAGAAAATCCTTTTTGGTTTTTATTTTACTTCGGTAAAACTATTGCTGACATGGATGATAGAGTGAGGCCTTGAAGGATGTGGTGTGTATGTGATTGAGATCTAGATCTAGGTTTATGGCCTTCTTCTCTTAGAAAGAAAAAGAAAAAATCGGTGCTACTAGTTGTTGGAATATGAATCTTGGCCCAATAGTTTCAGCCTCGTGTTTGAAGAAATGGGAGCCTCATTATGATGAGTACCGGGCTGAGATGTGCAATGCCATGTCGATTAATGATGAATCCAAGAACATAGTAACCAAGCGAATCTACAAGAAATATAAGCAGGTAACTCCAGAAGATGCATAATCTCCTCAGTTTTTAGGTGTACCTCCCATGTCATCTGTTTTTAAATTCTAAATGAAATATATGAAAGGAAAGAAACTGACTCTCAAACAATTTAATCTGAATTTGGTCATAGGACAAACTTTTGGTCCACACGTGACTGTCAAGCTTGTACACTTGCCTTACTTCTTTATTTTAAATAAACATTGAATTTGAAGTCGTATGATGAACTTAAATTCTATCATTATAATTCTATCTCCGAAGTTGAAGTCGTATGATGAACTTAAATTCTACCATTATAATTCTATCTCCGAAAGTGGTGCAAGGTGAGTGCAGTGGCTATGCAAGCAGGGTGGTGATGGTAGTGCAGTGGGTGGTTGTGAGGGAGAGTAAGAGAGTAGGAGAAAGAGACGGGAAAGAAAAGAATGGAGAAGGAGACGAAAATTAGCGTCGGAAAGTTTATCACCGATGTTTAATATAAAACATAGTGAAGGTTGGTAGTCTTTTTTACTTGTTTTCAAATAAAAAAAATTAAACTAATTTTTATCGACGAAAAATCTATTTTTTGCGACTAAAATAATCGTCGGTAAATTTAGCAAATTTTTTCCCTCTCCGGCCACCGAAACCCCTATTTTTATTATTAACATCATTTTTAGGGAAAATAAATATCAAAAACTATTATCGACGGATTCTATTATCAACAAATTTTATGAAGTAAGTAAAATGAACTTTTAGTGATGTTTTCCTGTAAAAGTCGGTAAAATTTAATTTAATTTTTAGAAAAATTAAAAATAAAGACTTTTACCGACGAATTTTATTTTGACCGACGAAAATTAGCGTTGGAAAAAGTTTTACTGCCGTTTTATATTAAACGTCTGTAAATGTTAAAAAAATAAAATAATTTTTACCGACGTTTATATAAACGTCGGCAAGCCAAAATTTCCATCTCCCGCCTCCCCTTTTCATTTCCCTCTCCCGCCTCCCCTTTTGCCCTTATCTCTCACTCATTTCTTTCTTTCTTTCCCTCTCCCGTGAATCTCATCTCCTCTCGCCTCTCCCCTGCTTCCTCCTCTGTTCCGCCCTGTGCCCACCTGCACACCACTCCCCCTCTCTCTCTATCTTCCTCCCCTGTTCCTCTCGTGTCCTCTCCTTTCTTTCTTCCTTATCCTCTCCTTTCTCCTTCTCCTTCCCACCGCTCTCTCCGCTGCTACCCACCTTCTCTTCTCCTCCCCACTGCGCCTGAGCCCACTCCACATTCATTGTGCACCACAAGGCACCCCACTGTCCTCGCACCCCTTAACCCAGCCCACTGCACCAAGCGCCCTCCCCTTTTCTAATCTTGGCTGCAGGTTTGTCAATTTTGGCAATATGATCAAAACCCTAGTTTCTATATGAGAAGAGAATTTCTTCAGTCAGATACAATCTTATTTGGGTCTTCACTTTTTCTCTTTTCTGTTTTGTTTCCAGGTGAAGGAATTGGAAGGGGCCGTTCTTGAGTTGCTATCCACATGGGACCATTGCATGCATTTCTCTTGTTGGTGCTCGAGTCTATTGGAAACAGCTATCAGCCTAAAGACGAGGTGCCTTTGATCTCTCTCTCTCTCACTGTTTCTTGTTTGTTTTTGTTTCTGTTACCCTACTTTTCCCCCTTTTGTTTTTCTGGGTTTGGTATGTAATTGCAGTTGATGGATTTTAAGTAGTTGTTAGAGGATGAGATTGTGAAGATCAAGAGGGATTAGACTTCTATTCTGCGGAATAACCCATTTTTAAGGCTATTCAAGGAAACCATTTGGGTAAAACTCCAACCTTCCATTTTTGAATATTAAAATTTTTTTTTTGTTCTTCAACTGATTTATGGAAATTGATATATATATATTGTAAGTGCCTAAAAATTACGGGCTTAGTTCAGGGATTAGAATCCCCATTTTGGGTGGTTTAGATGAAGATGATCGTGGCTCCGGTTAGACCTGAAGAGGAAGAGAAGAAAACACGTCAGAGGACCCTGGCTGTGGGCAGCGCAAGGCTCTCCGATGCTTAAGTCAGTTCAGGGACTGAATAAGGGAGATAGAGAGAAAATAGCAGAGTGAGTCTGTGTATTATGGGTTACGTACCTTAGAATGGAGACAGAGATGCTATTTATAGGAGAGGAAGACGACTTGCATGGGCGAGCTCCAAGATGGGCCTGACCACTCGAGTGGCCCTGTCCACTCAGCCCACAATTCATTAAATGCTCGCCTTACCCACCCATGCTTCATTAAATGCCAATCTTATCGGGTCAGGCGGTGGTTTGACTTTTGGGCCAGGTCCCATCGGGCCTGGCCCACGGCCATGCTTTGGGGGCGCACGTGCTCTGTATACGCCATTTTGTCAGTAATGATGGTTTGCAGGGCACGCCTTAGCACGTGCCTCCATCCTGTCGACAGTCCCGTCAAGGTCTGTCAAATCTACCGTGCTGAGGTCGGTGTACAATGTCCCGTGACGCCTGACCTCGGGTGCTCATCTCGGCGAGTGCCGCGACCCTTTAGCCGCAACCCGTTTCGGCCGAGTGGAGGTGAGACTAAGTTCTAAAGATCGGGACTAGCTTTGATCTTGGCTTAGTGAAAATATCCCCACACAATTGCCCCCCAGCTTTTGAGCTCTTAGAGTATCCCAACTCTTTGAGGTCGGAAGCTGACAAGGACTCGCAGAGAGAATTGCGAGATGCCGCGTGCCGTGATGCCCTTGCAAAGGAAGCCTAAACGGTTTGTGGTTTTGAAATCACATTTAATACCGTGCAGCTTCTATGTACTTATTTCTGCCCGCCGTCGCTTCGGCGTTCGAGGCATTAAATGGCGCATGGAAACAGGCTGGCGCTTCCACGTGTCTCCTTTAGCTTGGCTGGGCCGTCTTTTCGTGACGGCGCGCGCAGCGAAAAGGCGCGCCTTCTTCGAGTTTCGAAAAGGCGCCATGATTAGGCGCCCTACTTTCAGCTATAAGTAGGGGGGGCGCCTCTCTTTTTTCTTCTTTCTTCTTTATCTTCACTCCGAAACTCTGTCTTTCTTCCTATTTTGCTTTCGCTTGCGAAACTTTCTTCTTTCCTTTTCACTCTCGCTCCCAGGGCTCTCTTCTTCCTTCCCTGCCTTCGTCTTCTTGAACGGGAGAGACCTTTGCAGAGATTCTCCAGATTTTTCGCCGGAAAGAGGTGCTGTTAGGGCTCTGCTCTGCTGTTCGTCCTTTTAGTAAGTTTCCTCCCTCTCACCCCTGTTTCATTCTGCTTCCTAGGGTTCTGTCTAGGATTTTCTTTCGCTTCCAGCACATTCTTCCTTTCTTCTAGCTTTTTCATTTGAGAGATGGGCATTTACAGCCACAGGATAGAGCCGACCTTAGGGTTAGGTATAGCATACCAGATGGGGTCCAAGTCATGGCGACCCCTCCTACGGCTCTTGTCCTTGGTGACTTTTACAACGGCTGGATGCCGTTTCCCTTGGTAGCCATGATCGAGGGCGGGGTTAGGTTTCCCCTCCGCCCTCTGCTTAGGGAGTGTTTCAAGGTGTGGAATCTCTGCCCCTGCCAACTGATGCCCAACAGTTTCAAAATTGTAATGTGCACGGACGCGCTCAACACAATTTTGGGCATCGGTCCCGGCGTCCACGATATCGAGGACGCCTACGATATTTGCAAATCCGGGAAGGATATGTACTACCTCCGCATCAAGCCAGGTCGGAGGCCATTTGTGCAAGCCTTGGAGGATTCCAATAAATATGCCGGGGACGACCGTCTGATGGTCACGGGCAACTGGGAGTTCAGCGATGACGAGGCCATCGCGGAAAGATTTTTCAAGATCCCTCGTCACTTCGGCACCCCTCTAAGTAATTGCAGCCTTAGTACTCCATTTTACTTCTTCTGTTCCTTCGTGTTGCGAGGCTTATGCTCTTTGTTTGCTCTGCAGGAGTTCGTCAGAGGAGAGCGGCTGCTTCCCGAGACGGCTGGAAATTGAACAAAGCTTGGATCCGCGCTTTGGAGAGCTACCACAGCCACAAGGATAGGTCGGCGTGGAAGCTGCTGGGGTACGAGCCTAGGTACCGCGGTTACAGGAGCAAGAAGCACATTGCTCACCGCACGCAAGCTGCGGCGGAAGTAGAGGAGGAAGGTAGTGGGGAGGAAGAGCGGACCGCGGCCGACTCTGAGGACCGCGCTGCGTCCAATTTCGAGACCTCTACTTCGGGATCCGAGGAGGACGACGCCGAGACGATCGGAAGGATCGCTCTATCGTCGGAGAGCGATTCTGAGGAGGCGATGGGCAAGACCCGCCCGAAACCGGTCTTCAAAAACCTCAAGGCCCTGCCCGTTGGAGGCAGAGGTCGGGGCGCCGCGTCCTCTTCCCGTGCGCCTCCTTCGGCGAGCGCGCCTTCGTCTTCCATCGCGCCTCCTTCAGCGCGGACGCCGACGCCTCACTCCGCGGCCGGGCCTAGCACATCCGTGGTCGCCTCTCCCTTGGCCATGCAGGGGGACGACCTGGCCAGGAAAAGGGCCAGGGTCGAAGGCTCCACGGGGGAGTCTTCGGCCGGCGGGATGCCGACGCGGGCTTCTCCTGCCCCTTGGAGGCCGAGCTTCATGCTCCAGCCCGGGAGACCGATGACAGTAGAGGACCGTCTCTCCGGGGGGCCTCTGGTGATCGCCTGCCTGGGCAGTGCATGCGCTCTACTGCGGGACATGGAGAAGTATGGTGAGATGGATGACATCTCCCTGCTGGCCTCGCAGATGAAGGCGAGCTTGAGCGTAAGTACGGTAGCCTTTAATCCTTTTTTCTTCCTTTTGACTATAGCTTTTACTCACGGGCGGTTTGGTTTTCTTTGCAGATCGTACAGATGGCACAGGTCTCGGTATCGCGAGTCCAGAAGTGCCATAACGAGCTCAAGCGGATCCAGGCTAACTGCGAGCAGCAGAAGAAGACCCTGGAGGAGGGCCAGGCAAGGGTGAGGGAATATGAGGAGACACACCAGTCCCTCTTTGCCGAGCTCGACAAGATGAAGTCGAATTTCGACTTTGTCAAAAGGAGGGAGGCCGAGCTGGAAAGGAGGATAGCCGACCTCGAGAGGCAGAGAGCCGAGCTTGAGTTCAAGAATCAAGCCGAGGTCAACGCTGCCTTCCAGGATGGCGTCGACGTGGCTGGCGAGGAGTACGCGGCACAGGTTGATGACATTCGAGTCTCATCCTGGGAGATGGGGTGGAAGGCGGCCCTTGAGAAGGCGGGAGTCCCCAGGGATCATCCTGCATACATCAGTCCGGATGAGTACCCGCGCTCTGATGCTGAGTCGATCCCCGCGGCATACTCTGGGAGGGACCCCGCGGCCGAGCTGGAACCGGTACTTCCCCTTTCTGCACCAGAGGCGCCTGCTGCTGCCGCGACTCCGGCCTCGGCTTCCACCTCTGGAGCCCCTCCATCCGCCGCGAATCCGACCGCGGACGGCGTCGCGCTTGCTGCCTGAAGCTCTTTTGGCTGCTCCCCTTCCCTTTTTTTTTTGTCTTTCGGATGTAATTTTTCACCTTTTTAATGTAACACAACTCTTTTACCTTGAATGAAGATTTACTTTTGTGTCCGTTCCGCGTTCTGTTTTCTTTGCACTTTTGTTTGGTTTGAATGTGCCAAGTGTTTCATTTTGGTTATATGGCCGAATTCCCACATTTTGGAAACCCGCGATCGATTAGCCGCGTTTAATAGCTGTAGCTTTTAGAATGCGATGTAGGGTCCTTGGGGCATGGAGTGCGTTGATGGTGAATGAACGGTGCGACCAAAGTAGAAAGAAAATTTTGTACAAGTATATGAGCTCGGCGGGTGCCGAGCTGCCTTAGTCCGGGATCAAACTGTTTAGGATAGTTGCCCAGCGACTAGGTGTGTAAGCAAGGCGATCTTTCTGGCTCGTCGCCAGGGGCCGTGCCGGCTTATCTGGCGCGAAGGCCGAGATACGGTTATCACGTGAATGGGGAAGTCCCCCTGGCTCGTCACCAGGGGCCGTGCTGGCTATCTGGCGCGAGGGCCGAGATGCTCTTGTCGCACGAATGGAGAAGTCCCCCTGGCTCGTCACCAGGGGCCGTGCTGGTTATCTGGCGCGAGGGCCGAGATTCGCACGAATGGAGAAGTCCCCGTGGCTCGCCACCAGGGGCCGTGCTGGCTATCTGGCGCGAGGGCCGAGATGCGTTTGTCGAGCGAATGGAGAAGTCCCCCTGGCTCGTCACCAGGGGCCGTGCTGGCAATCTGGCGCGAGGGCCGAGATACGCACGAATGGAGAAGTCTCTACCGAGCTGGAGAATTGCGTTGTTGCCGCGGTTCTTGACTTAGAACAATCTTGACTTAGAACAATAAGAGAAACTTTTGAGAGGAAATGTTCTTCATTGACTTGCATAAACTGAATACATTTCAAAAGTAAAATTTCTTGAGGTGCGAGGCGTTCCATGGCCGTGGCAGTAACTTTCCATCCATATCCTCGAGTTTGTATGCGGACCGGCCAACAGTCGAGACTACCTTGAATGGGTCGCGCCAGTTTGGAGCCAACTTGCCTTGGTTCGGGTCCTTGTCCGCAGGCAGTGCTTTTTTCAGGACCAGTTCTCCAATGGAGAACTTTCTTTCCCGAACTCTTTGATTGTAATCTCTTGCGAGCCATTGCTGATAGGCTGCCAATCGGATGGACGCCGCTTCCCCGCGCTCTTCGGCCAGATCCAATCCCAGGGTCAGGTTCTTCTCGTTTTGAATTTGGTCAAAAAGTTCAGACCTGAGCGTTGGAAGGCCGATCTCAAGCGGGATCACGACCTCCATTCCATATGCCAAGGAGAATGGACTTTCCGAAGTGGAACACCTCGGGGTAGTCCTGTATGCCCACAAGGCGCTGGGTAACGCTTCCACCCATCTCCCTTTGGCCCCATCGAGTCTCTTTTTGAGTCCATCAAGGACCACTTTGTTTGAGATCTCGGCCTAGCCGTTGCTCTGGGGATAGGCTGGAGTCGAGTAATGGTTCCTAATGCCGAGCTCCTTGCAGAAATTTTTGAAGAGGCTGGAGTCAAACTGGGTCCCGTTGTCCGAGACCAAGATTCGAGGGATGCCGAACCTCGTGATGATGTTCTTCGATACGAAGTTCTTGGAGTCCCGTTCAGTGATGGAAGACAACGCTTCTGCCTTTATCCATTTGGTGAAATAGTCAGTGGCCACTATCAGCCACCTCTTATTCCCTGGAGCTCAATGGAGAGGTCCCACGATGTCCAGCCCCCACTGAGCAAAGGGCCACGGGCTGGAGAGTGGGCTCAGATCCTGTGCAGGTTGATAGAGGTTGTGCGAGAACTTCTGGCACTTCTCGCATTTCATAACATACATCTGTGCGTCCTTCTGCATGTATGGCCACCGATATCCTTGGCTTATAGCCCGGTAAGCTAGTCACCTTCCTCCGATGTGACTTCCGCAGATGCCTTCATGTATTTCACTAGAGATAAGGACCTATGAAGGATTTTCTGTACAGTTTTCCTTCTGGAGAGAGCCAGAACCGGGCTGCCCTGAGCCTGATTTTGTGAGCCTGAGCTCTGTCCTCGGGGAGTTGGTCATCTTTGAGGTACGCAATGATGGGATCCATCCAACTAGGCCCGAGGTCGATGCACAAAATTTGCCGTGGTGGGCGGAGCTCTATACTTGGTGACGTCAGCGAGCCTACCTCCATGGTCCTCTTTTTTCCAGCTTCGACGGCGGAAGCTAGGTTGGCGAGCGCGTCAGCATGTGAGTTAGAGTCTTTGCCGATTTGTCTGAATCCTGCTTCCGGAAATTGAGATAGGAGCTTCTTGGCGAGGGCCAAATAGGCTGCCATTCTATCGTCGCGAGCCTGGTAATCTCCAGTAAGCTGGCTCGTCACCAACTGTGAGTCACTGAAGACTACCAGCTGTTGAGCTCCGAGAATCTTGGCACAATTCAGCCCTGCCAGTAATGCTTCGTATTCTGCCTCATTGTTTGACGCTCGGAAGTCAAGGGTCAGGGCCTGCTCAATGACTAGCCCTTTCGGAGACTGGAGAACTACGCCGACGCCGGCCCTTCTAGAGGTGGAAGACCCGTCAACGAGGACCTTCCAAGCTGAATCTCGGAACGTATCCCGGGATTGCTCGTAATCAGTCCCCGAGACTGAGTCGTTATGCCCCCGGCCCCCCAGTTCGGGGTCGAGTGGGCTCAGCGTCGAACTCGGCGAAGTAAACTCGACGATGAAGTCCGCCAAAATCTGCGCTTTGATCGCTGTCCTGGGTTGGTACTGGATGTCGTACTGTCCCAGCTCCACGGCCCTTCTTGAAACGCGACCGGAGAAGTCGGCCTTTCGGAAGACAGACTTGAGTTGATGTTCAGTAACCACCACTATCGTGTGGGCCTGGAAATAGTGTGAGAGCTTTCGAGAGTAACCACTACTTCTCCATCTGCAAGTATCTGGTTTCCGCGTTGAGGAGGGTCTTGCTTGTATAGTAAATGGGCTTCTGCTGCCCTTCCTCTTCCCTGACCAGTACTAAGCTTACAACGTGATCGGAGACCGCCAAGTACAAGTACAGTGCTTCGCCTTTCTTTGGGGTTGACAGTAGTGGAGGTGAGGCCAGGTAAGCTTTGAGCTCTTGGAGAGCCGAGTCACATTCCGGGGTCCACTCGAACCTCAGGTTCTTCAGCAGCAGGAAGAAAGGACGGCACTTGTCGGAAGACCTGCAGATGAAGCGGTTGAGAGTGGCGGCCATGCCAGTGAGCCGCTGGACCTACTTCGTCATTGCCGGGCTCTGAATTCCCAGGATTGCGGAGATTTGGTCTGGGTTTGCTTCAATACCTCGTCTCGTGACGAGGCTCCCTAAGAATTTGCCGGAGCCAACTCCGAAGGCGCATTTGGAGGCGTTCAGTTTTAATCCGAACCTCTGGAGAACGTCAAATACCTGGCCGAGGTCCGTCAAATGGTCTCGAGACCGGATGGATTTGACGACCATGTCGTCAATGTACACCTCGACTGTTTCGCCGAGCTGGTCTTGGAACATTTTGGTGACCAACCTCTGGTAGGTCGCCCCTGCATTCTTCAAGCCGCACGGCATCACCTTGTAGCAGTAGGTACCCCGAGGAGTGATGAATGCCGTTTTCTCTTCGTCTGGTCCATACATGGGTATCTGGTGATAGCCGCGGTAAGCGTCGATGAAGCTCATCCTTTCATGACCGGCAGTGGCATCGATCATCTGGTCGATCTTCGGGAGTGGAAAGCAGTCTTTGGGACATGCCTTGTTAAGGTCGGTGAAGTCGACGCAAACTCTCCACTTTCCGGTCTTCTTTTTCACTACCATGGTGTTCGCCAGCCATTTCGGGTACTGGACCTCTCTGATGGCGTTTGCCTTTAGCAATTTCTCCACTTCTTCGACCACTGCCGCAGATTGCTCGACTCCGGATCTTCTGGCCTTTTGGACCACAGGCTCGACTTGAGGGTCAACGTTCAGCCTGTGGCTCGTGACCTCGGGGTCCACGCCGGGCATTTCCTGCGGGGTCCAGGCGAAAACCTCTCTGTTCTACAACAGGAAGTCAAGCAGCTCAGACCTCTCCAGCTTGGTGAGCTGACTCCCAAGCAGGAAGTACCTCTCGAGATCACTGGGGTCAAGCCTGACCTCGGTGAGATCTTCAGTGCTCTTTTCTTCTGGATCGCGGCCAATTCCGTCCAGTTCGGCCTCCAGCTCTGCCATATGCACTTGCTTTGGCTCTTCCTCGCCGGTCGCGACGGCCATCATGCAGCGCTTGGCCATCTGCTGGTCTCCGTCGACTGTGACCACCTCGATCTTGCCATCCCTTTCCAACGGGAACTTAAGTTTCTGATGGTAGGAGGAGGGGACAGCCTCTATCTGGTGCAGCTAGCTCCTCCCTATGATGGCATTGTAGGGGGATGGCGTATCTACGACGAGGAAGTCAGCCGCTACTGCCGTGCCTCCGACTTGGACTTTGAGGGAGACTCTTCCCTTTGGATACACGGGCTTCGCGCTGAACCCTATCAGGGGGGTCCGCGCTTCTTGGAGATCTTCTTCGGTGAGCCCCATCTTGGTAAAGCAGTCGAAGTACAGGATCTCGGACGAACTGCCGGGGTCGACGAGGATCCTCTGCACCTTGCAGCTCCCCAGCTTCAGGGTCATAATCAGCGGGTCATTGTGAGGGAGTTGGACTCCTTCCAGGTCCTCGTCTGAGAACCAAATCTTTGGCCTCTCTTTCCGAGCCTTTTTGGAGGCTGGTCCGAGCTCGGCCGCCATGACCTGCTTCCCATGGGAGGCCCTCCTGGCCTCGGCACGGGCCTGGCCGCTGTTTTGCTTAGCGGGAGCCAGGTGAATGACGCTTATGATTCTTTCTGACCCGTCGCTGTCGTGGCTCTCCTCGGCTCGGCGCCGAGGTTGCTCATTGCTTCTGTTGCCTGCTCTCTTGCAGTACTCCTTCAGGTGCCCACTCTTGACGAGCCTTTCGAGATGGTCTTTGAGGGAGTAGCAAGCCCCAGTGTTATGCCCGCTCTGCTTGTGGTATGCGCAGAACCTGGTCTGATCCCTCGTAGAGGGGTCGCTCTTCATGGGCTCCGGCCATTTAAAGTACGGCTTCCCTTGGATCTTGTCCAGTATCTGGTGAATCGGCTCTTTGAAGACTGTATTGACCCTCTCGCGCGAAGAATAGGATGGTCTATGTCTCTTGTCCCCTCCTGAAGTGTGAGTCGGGGCTGACGATTGGCCACCCGAGTGGTGATCTCGGCTCGTCTCTTCTCTGCGGAAGGTTCTCTTTTCCTTCCCGGAGGTTCGATCTTCCCGCCGGGATCGATCCTCCTGTCGCGGTCGGTCCTCCTGCCGAGATCGGTTCTCGTTCCGAGACCGGCTCTTGGAAACGCCAAAACTCTCATTGGCCTGCGCCTCGTCCTCTTCTTGCTCGATGTATTTGTTCACCCTCGCCATGAGGGCTGTTACGGAGAGGACAGGGTTTCGCACGAGCTCTTTCCGGAGTTCGCACCCTGGCAGGAGGGCGTGCTGGAAGGACCTGATCGCGACATCTTCAGAGGAGTTATCGATTTGGCTATAAACCGTCCAGAATCTCTTGGTGAATTGAGTGACGCTTTCACTCCACCTCATTCTGAGGGCCATGATGTCGCTGTCAGTCTTTGGAATGACTCTGTGCGCCTGGAATTTCCCCAGGAAGGAGTCTCGCAACTGAGACCAGTTCGTGATCGATCCTTCCGGGAGCGCACATAACCATTTGAGGGGAAGATCCCCCAGGCTGGAGGAGAAGACTCTGCAGTTGAGGTGCCCGACGTCCCCCCAGACGGATAGTTTCTGGGTGAAATGCCGGAGATGTGCCGCTGGGTCCGAGGTTCCGTCGTAGAGGACGAACCTCGGGACGCTGAACTTTTTTGGGAGGGGATAGTCGATGATTTCTCTGGAGAAAGGAGATGAGTCGAGGCCAGCAAAGTCGGGGATGTCTGGCTGGTTCTGAGCGAGCCCCGCCTCCTTCAGGGTGTTCTGGATGGCCTGTTTGACCAGGTGGTCAATCAGAGCCTTTTGATCTCCCGCCTCTGATCTCTGCATTGACCACCTGTCAATATGGTTATGGCAGGAGCTCCCAGCGTGACTCCGTTCGCGGCTCTTGTCGTCCAGATGCTGCCTTAAGTCCTTGCCGGTGACGGGATCCTTTCTGCCCACGAGATCATCGCCCCCGGGGACCGTCTCCTTCTCCCGGAGCTGCTGCCTGAGTTGGCGGATAAGATCGTCTTCCTCCTGGAGGGCGAGGTTCTGAGCCCTGATTGCTGCTTGAGCGGGGTCGGCTCTGTTACCTTCGTGGTTCGAGCGGCACTCGGATCGGTGTGATCCCGCCGCTGCCGGGGCTTTACCTTTCGAAAAACGCTCTTGGAGGGGAGCATTCAGCCGCGGTGGACTCCCCATCTCCAACGGGGATGAGGCAGATTCAGTGTGGTAACTGTCCACCTCCGCGGCCTCCCCTCTCGCGTTGCGCTCCTCCGGATGGGACACGTAGGGCAATGGTCCAGGGAGAACCAGCGGCCCTGGAGGGAGGGACTTCGGGTGCTCTCCGCCTCTTTTGTTTCTCGGAGCCATGGTGATTGGAAAAGTTTTGAGAAGGGTTTTTGGGTATGGGTTAATACTTTCCCACAGACGGCGCCAATTGTAAGTGCCTAAAAATTACGGGCTTTGGGTCAGGGATTAGAATCCCCGTTTTGGGTGGTTTAGATGAAGATGATCGTGGCTCCGGTTAGACCTGAAGAGGAAGAGAAGAAAACACGTCAGAGGACCCTGGCTGTGGGCAGCGCAAGGCTCTCCGATGCTTAAGTCAGTTCAGGGACTGAATAAGGGAGATAGAGAGAAAATAGCAGAGTGAGTCTGTGTATTATGGGTTACGTACCTTAGAATGGAGACGGAGATGCTATTTATAGGAGAGGAAGACGACTTGCGTGGGCGAGCTCCAAGATGGGCCTGACCACTCGAGTGGCCCTGTCCACTCAGCCCACAATTCATTAAATGCTCGCCTTACCTACCCATGCTTCATTAAATGCCAATCTTATCGGGTCAGGCGGCGGTTTGACTTTTGGGCCAGGTCCCATCGGGCCTGGCCCGGGGCCATGCTTTGGGGGCGCACGTGCTCTGTATACGTCGTTTTGTCAGTAATGATGGTTTGCAGGGCACGCCTTAGCACGTGCCTCCATCCTGTCGACAGTCCCGTCAAGGTCTGTCAAATCTGCCGTGCCGAGGTCGGTGTACAATGTCCCGTGACGCCTGACCTCGGGGTGCTCATCTCGGCGAGTGCCGCGACCCTTTAGCCGCAACCCGTTTCGGCCGAGTGGAGGTGAGATTAAGTTCTTAAGATCGGGACTAGCTTTGATCTTGGCTTAGTGAAAATATCCCCACACACATATATATATATTGTTTAATATGCATTTCGAAGTGGTAATCACGTTATCTATTTTATTATTTTGTTAGAATGGATGGTAAAATTGGAAACCAATTGTGGGGGTGGCATTAGAAGTTAAGCTGGGAACCATATGGAATGAAAAGTTGGTGAAATAGTATTCTACCTAAGCATGGTTTCATTTTTCACCCTTGAATGAATGCATAGTGGAAGCCGGAACAATGATAAGAGATGAGTTTGATTAACAGGATTGGAGATATATGGATGGTGGGGATGGTAAGGGAGGGAGTGTTATAAAGGTAGTTGATATTAATTGGGAGGTGTTGCAAATGGTGATCCGGCTCTATGACTACTTATATATGTCTGAAAGATATAGAGCAGAGGGTATATAGTCGATTCAGGTAAAGGGAAGTGGGGTATTGGAACAGGAGGGAAGGAGATGGGTATAATTCTTTCTTCTTGATTGACACCTGTCCAACATTTTGATTCTTTCTATAGAATGTTCATCATGTAGGTCAACCAATGCTTGGTGAAGAGTAGGAGGAACTTGTAATGACCAGTACCCAGTGCAACCTTTTGAATACCAAATGCCCATTAAGTGGAAAGCCTGTTACTCAATTTGAAAATCCAGTACGCAGGTACAGTTATTTTGTCCAAAATTCTTCATAAGAGATAGATACTACATGTTTAGGGAAGTGAATTGGCATTCCCTTTTCTCCGTTTTTGGGACTTTAACACTCATGCTTTTGAATATTAGTCATTTTTAGGATAGTTCGATCAATTTTTTTATATTATAATTTTAGGGAATAAATGGAGCTGTTCGAGATGATATTCTACTGCAGCTTTCAGTTCCTATTATGTTTGTGCAGGTATATATGGTTTTAGGTTTCATGTTTTCTTATAGTTTTGTCTGAGTCCTTTCCCTGTTCTATCCTTAATGTGATATAATTCATGGTGAAGGGTAGCAAAGATGGACTCTGTCAGCTGGATAGGTTGGGCACTGTTCAAAAGAAGATGAATTGTGTCAATGAGTTGCATGTGATTGATGGCGGTGACCACTCTTTCAAGATAGGAAAAAAATTCCTGCAATCAAATGGGTCAAGCCAGGCTGAAGCAGAAAAGCAAGCTCTCAGGGCTATTGCAGAGTTCATCTTTAAATCTATCCAGGTTAGGTGATTTACTGTAACTATGAGAAACACTTATTTCATAACAACATCTGTAACAGTGTAGGCATTTTGTATCCTGCCTTTTCTTGTTATACTGTTTTGTCAGAATTAGCTATGTGATATTGGTAGAATGCATGCATTAGGGAATGAATGTTCTCATGCTGTTTCTCTATCTAATAATTCTCTTATGACTTTATGTCTCAAATGTAGGCATTTTGGGGGTATTGAACTAGGGACTGGAGGATTAGTCAGGGCCTATGGAGGAGTTGCAGCAGAGTTCTTGAAAAATGCTTAACACTTGCCTAGTGAAATCTCAGGTATTGGCTAGCTGCTTGTTAATATTCGTCAACTTTGGATTTAGCTGTACAATATATGCCTCTACACCTATATATAGGTACAGTGTGTGAATTTGTTACCTATACGTATACCCTAATGCATTGTAAGTATATGTTATGCAACATGGCATGAGTGTTCATGTGTTTGTGGCATGATGAACTAAAAATATCCCCACACACCATGGATGCAGGTTTCAGGTTATTTGTGTTAATGATTTTCTGTGGAGATGTAATGATTTTTTGAACCCATGTTTGTGAATTCAATGAGAGATGAATGTAGGGAATTTGTGTTGAGATGAATATGTATAAGAACAATTTAAATGATTATAAATGGAATTTTTGCAGGGTTTGTTCACCACCTTCCTTTGTTCAGCATTTTTGTGTTGTTTGAATGGTTCAAGATTGGTTTCAATGATTCGAATCCTCTTTTCAGAATCTCTGTTTGGTTTCAATGATTTGATGTTCGCAATGCACCCGCAATCCCCGCCAAGCCATGTGCATGGAACATCTGCTTCGAATGAGGATTGTTAGTCCAGTGCCTGTTTTGCATTTTAGGGTGTATTGTTTTGTGTTCCTTGGGCTGATGGGTGTAGCTTCTCTTTCCCTCTTGTTGTTGCTTGCTCTTCTGTTTTCATTTCCTTTGTTTTCTGCTTTTGCATGTTCATTGTTCTAGCAAAAAACAAAAACAAAAAATAAAGAAAAAAAAAGATAGAGGATCTGAAGATATTTCAAGAGTGGAAGATCATAGGCATCCAGCTACACTTTCGCTGCATTCCAATCTCCTCCCTCTTACTTTTTAGGCCGTCAATCAATCAATGCATTAGTATTATCATCATTTTTTTTAACTTATGAATCTTTTAAGTGTGGTAATTCCCACATCAACAGCTTTTTCTATTGTTATAGGACACTTAAAAGAGACTTTTAAGTAGTGTAGTTGGTAAATATTTCCTTACATACTGTATCAGACTGGTTTTCAGTTTGTTTTTGCATCGGACTGTTATTTGTATGCTGATGCCTTTAAAAAGGTCAATATAATGTGTGCTTTCTGTTAATAATTGTGCACTTAATAACAAAAAACTTCTCTGTTGCATTACCATTTTAATTATTTCAAGCATATGTATTTTGATAGCTGTGGATGTTATTTTGTTACAGTATAATTGTGCACTTTTTGTACCACTGGGACATTGTGTGCCTCAATAAGGCATCATTGATGACTATGGCAATTATGATTGTGTTTCAGGTTTAAGTTTGACGATGAGAGGGTCATTAAAGAAGATATGAAGAGGGCCTTAGAGGAGCAGTACAGTGGTGAGAATTCTGCTACCTTGAATTCTTGGGATTGCCACTTTTTTTTTCTTTTTTGCTTATTTATTTCTACTCTCATTTAATATATCCTGCTTTTTGTCTCTTGCTTATATCCAACAGTTACGATAGACAAATCCGGGTTTCAATAACACCATTTAAGTTCACAAAATATTCAAATGCATATATGCTTGTGTATATTCGTGAAAGTGACAAGGAGAAAATAATCTGTAATGTAGACGAGAAGGACATTGCTGAACACCTTAGGTTAAGGTGCTTTTTATACATTGCTGTGTTTAACTTTTCCGTATGGTAGTGTTGACGCTGAGAATGTGTGAAATTTTTTTCCACGTAAGGTTGAAGAAGGAACAGGAAGAAAAGGAACACAAGAAGGAAAAAGCAGAGGCACATTTATACACCATAATTAAGGTTTTCATTTTCTACCTTCCTTTTGCGCATTTATACACCAGAATTAAGGTTTTCATTTTCTACCTTCCTTTTGATAAAAAAAAGAAAAAATAATCTGCCCTTTTTTTTTATGCCCCTCCAACTCTATTTAGTGGGCTCTATTAGTAAGAATATTTTTTACTAATTGTTTCATCACGTTTAGGTTGCTCGAAATCAGGATCTTGCAGAACAAATTGGAAGGGAAATATATTTTGATCTTGTTGATCATGACAAAGTTCATAGTTTTCGTATTTAGAAGCAAATGCCTTTTAACCTTTTCAAGGTAAGGTATTTCTTTTTTGTCTCCCTTCCCCCTCTTCCTTACAAAATTTGGAATTTATGAAGTGATGTAAATCCAAGATGCAATGGAATTTTGTTATACAGTAAAGGAAAGGACATAACGAAGCTCATTGCTTCTGGAAGGGAGAAGCTTGCCGCCATTCCCGGCGGCGGCGGTGCTGCCGTTTCCATGTCTGCCGCCGTTGGCGGTGGTGGAGCCGCTGTTACACCTGCTGCGGCCGAGCCGAAGAAGGAAGAGAAAGTCGAAGAGAAAGAAGAATCCGATAATGTATTGATCCTTCAAGTCCCCATTTCTGTCATCTCTCTCTTCCACTTTTTTTTTTTTTTAAATGTCTTGTGCTAATGTGTTCTTTTTCCTTTTTTTTTTTTCAGGATATGGGATTCAGTTTGTTTGACCAAGTGGAGGTAATGCCGATTTTGATAAGCAAGGTAGCGTCTTTTTTTCAGTTTTTAGGAAAATTGAAATGGAAAGACTGTTTGAGAGTTTGATAGATTGTTTTTTTTTTTTTTAATGATGTCCAGACCTGTTGTGACTAAGAATGATGGCTGATTGTTGTTTGCTTTAATTTGGAATGCATTGGTTTCATATGATTTAATGCAAATTGTTATGTTTCTTTGAATGTCACATATCCAACAATATAATTAGATTAGATGCAATTGTAGGAGAAAAGATTCAGAGTTAAACTAATTTGGATAGGTCTTTAAGTTTACTTTGATGCACAATGCCCCCACATTCCCACCAAACAAGCACACAAATGAAGGTTCTTCTTTGTTACCTGTTGGTAGCAATGTGTCCTGTTGACCATTATAGATACAGGCGTATGCACAACCCCATCAATGATTTATTGTAGGTTGGGCTGAGGTTGGATTGGTGGGTGAGAGTTTATTGTTGTTTGATTTTCTTTGGAATGCTTGTCAATGCAATTGTTAAGAGTTACATTTCATTATCAACAATATAATCCGATCAACTTCAGTGTTAAGCCTTTACATGGATAAGTCTTTACACTGGGTAGTGGTAGCTCAGTTTTGTTTTACACATTGATGTCCATTTTTCAACAGAGTTCTCTATCATGGATGTTGCAATTTATTCCATCTTTCTGTTTGTCTTGTACACTATCTACAGCTTCTTGAACTCTCTGTCCAGGTGTTACCATAGTCGTCTGCCCTTTACTGTCACGCATTCAAGTTCAGATCATTCTAGTTTACAATACCATCGAAAAAAATTTATTTCCACTCTCGTTTACAGGAAAAAATAAATAATTTTTTTTAAATAGACCATTGCCTTTTCGTCGGCAACAATCAAATTAAAAAATAAAAAAGAGTTTTGCCGACGAAATTTTTCGTCGGCAAAAATAGAAAAGAAAAATTTTAAAAACCCATTGCCGACGAAACTTTTCGTCGGCACAAATGAAAATAAAAAATAAAAAAAGTTTTTCCGACGAACATTTTCGTCGTCAAAAAATAAAAAATAAAAATTTAAAAAATATTTTCCGACGAATATTTTCGTCGGTAAACATAAAAAATAAAAATTTTAAAAAATAATTGCCGACGAAAATTTTCGTCGGAAAAAATTTAATTACAAAATAAAAAAAAAATTACATATTTTTGCCAACGTTTTATTTTCGTGGGTAAAATAAAAAATAAAAATAATAATAAAATTTACTTTTGCCGACGAAAATAAACGTCGGCAAAGGTAAAAAAGAAAAATTTTTAAAAAATAAAATAATTTTACCGACATTTTTATTCGTCGGTAAAAATCAAATAAATCGTCGGTGAAAATTATTTTCTTGCCGACGAAATTACTTTTCGTCGGTAAAAGTTTTCTCTGACGACCTTTTACGGACGAGGTGCCGACGAAAAAAATATCGTCGGTAAATACTTTTATCGACGAAAATGTGACTTTTGGCAACGAAAATTTTCGTCGCCAAAAGTGCTAGTTGTTGTAGTGTCTACGATCATTTGATCCTTTGATCTTTTTAAATCAATTCATGGGTCCCATCCCGCATAATATGGTTTTATGGACGGTTAGAATAGAGATGGTGGACCCATTCATCTTGGTCCCACTTCAATATATTAGGTCAATATGTTAGGTCTATGATCATTTGATCTTTCTTAATCAATTCATGCCTCACTTAAAGAATAAAACATTTGGAAAAAAACATAAAGATCAAATTAGCAACAAAAAAAAGGACTCAGAAGTTTACTAATTAATAAACATAGCACGGGGTTTTGCTAGTATATATTAAAGCAAAGGGAGAGGTGGGCTGTGAGGGGTGCCATATCATCCCTAAAAAGTCTCTCCTTTAAAAGACATATGCACAAAAAAACCACATTATTTTAAGGTGCCACCTCACTTTGAGCTACTCTTTCTCTCCTAAAACCTCTCTCATAACAGATTTTTATGAACTTTTGAATTTGAGTCATATTTCTTGCCGTTATCCAAATTATAAGAAAATATTTATAGTTGGTTGGTTTTCTTTTCCTTAGATATTCAATCATCAATGGGTCCCATGTTAAATATGTTTTGTAGGACCTACCGATGAATGAAATCCAAGTTGTTGCTCCTTTACTTTCCTTTCACAATATTAGACTCCAGTATTATTGGATGAAATCCCAATAGCCTTCTCTTAACCCCTTTTTTCCAAGAGTGGGCCCCACTGATCACTGATAGAGGGAGGCAAGCCCCGTTGTCTGGTTTCTTAATGGATGCAAATCAATTAATGGGCACCGCACATTTAACTTATTTCTGCAGTGGGACCCACTCATGGATTATGCATAGATATTAGTTTTATAGGTCAATATGTATCCGTAGTGGGCAATCAGACTGGGTTGGTATCATACACAAGCTTAATTTCTTTGATAATTGTTAGGATGTCATTTGTGTGCACATGAGTTAGAACTATTAGAAACATACTATGATGACTCATATCTATATACATGTACATTCATCCCATGCAATGTACATATTTTATGTTTTTTTTCTTCTCTTACACTTGTTCGCCCCCGTCTCTTTCAAATTTTTTTTCTTATACTATCAATCATCTGTGGGGGCCAATTGTTCCATCACCATAAATGCAGATGTGGTGTGTGGCCCATTGAGGATGAAATCATTTGATTTCCATTTCCTTTCTTCTTGTCTTCCATTTTTTTCTTCTTTGGATACAGAGTCATCAGTGGGTCCCACACGTTAAAAACATTTCAAGGGTAGCCCCCACTGATGATCAAACACGTTAATTTTTTTTATCCATTTCTTTTGGTTTCTTTTAGTAGATGTAGATCCATCCGGTTTGTTTTCTTTTCTTATATTTTCAATCATCAATGGTATAATATACCCGTAAATGAGATGGTCGTAATGATCAATGCCTTTAAATTCAAGGGGTGATCGTGTTATGTAAATTTACTTTATTTTATAATTATTTTCATACATAGAATTTTTTTTTAATATTCAAAGATAATAAAAAAACTTATTTTATATTTATTTTATCTTAACAATATTTCAAAAGAATTCTTAAATTTTAAAATATTTTGATTTTTTGTTTGGGCTTAGCACGGGCGTTTGTTGCTAGTATATATATAAATTAAAGTTAAGGGGAGGACATAAAAAAAAAGGGCAAGAAAGAGCACATGAGAGCTAATTGTGATTCATCATCTCTACTTCCAAACCACCACTTGGACAATGGGGAAAAAGGGTCACTTACCTTACTAGCTTTCCAACCAGGAGAACCCTTTCTTTTATTTGCTTGGTGACATGACCCATGGAGTAAACAAAGATTAGTCCACAATGACAAAAGTAATGACTAATGATATTGAAGGAGCTAGGGTATAAAAAAAATGGGCCAATACATAGCGTATTTGACCTGTACCTTTTATGCTTGGAATGTGCATCTTATCCCTCTCTACATGTCACACTTGTGCTGAATGTGTTGTCACCTATGACCCAAATTGGCATTTTTATCACTTGTTTAAAAAACAAGAAACGATTCCTAACCCAGCCATGTATCATGCTTGGAAGCCACTCATAGGATTGGAAAATCGAATATGGACAAAATCCAATTGAGTACTGTATGGGGAGATTTTCAAAGTTCCAGGATTACGCTAATCACGGCCATCAGATGGGACTAAGCATTCTCACGTGCCATCCGTGCGCCATCCACGTGGCACCAGAATCACCTTGGCTACTAGGACAGAAGCCTCAGCCAAAGTCAGACAGGTCCTGGCCGCTAGCGCTGAGCTCGGCTACCCAGGTGCCCACCTCGGCTAAAAGCTTGACCTCGGCCAAAGGAGCCGGGACGGAAGCCGAAGCAAGAGTGAATCTCCACTCGCGCCCTTCGCCCCCCACATCATCGGACACGTGGAGGAATAGGGGCACGAGCCAGTGAGACAGATGCGACATCCAGCCATCCACAATCTTCACCAGATCACTGACAGGGCGGCATCCAGCGGCTGAAGCCAAATCAGGGCAAGGCCCGAGGGTGGATCCGATGGTACCTCTACCGCCAAAGGCGTCCAACACGATCTGGCCCAACATGACGCGCATTTTAATGCGATGTGAGCTGATCCGACTGGCATTAAATGCAAAGTGGGCTGGAATGCACCGCATTTATTACTTTGTGGGCCGATGATGACTTCCCTATCAAGTCATGGGACCCACACCAAAATATCGTCTAAAGATATCGTCCAGTCGTCTATAAATAGAGCCTCATTTCATATGCAAGGTACGCACAATCCAAACCTGAGAGTCGTTACTCTGCCTTTCTTCTTCATCTCCTTCCTTTGTTCCAGTTCACTTACTGACTTAGGCATCGGAGAGCCTTGCGCCGCTCAGGCCAGGGTCCTCTGACCATTTGCTCTTCCCTTTCAGGCTTTCAGGCAGCAGGTCATCTTCTTCATTTGGATAAGTCCTGTAAGGCACCCCGATTATTGTGGGTCATAATTTTTCTGCACCTACAATTGGCGCCGTCTGTGGGAAAGTACTATCCCAACCTTCCCAACCTTCTCAACCTTCCCAGAAACCATGCCTCCGAAAGCCAAGAAGGGCGGAGAGTCCCTGAGAGCAAGACTCGAGCGTCCGGGCCCGTCGACGGACGTCCCTCCTCAGGGACAGTCCGGAACGGTGCATGGCGCATCTGCAGGCGAGGAGCGCGTAGGCTCGCGACCCTTCATCGAGATTCCCTTCCGAGAGGGAGTTGAGACCTCATGCTCTGACGATGAAGTGGCGCCTCCCCAACGGGACGAGCGTCGACGTGAGCACCCTCTCAAAGGCAAAGCTGCGACAGTGGAGGAGCCACACCGTGTGTAACCCCCCGCGACACTTATTGCTACAAGGTGATGCCCTTCGGGCTGAAGAACGCGGGGGCAACATATCAACGCTTCGTGACAAAGATGTTCCAGGCTTAGCTCGGCAAGACCGTGGAAGTTTACATTGACGACATTGTCGTCAAGTCCAAGCTCTCCCGCGACCATCTGGCGGATCTGGCCCAAGTCTTCAGATCCTTCGCGCGTTCAAGCTCAAACTGAATGCTTCTAAGTGCGCCTTCGGCGTAGCTTCTGGAAAGTTCCTCGGAAGCCTGGTAACAAGGAGAGGAATAGAGGCCAACCCAGACCAGATTACTGTAATCTTGGGCATCCAGAGCCCATCCACTACGAAGGAGGTCCAGAAGCTTACAGGCATGGCTGCAGCACTCAATCGCTTCATCAGCCGATCATCAGATAAGTGCCGGCCTTTCTTTCAGCTTCTGAGAAAAAATTTAAAATTCCAATGGACCCCTGAGTGCGATCAAGCATTGGCAGTACTCAAAACTTATTTGTCTTCACCACCTTTACTCTCTACCCCAACTTAGGGGGAGATTTTGTATCTATATCTTGCGGTCTCGGATCATGCGGTGAGCTCCGTCCTCGTCAGAGAGGACGAAGGAGTCCAAAAGCCAATTTACTATACAAGCAAGATCCTGCTTGATGCCGAGACTAGATACCTTTTGTTGGAGAAGCTCGCACTGGCACTCGTCAGCGCCTCCCGTAAGCTCTCCCATTATTTCCAATCCCACACCATTGTGGTGATCACAGAGTATCCACTCCGTTCTATATTAAAAAAAGCTGACTTTTCAGGGCGAATCTCAAAGTGGGCAGTCGAACTGGGGCAGTATGACATCCAGTACCATCCCCGGATTGCGATCAAAGCCCAGATTCTGGCAGACTTCATTGTAGAGTTCGTCTCGCCAAGCTCAGCTCCGCCCCAGCCCGGTACGGAATTGGGGGGCATAGGGCATGAGCCTGAAGTTACCGAGGTCGAACAAGCTCCCGCCTCGGCATGGAAGGTCTTTGTTGACGGTTCGTCCACCTCCAAGAGAGCTGGCATCGGCATAGTCCTCCAATCGCCAGAGGGACTGGTCATAGAGCAAGCCTTCACCTTGGACTTCAAAGCAACAAACAATGAAGTAGAGTATGAAGCACTGATAGCAGGGTTGAACAGCGCCCAAATCCTCGGAGCCCAGTACCTGGTGATCTTCAGCGATTCGCAACTGGTAACTAGCCAGCTCGCTGGAGACTACCAGGCCAGGGACGACAGGATAGCGGCCTACTTAGCCCTCGCGAAAAAACTACTCTCTCATTTCCAGACAGCCGAGGTCAGGCAGATCTCCAGAGTTACCAACATGAACGCTGATGCACTTACAAACCTGGCCTCTACTGTCGAAGCAGGAAAGAAAAGGACTGTTGAGGTTGGATCGATATCAAGATCAAGCCTAGAGCTCCACTCACCTCGGCTAGTCCTTTGTGCTGATCTCGGCCCGAGCTGGATGGATCTAATCATCTCTTACTTGAGGGACGACCAGCTCCCCAAGGACAAGACTGAAGCCCACCGAATCAGACTCAAGGCAGCTCGATTCTGGCTATCTCCCGAAGGCAGACTTTATAGAAAATCCTTCACGGGTCCATACCTCCAATGCGTCCATCCGAGCAAGGTGGACAACTTCATGTATGAGATCCATGAAGGAATCTGTGGCAGTCACATCGGAGGCCGATCACTGGCCTACAGGGCAATAAGCCAAGGTTACTGGTGGCCCTACATGCAGAAGGATGCGCAGGTATACGTCAGGCAATGCGAGAAATGCTAAAAGTTCTCCCACTCTCTTCATCAGCCAGCGCAAGACCTGAGTCCCCTCTCTAGTCCATGGCCCTTCGCTCAATGGGGGCTGGACATTGTGGGGCCTCTCCACCTAGCTCCAGGGAACAAGAGATGGCTGATAGTTGCTATGGATTACTTCACGAAGTGGATAGAAGCTGAGCCGCTGTCCTCCATCACTGATAGGGACTCCAGGAACTTCGTGTGGAAGAACATCATAACGAGGTTCGGCATCCCCAGGACCCTGATTTCGGACAACGGGACTCAGTTTGACTCCAAATCCTTCAGAGACTTCTGCCAAGAGCATGGCATCAGAAACCATTATTCCACCCCGGCGTATCCACAGAGCAATGGCCAGGCCGAAATTTCTAACAAGATAATCCTGGACGGCCTGAAGAAGCGGTTAGACAAGGCAAAAGGGAGATGGGTAGAGGAGCTTCCCAGTGTGCTGTGGGCATACAGAACGACTCCAAGGCGATCCACCTCGGCGACACCTTTCTCTCTGGCCTATGGGATGGAGACGGTCATTCCCTTGGAGATTGGCCTCCCCACCCTGAGGACAGAGTTGGTCGACCAAGGCCGAAACGAGACAAACTTGGTAATGGAGCTGGACTTAGCGGACGAGCATCGAGAAGCAGCAGCCACTGACTGACTATCAGCAGCGGCTAGCCAGAGGATACAATGAAAAAGTCAGAGAAAGAAGTTTCTCCGTAGGGGAACTAGTTCTGAAGAAGACCCTGCCAGCTGACAAAGATCCGAATGAAGGAAAACTGGGCCCGAACTGGCATGGCCCATTCAGGGTGGTCTCACTGGCAGGACGATCTTCTTACAAGCTCGAAGACTTAGAAGGCAAGCCATTGCCGAGACCGTGGAATGTATCCCACTTGAAGAAATTCTATTTTTAAAGATGTAACATGAGTCTCAGAATCAATGAAAGCAGCATTTGCCCTGTCGCCAATCTGTGTCACCTCGCCTTGTCTGAGTTCGGCAGTTCTGGGTCCCTGACCTTGGAAGAGACTTCGAATTCATACATCCAGTCACTTCCTAAGTTTTGGGTCCCTGACCCTAGAAAACGCTTCGGATTCATACATCCAGTCGTTTCCTAAAGTTTGGGTCCTTGACCCTGGAAAAGGCTTCGGGTTCACACACTCGGTCGTTTCCTAAAGTTTAGGTCCTTGACACTGGAAAAGGCTTCGGATTCATACATCCGGTCGTTTCCTAAAGTTTGGGTCCTTGACCCTGGAAAAGGCTTCGGATTCATACATCCGGTCGTTTCCTAAAGTTTGGGTCCCTGACCCTGGAAGAGGCTTTGGATTCATACATCCAGTCGCTTCCTAAATTCCGGGTTCATACACCCCTCGAGATCGTTCCCGAACTCAGGCTCGCACAGCCGAGACCCTCGAGACTCAGTGTTTATCTCGGCAAAAGACAGTTCGCCTCGGCCAATGGTGGTCCATTTCGGCCAATGACAATCTTCAAAAGAAAAAGAGCAGTGCAAGCATTGAAGTGCAAAAAAGCAGCACAAAAATAAAGTATCACAAAACAGTACAAGAAAAGCAAAAAAAAGAATACAGAAGTACTGTACACAGATTGTATGATCACAAAAATTATTCTTTTTATTCATTGTAATTGCTTCATTACAAGGATTACAGAGAAGAAAACAAAGTACAGAAAGGAGGCTCGCAGTCCTCTAGAAACAAAAAAAAGAAATAAAGACTGGGAGACTCTGATCTTCACTGACTCTTCAGTCCGGTCTCCAGCGCCCTGAGCTCTTCAACGCCCTCTAGATTGCAAGCTTGAAGACCCTGGACCTCACTAAGCTCTACAATACCCTATGGTCGGTTAGACCAAACTTTGCAAAAAAGAGCCCCCTCGGTCCAAGGGCCTCTCGATCCTGCCCGCCGCTCGGAGGTCTTGACATCCCACAAGAAGATCTGCAGCATGGTTCCACGCAGAGTCCTTTGGGATGAAAATAAGACCCCCAAACGGGCGGGGCGCCACCAACCCACGGCTGCAAAGATTCCAATGCAGCTACGTCGGAGAGGGTTGGCCGTGGACCCACGTTCAGAGAGCGCGTAGTCCACGAGGATCGCCTTCAGAGAGCGCGCATGCTACGACAGACTGTCCCCCTCGGAGGAAGCCGTCTTCTGGCGCAAGGGTTCCCCCCGGGTCAAATGTTCCTGATGATCTACCAAGCATGGCTGCCAGGTTGGTTAACGAAGAGAGACAGGTTCCTATGTTTATATGAATTAAGGTGTCCTGGTTCTTTTTGCCCTCCCATGGCGAACTTGCCACTCTTATTTATAGGAAGAAGGAGGGCCCGATCTCCGAAGGAAATTATGAGGCGAGGTCTCCCACACCTTACGTGAGGTGCACGTCTTCCTATATGCTGACCAGCGGTTCCGATGACACCACGTGGAGCCATCTGCTCGTTTTCCTCATTGGCCATACCGCCACACTTTACTGCTATTTATGGTCTCCAGAATACGGAGAATCAGCACAGATAACTATGAAGATCGTTCGGTACTCTCTCCAACTCAAGGCTCTCACGTCACGTCACATTAAAGGCACTCAGCCGGACTCAAGCGTAAAAGAGCCAAACTCAAAAAAGAAAGGGAAAGAGAGAAAACGCACAAGTAAAGGAGCTCCGTTTTTCATTAAGAGCAAAGGATATTACAGGGCTGAAAGTTACACACAAAAGAGAAAAAGGAAAAGCTACAAAGAGCAAGAAGGATCTAGCTACTGCGGCTTCGGCGACTCCACCAGTATGATCACCGACTCTGATGAACCAGCGGTCTCGAATACGACCGCGGCCCTGTCTGATGCTTCACCAGCAAGAGGGGCAGAAGGAGCGTCGCCCTGAGGCGCGACTGGGGCATCGCTGGCAGGCGGAGCAGTTGGAGCACCATTCGAGGCAGGATCAGCGGCAGGGGCTTCGACTGGGGTACTCTCGCCCAAAGGAGTAGAGCTCGGCTCAGGGACTGGGTCCGAGTACTTCGGCAAGTTCCGATAGACCGGGTGGTCTTCAGGAACCCCCGCACGCCTCAGTGCGGCCAAGCACCCTTCCTCGAACAGAATGGAGGTGATCTCCTCCACCTGCTTGTCATACTCCGCAGTGGCCTGGTCCACCCCCTTCTGGAAAGAAGACTGTGCCTCGGACAACAGAGAAGCCTTGAGACCAGCATTCTCCTTCTTCAGCTCGGCACTCCCAGTCTTCAGCTTCTCGATTTCGGCGCGCCCGGCCAGCACTTCGCCGCGCAGCCTCCTCGTCTCAGCCGCCGATTCAGACCTCGCTCTGGCCAGCTCCGACTCCAGCTCGGCGATCCTCTTAGTCTTCGTCCAGATATCACCCTTTAGTTGATGAGTCTTCGACGTGAGTTTAGTGATGCTGACCAGAGCTACGTCCAGCCGAGCGGTCACCTCGGCGCTACCCTTCTTCAGCTCTTCCAGCTCCTTCTTCAGCCTCTCCCTCTCAGACTCTAGCTGGGTGACCTTCGCGACGTTCTTGTCACTCCTTTCCATCACTGCCAGGAGCCTTTGCACGTTCTGCAAAAGGAAAAAGTAAGTCGAATAAAAGCAGTCGAGCTAAAGCACTTGAAGAAAGGCGTTGAAGATACTTACCAAAAGATTAGCCTAATCGCCGAGACCATCAGGCTTTTGTTGTCATACCTCGCGTGCACTTCCATGTCTCGCAGCAATGCACAAGCTTTTGCGAGGGCTCCAATGACGTCGGTGTTCCCCATCAACCGGTCCTCGACGTTTAGAGGCTTCCCGGGCTGCGTCTCATTCTTGGGTCGCCGCGCTCCCTCGCTCGGTGTGGGGGCAGGAGCAGAAGTGGCAGCAGCACCCCCCGAGCACGAAGCCGCGCGGGTGCTGGCAGACGAAGGTGTCACAGAAGAAGAGGATCTTTGCCTGAACTTGGCCGCCAGATCCTTGGTACCAGGCACTCTCGAGCCTCCCTCCATTCCTTCCTCCTGGTCAGACGAATAGGCGTCTACTATCTCCCTTAGGTTCGGCGACCCCGAGCTAGAAGAAGTGGATGCCTCAGCGCCAGACGCAGCTCGGCTCGCGATAGGGTCGATCAAAGGAACCCCGGCAGGCACGGCCAAGGTGACAGGAGGATGACCAGGCTGCGGCTTGTCCTCCGGAGCCGCTGCAATTCTCTTGTAGTGGTCGCGGTGCCTCGGCGTATACCCCAGCAGCTTCCAAGCTGATCTGGTCTCGTGCCCCTTGTACCTCTCGACCTTCTTGTGGTCATCAACGTTCTTCCTCCAGCCTTCGCTCACAGCCCGGCGTCGCCTCGCGTGCAGTTCTGCGCCACAAACAACAAAGAATATCAGCTCGGCAACATAAAGGTTGAGCTAAATAAACAGAGAAAAGAAGCAGTATTTACTTGGGACGGCCCCGAGGTGGCGAGGGACCATCAGCCTCCTATCCTCACCAGCGCCGAATTCCCAGTCCCCTGACACGTAGAAGAGGTCTTCCTCGGCGTTCTTACTGGAATCCTCCAAGGCCAGGATGAAGCCTCTTCGGCGCTGCTTCGCCCGGAGATAATAATTGTCTCCCCCAGCCTTGCAGATGTCATAGACGTCCTCGATATCATGGACACCCAAGTTGGTCCCCAAGATCTCGTTCAGTTTTGCCGTGCCCATGATGACTTTGAAGCCATTAGGCATCAGCTGGCACGGGGTAATCGACCACACGCTGAGGCAGGCCCTAAGCAGGGGGTGCAGAGAAAAACTGACCCCGCCCTCAATCACGGAGATCAGAGGGAACGGCATCCAACCGCAGAACCAGCAGTGCATGGCATAGTCGATGGGATCCGCCGGCCTGAGGCGAACTCCCTTCGGGATGTTGTAAGTAGCCCTAAACCTAGCTATGCCCTCGTCTGTATCTAACCGAAACCTAGGGGTGCCCATGTCTAAAAGAAGAAGATAGCGGAAAGAAACCCTAAAGGTGGAGGAACCCTAAAAAAAAACCAGACAGAGGCACGAAGTTACTTACAGAAACAGGAGGGTGAGTCAAGAACAGATCTGGGCGCGCCCTATAGTTGTCCTCGCCAGAGAGATCTCGAGAAGATAGACGAAGAGCAGAGCAGAAATTGAAGGCAAGGGCAAAGGAAATCAGAAAAAAGAAAGAAAGAAGCCGACCCTATTTATAGAAAGAAAACCCTCCTTGGGCGCCACTTTCGAATTTGAAGAGACGGATTTCGCAATCCGCGCCTGTTCCATCAATGAGACAGCGCAATCAGAGAAGAAGCTACACGTGTAGCCATCGGTTCGCTTCCCAGGACGGACAGGACGAAACATTTATTGCCTCAAAAACGTTGAAGCGACATCAAGCAATGATCGCTGCATCTCCAGACGGGTTCTCTAGCTTCTGACCCCTAAAGGCTAGGACGCTTAAGAGATCAAAAGCTAGGGGGCAATTGTGTGGGGAGATTTTCAAAGTTCCAGGATTACGCTAATCACGGCCATCAGATGGGACTAAGCATTCTCACGTGCCATCCGCGTGCCATCCGCATGGCACCAGAATCACCTCGGCTACCAGGACAGAAGCCTCAGCCGAAGTAAGACAGGTCCTGGCCGCTAGCGCCGAGCTCGGCTACCCAGGTGCCCACCTCGGCTAAAAGCTTGAGCTCGGCCAAAGGAGCCGGGACGGAAGCCGAAGCAAGAGTGAATCTCCACTCGCACCCTTCGCCCCCCACATCATCGGACACGTGGAGGAATAGGGGCACGAGCCAGTGAGACAGATGCGACATCCAGCTGTCCACAATCTTCGCCAGATCACGGACAGGGCGACATCCAGCGGCTGAAGCCAAATCAGGGCAAGGCCCGAGGGTGGATCCGATGGTACCTCTACCGTCAAAGGCGTCCAACACGATCTGGCCCAACATGACGTGCATTTAATGCGATGTGGGCTGATCCGACTGGCATTAAATGCAAAGTGGGCTGGAATGGACCGCATTTATTACTTTGTGGGCTGATGATGACTTCCCTATCAAGTCATGAGACCCACACCAAAATATCGTCTAAAGATATCGTCTAGTCGTCTATAAATAGAGCCTCATTTCACATGCAAGGTACGCACAATCCAAACCTGAGAGTCGTTACTCTGCCTCTCTTCTTCCTCTCCTTCCTTTGTTCCAATTCACTTACTGACTTAGGCATCAGAGAGCCTTGCGCCGCTCAGGCCAAGGTCCTCTGACCGTTTGCTCTTCCCTTTCAGGCTTTCAGGCATCAAGTCATCTTCTTCATTTGGATAAGTTCTGTAAGGCACCCCGATTATTGTGGGTCATAATTTTTCTGCACCTACAAGTACAAATTACTTAGTTTTAGGGAGACAGCTAATTTGAATGACAATTGTGATAGGATAGCCTATCCATGAGGAGAGGAAACAAGTTACCTTCAACAATCAATTAATGGATATTTCATCATTTTATTTAATTTTGAAAGAAAATCTAATAAGTGGTACAACAAACTTCTTTGCACAGTCTATATGCATTTTACATGACAATGTCCAGCTCAGAAATGATCAGCAGCAGCAGCGTTGAAACTCTACTACATCTTTTTGGGACCCTCATATAGTGCAAGAATTTGAATGCAGAGACTAACAATATCCATATTATGCAATGGCATCAACTTAATAAAAACCCAACAATGCAAGAAGTATTCATTTGAGTTCCCATGGATGTATCACCCAATATTTCAAGTGAGTAGGTGATTCAAAGCAGAAGGGATGTTTATCGTTACCCAGTGTAAAGCAGGAACTGCATCATGAGTGCTTGTGGAAACTACCAGTGCTACTTCTAAGAGCGTAAGGGGACACCCAAATGCTCCTTAGAAAATACAATGGCACACATAGAATAGGACAATATAGACCTCAACTACCAAATCAATAATGGCGAGTACCCTTTTTTTTCTCTTCCTTTTGTGCTTCCCTGTCAATTGCCAATACTCATTTATGGAAGAAAAGGACTTGGAAACAGCCAATTGAGCCATTGTGATTTCCAACTTCAGATAGACCGAAATGCAAACATCCATTATGCCAAATATTAAGACTAGATGCAATTTAATACATTCAAGAGCAGCCCATTCTACAAGGTTTTCGTTCCATTCCCTGCTCAAAATCACCGAATTCAAGCCATAGAATAAACAGAATGGCCTTGCACTTAAAAGAGCCCACCCCATTAATTAGCTTTCACGAGCACAATAAAAGGCAAATGGAGAAAATACATGATCAAGAGTAGATACATCACAATCGCACAGAGCATAAATTTGGGTAATCTGAGAATGAAAATCATCAGGAGTAAGAAGAAGAAAGCCTTACTCACATTACGAATCTATCGAACAAAACAGCGCAACCCCAAGAAATGAAATGAATTCTCACTATTATTTCTTGTAACCCAGATATCAAAACTATCAATCACATGCCAGGTCTGCAATATCAATATTCATCATATCAAAACAAAAGTTTTTGCTCCAAGACTAGCAAAACAATCAAATGCAGATTACTAGTAAAACCCCACCAAAAAAAATAAATTGAAATAGAATAAAATGAAGTACTGAAGAAAAGAAAAAACAAAGAGTGACAATAAGAAAAGGAACCTATTAACCACGAAAACTCCAAAGCAGAAGCTGCAAATACCCATATCAGATAGAGACAAAGAGAGAAGAGATGAGAAAAAGAGTTTACCTGCAGAGACGGGAGAGATACAAAGGAAGCAACGGCAGAGAGGGTCTGAGCAGAGGCATCGGCGAGAGAGAGGGAGATCATTTTCGAGCGACGATCGGTTTCGGAGAGAGAGAGAGAGAGAGAGAGAGAGAGAGAGAGAGAGAGAGAGAGAGAGAGAGAGAGAGAGAGAGAGAGAGAGCGAGTGAAAGCAGAGAGAGCGAGCGAGAGAGAGAGAAAGGGCAGATCAAGAGAGCGAGAGAGAGTAGAGAGACAGGCAGATCGAGAGAGGAGAGAGAGGAGGGCTTTTGGAGGCGGGAGAGGGATAAAAAGAAGTGGGAAATTTACCGACGTTTATCCTTCGTCGCAAAAACCGAACTTTTCGTTGGTAAAACTTATTTTCTTTTTATTATTTAAAAACAAGTAACAAAGTCTACTAACCTTTACTGACGTTTTAAATTAAACGTCGATAATAAATTTTTCGACATTAATTTTTGTCAGTAAAAAAAAAATTCATCGATAGATGACTCTGATTTTTTATTTTCCTAAAAATAAAATTAAATATTACCGACGTTTTACAAAAAAACGTCGCAAAATGTTCATCATACCGACATCATAAAATTCGTAGATAGTAGTCTCTGATATTTATTTTCCCTAAAAATGAAGTTAATAATAAAATTGAACTTTACCGACGGTTTTCAAGGAAATGTCGCTAAAAGTCGATTTTACCGACATTTTCTAATTCGTCGGTAATAATCTCTAATTTTTATTTTTCCTAAAAATGAAGTTAATTCTAAGATTGAACTTTGCCGACGTTTTTTAGTAAAACGTCGCTAAAAATCATCCTTTTACCGACGTTTTATATAAAACGTCCATAAAAGGATGATTTTCAACGATGAAATTATATACGTCGGTAATTAATAATACTCTTTACCGATGAATTTATAAAAGTGTCGCCAAAAAACGTCACTAAAAGTGCAAGTTGTTAGAGTGTCCGTTTAGTGTTTCATGTGTCTAGGGTAAGGTTGGATGCACTTTGTTTTGATTCAAATAATTTTGTAATGGTTATTTGCTTGGAATGGTTCCTTCAATAATAAATCAAGTTTATCGGGTCTTGGTCTTCACCAGTGGGTCAACATCAAATTTTTGTGCGTAGTGACAGTGCGCACTGGTCTTGATTTTTCTTGATGGCATTTAGCAAAGTAACCGTTGCAATATTTTAGAATTAAAATTCATTTTTCATATTCTCTGATTTTATTTTATTTTATTTTTATTTTTATGTATCTTAACAATTATTGCAATTGGTTGGACTGATAATTCTTATGGTTTTACTTTATTTTCATTTTTAAGCATCTTAACAATTATTGCAATTGGTTGGACTGATAATTCTTATGGTGACGCAATAGTTAAATTAGGTTTCTAGATTAGGATTTTTCTCTTTTTATTTAGGATTGTAATTTTTATTTGGATTTTGTAATTAAATTTCAATTTCAGTTTCATAGATATTTATTTATATAGATTTTATTAGGTTTTTTACTATTTTTGAATAGGACAGGTTTCGTATGATAAATAACTCTCTGTGGATCGACCTCGGACTTCACCGAGTTATATATTACTACATTGCGGCCATGCACTTAGGGCTACGATCAACCGCTGACTTGGCAAGTTGAGGATGTAGCGCATGGGGATTGGCCGGAATAGGGTTCCATATTTCAACGAAACCGGGGATCCGGACTCCTAATATGATAGATGTTTGATAAGTGAATCCTTTTTATTGGTTCATGTGAACACATAATTGTAAGAGTTTGATATTGTCTGATTAATGACTACGCTCAAGGTATAAAGTGTTAAGCAATGCCTAGGGCACAAATTGTTGCGTGGAGACCAGGTTCAAGATATTGTGATGTGTATAAAAATGGATATGCTTGGACACAAGGTATAAATTTCTCTGTGTGCCTGATATTGTGCCAGCAATAGTGGAACACTCAAGCATATTAATTTGCCTTAATTATGCTTGGACATAAGGAATAAACTTGACTATATGCCCAATTTTGTGTTGTGATGCTCACACTCTTAGAGGTACTAGTCATTGCCCGTGCCTGAAGGCACGGCGCACCACGTTCTGAGCACAACTAAATATGGGGAAAATCAAACCCACATTGCCCATAGTTTAACAAATTTAATCCAAATTTTCTATGTGGCCCATTGGATCAATTAGCTTCAAATCAAGCCCGGCCGGAATTGTTTAACCACCATTGAAACCCAAAGTGGCCCACTACTATAAGCAGTCTAGTTCAATTGCATGCAAGCCACGTTTGCATCTGCTACCAAAACAATCCAAGTTAGCCCAGATTCCACAATCCGTGAAAAATTCCACACCGTTCAATCACTCAATTGCAATCATAGCCGTGTATTTAATCATATCTTTACTTCATGGAAGTTTTGAAAAGCTAATGGCACTTATCATAATTTAACAGAAAACCAAGGGCACTCCCATATCCAATGGTAAAGATAATGGCACATTTCGTAATTTTACAGAAAACCAAGGGCACTCCCATATCCTCTTGTCCTTTGTAATACGATCTTGAATCTCTTCTCAACCCTAGGATTTATGTACAGAAATATGTACAAAAATCCATGGGTGGGGAAAGAGTCCAGGAATTCAGAAACTGAGCTCCCTTATTATATAGATAAAATCCCTCTTGAATATGTTTATCATTGTAATCATTTTCCATATTTTCTAGATAATTCTCATTGTCAGTACGCTATTCCATGTAGCCCATGTGGACCGTTACTTTTCTCCGTTCTTAATATCCCATGTAATACTTGTTGTTCATTTGTCGCTAATTCCATGTAAACTTTGTGGAAGTTAGCTTGTCCTTTTTCCTTAAACTAATTGATAATATAGCAAAATCTCTAAAATATTTCATGTGTAACTCTAGATCCACAGTTAATTATAATTAAGTCCACTATATAAATGCAATTGCACTCCAGTCTGAAGAATAATTACGAGAAGACCCTAAACTTCTCAATGATTGTAAGCAGCCCCCTCCATCAATTATATATATGGATCTATTGGAATAAATCTGTCCAACCAAATTAAACCCACATCTTATTATTCTTGTGACCCAATTAATCACAGTAATCATAAGTACCATCCAATTAGCTCTTAATTGAGATGGGTGCGCACTTACCAATGATAAAATTCATTAATTGGCACAAGGGGATAGATTCCATCTTGAGAATTACATGTTCCCAAAGCCCCACTACCACGTACCCAATACACCTAGGTGTTGACTTACAATTGGCCCCACTCATTAATGACTCAAAGTAAATACTTAGTAGAAACTTGAGTCCATTAATCTCTCAAGATTGAGAGCCCATTGTTTGGGAATTATGATAGCAGTCCTTAAATCAAAAACAGATTTGCATAAGGTGCTACTCATGATCTTTTAGTACATCCAATTTACTATCACAACCAGTGGCAGACCCGGGATTTTAGTTTGGGTAGGGTTAAACTTTAAAAAAAAAAAAAACAATAACAAAAGAGAATAAAAGGAAAACAATGAAATTCATAGTTAAAGCTTAATTTCTATAATTTTGTTGCTATTTACTTTTATTTACAAGAAAAATACTAAAGCTCCAACCTCCAAAGAGCTCACTCAAGCAAACAATCCACAAGGTTGTCTTATGGAAAAGAGCTTGATTCCCATTCTTTTTACAATTGGTTTTATTTAAGATAGACATCATGTTACGGTCTAAGCTCACTACAAGAAATGGGGGTATTTTGCAATGGTCGAAAACCATTGCAAAATATAGTAAAACCATTGCAAAAACAATTCGCAACGGTTCGTGAAACCATTGCAATTGCCACCATTGCAGAATCGTATTTGCAACAGTTTATTTTCTTTTTGCAACGCCTGCTAAAAATTGTTGCAAACTAGGAAATTTACAATGGTTTTTTGTCCTTTTCGCAACAGTTTTATGACCATTGCAAGTAAATATAATTTACAACGTTTCATCACCGTTGTCTATTGTGACAATTTGCAATGGTTATAAGTGTTGCAAAATTGTCCTCCGCAACGGTTTTTAAACCATTGCGTGCAAAAGATGCAACGGTTGCCTAACCATTGCATACAAAAGATGCAACGGTTCCTAAACCGTTGCGAGTGAAATTTGCAACGGTTATAAAATGTTGCCATGACCGTTGCGAATAGCTTCTATTAGCAACGGTTGAGAAATGTTGCCCTATATTTATTTTGCAACGGTCATGCAACTGTTGCCCTATATTCATTTTGCAACGATCATAAACGTTGCCAATAGTGTTGCAATATGAGTATTTCGCAACAGTTTAAATAATTTTCGCAACATTTATTTAGATGATTTTACAACGGTTGTTAACCATTTCAAAATCATGCAAGATGCAACGGTTATAATTGTTGCTAATGGTCCCATTTGCAACGATTGAAAGAACATTTGCAACGATTTACACTATTATGAAAAACATAATATTTTGCAACGGTTACTTGAACCGTTGCAATGCTATATTTCAATTTCATATTGCATTTGCAATAATTTCTCTCTAATAATGCACAAAATCAATTCATCCAGATATAACATCCACAAAATTAGTTCATTCAATCAAAACATCCACAAATTCAGAGACATCCAAAATATTAAAATTCTTGAACATTATCTGAAATATTAAAATCATACACAACTTAGGATATATAATATTGTTAAAATATAAATTGAAAAGTCAATGTAACTTTAAATATATGTCTTGATTTTCCCGAGAGTGTTGCTGCATCAATCCCGCCCCTTTCAGCGTCATTATTCTCCTCTTGATGATTCTCCTCTTGAAGAACCTGCAAAAGAATATTAATTAAACTAAAGTATGTACAAAAGCTGGACAAAAGAGGACATTATCCAACAAATAAGAAAAAAGCAGTACAAAGAATATGATATAACAAAGAAACCAAACATCAGACCAAAAAACACAGTTGCCAAAGGAACAACCAAAAGACAAGAAACCCAACCATCTATTTAAAAGATAGGAATATTTAAAGCTTCACTTCAAGAGATAAAAGCAGGAAATTCAACTTTTTTATAGAAAGCATAGAAAAACCCAAAATATGCGGAAGCACAGTCAAAATGGTTGTGCCATTCTATTTGTACTCATTGTTATATTCTCAGTAGCATATGTGTTCAGTGAAAAAGTTACACCCGGCAATTGAGTTATTCTATAATATTCAAGATATAGAAGATTATGTACTGAATTTTGTTGTCTCTAGACATTTGTGTTTTCCATGAATCAAATATGTTTGTTATCAATGTTAAAATAATAATTGAATGTGCTTCCAGTAGCGCCTTTTAGCATCTTAGTTTTAGATGTTGTGGCATGTTTGTGTGTACAGGTAGTGCCATATTTGTGTGTTACTGTGTTACAAGCGGTGCTATGTTTGTGAAATGTCAGGTTGTGGCATGTTTGTGTGGTATGGTATATATAGAATGTGCCATTTTGGTGGAATGTCAAAGTTGTGGTATGTTTGTGTCATAGGTTGTGCTTATTGTTGTGTCACGGGTTGTATCATGTTTATGCAAGATGTGGCTTGAATATGTAGCTCAGGCGGCGTATGATCACACTTTGTTCACGGAGGTTGAGGATTCAAAACTATGCTACTACACTAGAGTCATGGGGGATTTACCCGGCTTTCCCTAGGCCCGTAGGAATTAGTATGGCCAAAAGACTCGCACACCCTTTGTTACAAAAAAAATAAAAAAAATGTATGTTGAATATATTTGGTTTAGATGTTAACGACAGTTTGGATGTTGTAGAAGTTGGCTTGAAAGACTTCAATAATGGTGGTCAATACCAAAATCCCAATGAATTATAAATGTTACAATGTTGTGGCATGAGATCTGCACCCATTCCATTTCAACTGCAATGGTGGATAACAATGATGAGATACATTATCTAATCCCACTGTTTAAGGTGCACTTGTTAGTTGATTTTTGTTCCAGACCAACTCCACTCGTTCTCTGTGTGTCTTAAATGGACACAACCAAATCAGCTCCACCAAATTACAATGAGAACTTCATTAGATACAACATGTGCATTCAAATTAAAATTACAACGAGCACTTTATTCCAACATACAATCTATAATTAATTTTCATTGTAAACATTAAGTTTCAAATATACAACTTGTAAATAACAACCTTATAATGATAACAAAAACATACATCATCCCAATTGTACATGTGCATTATAAAAAAATATAATGCGGTTAGGTCTTGAAGAAACTAGCCCATATAAACTGCTTCCACCACTGGAACTTGTGCACTAGGCATAACGCATACATCATCATAGCATCCATACTAAAGCACCTCAACACAAGTAGAAATCTTGCAACTACTAACTTGCAACTGTGTATGAATGAATGAAACTGTTGACTTTTTGAAAACCCCTATGACAAGTATTTAATTTGTTAAGGGATATTCATGACCTCTTTCTTGGCTTCCTTTGTTTTTTTTAATCCAACCCAGGCTTTTGATTTGACAGTGGGCCTTTCTGTTTATACATGTGGGCACCAAGCCACAAATGCAGAGAGACTTGAACATGACACTTCACATAACGACCTTGATTGAGAGATCCCAGCCACTTGAAACTAGCCCAGATTTCTTGCTCTCAATGTGGACCCTTATATATTGTTTTATTGCATGACCTATTCATGGTTCGTCTATTCAGATCATTGGCTTACACCAAACTGTGGGCCCCACAGGCACAAATAAAATACAACCCAGATTTTATGGGCATGACAGGTTAAGGGGGATTCCATTGGCATGCATCCTTACCCAACATAAGAAGTTGAATTGGTGGGCTAAAAAACGATTGGGGTACATTGAACTGCACAGTTGAAAATAATCTCAAACATGGTCACACCCCATTTATTATACGAGTAGAATTGTCAATCCTAGTTAGCTAAACTCAAAAGATTATTGGATTTGGTTCGAGTTTTAGTTGGCTGTTCTGCAGTAATTGAATGTTTGTTTGCATGATTTTTAAGAATTCACATTCAAATTCTCTAAATATTGTCCCTTTGACGAATTCTCAAATGCTCAAATGCCAATCAATATTTAGAAAGCTCAAATCTGAAGAATTCTAGAATACCAAAAGCAAAAGTGACTAGCAAGAATCGTGTTCAAGTCACTAGAATTCTAGAGTCCTGTTCTTCAATAAAATGTTTGGAGGAGATCACCAAAATCAAGTCACTAGCAAGAACGTTCTTATTGGTCTGTACAGGGCCCTTATCTGGAAAAAACAAGTACTCATCTACAAAGAGTTTTGGGAGACGAAAATGTATTAAACGTCAGATTTGTAGATGATGCATTTGACAAAAAAAATTCAGCTCTTAGACCTTAGTTTAGATCACCGTTATGCTTCATTTTATAATCGTGCTAAAGAAGGAGTCCTTGTGGGTTTGCGCCTCTATCGTTTTTTTGGTGAGTCATTTTTTGATGAACTTGGTTGCTTGTATAATTTGAATAGTTAATACTACTCTGTTTCTTGATTTTTTAATTGTCACTATTTCCATGAAGTGCGTATGGGCAACAATTCTGAGTGGCAACATAGATATTTTTAGTTTTGTTTTTTAAAATTTATGTGTTCATGCATTGTTATTGGCAACCAAGGCAATAATTATCAAAACAACCAAGGCAATAATTATCAAAACATATCTAGCATAATCAAACAGAATTGCTTTTCAAGGAAAATAATGCTTTCAAGGAATGTGAAAGGTCAATTGGTACCTGATCTACATTATTTGTGCCCGCAGATGATCGTTGTCGAATGACACAAGCACTACCTGCATCTCCAGGAGAAACATGCACCTGCTGAGAGAATAATTCTTGCGGAATTTCTATGTTTGGATATTCTCGTCTAATATTTTCCAGCACAGTGTGCAATCCAGAAATCATTCTCTCATACCTTTCTTCTGCCTCAATTGCCCTCGTCTCCGTAACCACCACACTATCAACCATTCCCTCAGAAGCGACATTATTTGAGCGACTTTTCAAATCGGACGGCACAACACCTTTTCCATACAAAGGTGCACGCCCAGAGTGGTCTTTTAATACTTTCTTCAAAAAAATATCTCTAGTAGTGCTACTCTATCATAAGCATGTGGAAAACTTGAATCTCACATTGCTTGGGATCAAGATTTGGAATGGATTTATATGTGTTTACTGTTGACCCCACACGGACACTGAGAGGGGGGGGGGGTGAATCAGTGTGTCTAAAATTTTTATATACAAACAATCAACCACACAACCACAATACAGAAGTTTTACGTGGTTCACCCTCAGGTTACATCCACGGTGCACAAAAAGTGCACTTCCACTATTTTAACAACAACAACTGCTAGGAGCACCAACCCCTTACAACTTTGCCCGCACCAACGGACAAGAGCACCAACCCCTACACTCAAGCACCCACTTGAGTGATTACAAGGATAAACAAATTTATAACACACACAGGTGCCTTACAATAAAATTCCAGCAATACACATAGGTGCCAAGAAAATACCAATCACATAGATAATTTCACCGAGATCAGTTCACAATTAAATATGCCCTGCAACTCTTATCAACCACAATCACTAATTTCTAGTCACACCCTTTGTCTGCACAATCATAATCTGAGGAAGACTACAAGTAGGAATATAAATCCACATGAAATAAAGGGCAGGATGACCATACCACAGATGAAGAACAGATCATCAAGTACTGAAGAACATTTTAATCATAACTCTGAGTGAGAGATGGTGATAGGCACGCACGATCTCAAGAGTGAATCTCAGACTTTGCAACTCTCTTGCTTGCACCGGGACTTTGGGTTTTTCAGCCTTCAGATCATCTCTGTAACAACTCTTTGGAATGGAATGAAGATGACTTCAATTGATGAGGTTCTTGTGTTGCAGGATCGATAATAATTTCAAAGAGCCAGTTTCAAAGAAGCACACCAAGGGGAAGAAAATTGATGCCGGCCAGATGTAGGAATCAATTAATTATTTGAGCCTTGACTTGGTAGAAGGACTTTTGCACAAGAGTTTTGCACTCTATGAAGAAAAATGAATAAAACCCATTTTTCTAATTGTAAATAAGTGCACAACCAACAATTGTAGGCCCTTCCATTAAGACTTTTGCATTATGCAAAAGACTTTTGCATTCGAATGAAGACTTATGCAAAAGGACTGACCTACCATTTTAATCAAATGAAACTGATGGGCCATCTGCTGATTACATTCCAACACATAATGGGACCCACAACAAAGTACCAAGAAGAAGAATTAATCTCGCAGTGCAGAAAAACTGCAGAATTTGTCTCCACTAGAAAATTCATAACTTCCTCTTCCGAGCTCGAAACGATATGATTCTTGAGCCAAATAAAATATTTATCAGAGGGCTACAACTTTCATGCTTTGAGATTTAACCCAGATTGAATGGAAAGTAGTGTAAAATCACCTCGAAACTGACTGGTCTGAGAAAAACAGCAACCTGAGAGAAGCAGAGTTGTCCCACTGTTCGGGCCATAACTTTAAAATCTGAAGTCGGATCGACCTGATTCCAAAACCAAAAATCAAGCCCTCTCAGATGCACAAAAGTCCTGTTGACCACTTTTTAATTCAGATGTTAGATGTGAACATATAAGCATAACAATATGCTTAACTGACATGACCTGAACATGCAGTTGCCCAGTTTCACTTTGAATGCTTGCAACCTTCATCATACTGCTTTCCAACACCATGCCAACACCCTAGGTTTGACAACAATTACAAACTAAAACAAATGGCCAACAATCTCCCCCTTTGGAATTGTTGTCAACACCTGCGGACTTGGAGAAGAAAATAAATTTCATTTGACTCCCCCTGTCACCAAACCTTCTCAGCCCAACTGCAAAACATACAAATCTCCCCCTTTGACAACAATAACAAAGGGAGATGTCCAGAAGGGAAAAGTGCTCCAACAATATGCCCGTACTCCCCCTGTCTCCAATTCTCCCTAATGCTTTGGAGAAGAAGTGACCCCCAATTTCATCCGGAGGTATTCAAAGACTTCTTTCGGTAGGGGCTTTGTGAAAATATCCGCAACTTGTTCTGTAGTCGGAACATACTCTAAATTCACCTCTCCATCATTCACCTTGTCCTTCAAGAAGTGGTACCTGATGGCAATATGTTTGGTCCTGCTGTGCTAAACTGGAATCTTTGAGATGCTAATGGCGCTTGTATTATCACACAAAATAGGAATGGCCTCAACTAACTGAATTCCCAAATCCTTTAGCATCTGTCGCATCCAAAGAAGTTGTGTGCAGCAAGTTGTCGCAGCAATATACTCAGCTTCTGCTGTAGACAAGGAAACTGAATCCTGTTTCTTGTTGTGCCAGGCTACCAACTTGTCACCTAAGTAGAATGCACCTCCACTAGTGCTCTTCCTGTCATCCACACATCCTGCCCAATCTGCATCTGAGTAGGCTATTAATGTGAAGTCCTTTCCTCGTGGATACCATAAACCATATTCTGCTGTGCCTTTGATGTACCGGAATATCCTCTTCACTGCTGTCACATGTGTTTCCCTTGGATTTGCCTGAAATCTAGCAACCATACACACAGCTTGTAAAATGTTTGGCCTAGTAGCTATCAGATACAATAGACTTCCAATCATGGACCTATACATGGTGTGATCAACAGTCACTGACTCATCATTTTTACTCAACTTGCAGCTCGTTGTCATGGGTGTGCTGACAGGTTGAGTCTTCCATGTTAAACTTCTTTAACTTCTCCTTGACATACTTTACCTGTGAGATAAACATGCCACTCTTCATTTGGTTAACCTGGAGGCCAAGAAAGAATGAGAGCTCCCCAATAATGGACATTTCAAACTCAGTCCTCATCTTCTCTGCAAACTCTGTACACAATTCATCTTTGTTGCCCGCGAAGATGATATCATCCACGTACACTACCATAACTACCTGAGTACCATCTTCTGTCCTCACGTATAGGTTGCTGTCTACAACACCCTTTTTGTACCCAAGTTGCTGTAGGTAGGCATCCAGCCGAGAGTACCATGCCCTTGGTGCTTGTTTTAGGCCATAGAGAGCCTTTTTCAGTTTACATACCATATTTGAGTCATCTCCCAACTGAAATCCATCTGGTTGCTCTATATATACTTCTTCTTCCAGGTTGCCATTCAGAAAAGCAGACTTGACATCCATTTGGTAGACTTTGAAGCTCTTATATACTGCCAAAGCTAGAAACATACGAATAGCCTCAAGCCGAGCCACAGGTGCAAATGTTTCTTCAAAATCTATCCCTTCAACTTGTGCATAGCCTTTACAAACAAGTCTAGCTTTGTTCCTCACTACTTGTCCTTCCTCATTCAACTTATTTCTGAAAATCCACTTGGTACCAATGACATTTTTGGTTTTTGGTCTAGGTACAAGCTCCCAAGTTTTGTTTTTCTCAATCTGATCCAACTCTTCATGCATTGCCTTGACCCAACTGTCATCTTTACTTGCTTTTGCAACAGTTTTGGGTTCAACTGTGGACAAGAGAGAGAATAAACTGGTTTTCATCCTCCTAGTCTGTACTCCAACCTGTGGATCTCCAATGATATCAGTTTCATTAATACCATGATAATTATGCCATCTGTCATTTTCTTTCTTCTCTTTTGAGTTATCGTCCGACTTTCCTTCCTTGTGACTAGGCAAGTCTTCAATCTCATTGTTATCATCAGGATTTTCATACATTGGATACTCAATCTCCTGAATATTCTTTGGAATTTTTTTATTTTCATCAAACTTAACATCTGTACTCTCAACTATTTTCTGAAGCCTTTTATTGTAGCACCTGTAGGCCTTGCTTCTAGTAGAATAGCCTATGAAGATGCCTTCATCTGCACGATCATCAAACTTCCCAAGATTTTGATCCAATCTTTTTATAAAGCACTTACTGCCGAATACCTTGAAGTACTTCACCGATGCTCTCTTGCCAAACCACAGTTCATAGGGAGTCTTGTTAGTGTGTGCTCTAAGTATACATCTGTTCTGAATGTATACAGCAGTGTGAACTGCTTCTCTCCAAAATCCATTTGCAAGCTTGCTCTCTGTCAACATGGTTCTGGCCATTTCCTGTACTGTTCTGTTCTTCCTATCAACCACACCATTTTGCTGAGGTGTGCGAGCTGCAGAAAATCGCCTACGAATCCCATGTTCTTGACAATACTCCTCAAACTCATCTGAAGTAAACTCTCCTCCTCGGTCTGACCTCAACACCTTGATTCTCCTGCCAGTCTGATTTTCGACCTGTTTTCTAAAGATCTTGAACATATTGAATGCATCATCTTTGTTCTTCAGAAACATAATCCAAGTCATGCGAGAGTGATCATCGATGAATAATATGAAGTATTTGTCTCCGCTCAAACTCCGAGTCCTCATCGGGCCACACAAGTCCGTGTGTACCAGCTCTAAAGGCTTGCTTGTGTTGTACTCTTTTGACTTGAAAGAAGCTCTAGTTAGCTTCCCTTTCTGACATGCATCACAGACACTGTCTTGAGCTTTCCCAATGTGAGGTATGTCCTGAACTGCCTTCTTGGAGCATATATTAGACAAATTTTTGAAGCTTATGTGCCCAAGTCTCCTATGCCACAACCAACTTTCATCTTCCCTCCCTAGCATGCATGTATTCACTGTAGTCTCAGAGAGAGTATATAAGTTGCCTGAAGTCCTCATACCAACTGCCACAACCTTTCCATTGTTGTCTAAGATTTCACAGCAATGTTTGTTGAAGAAAATGCCATGTCCTCTATCACATATCTGACTGACACTCAACAAGTTGTGTTTCAACCCATCAACAAACAACACTTCTTCGGATCTGATTTTGCCGTCAATTATCCTGACCAAACCTTTCCCAACAATCTTAGCTCCATCATTATTTCTGAATTTCACTGATCCTCCATCATACTGCTGTAGCTTGGAGAACTTACTCTTGTCACCAGTCATGTGACTAGAGCATCCGCTATCTAGAATCCATGAAGTCAATTTTCCTTGTGCTTTGAAGGCTGTCTGTACTATCAAGGAGTTATCCTTGTCTTTTTGTTCTTTTCTTTTCCAAACCTTTTTAACTGATTTAGCAGACTTGTCTGTTTCAATACCGGTCAACTCAGCAGTCTTAGGAGCCCTCTGTTGATATGTAATAGCATTTGCGTTTTGAAATTGTACCTGTCTTCGATTAGGGGCATATGCATGCATACAATTTCTGGCCAGATGCCCAAAATTATGACAAATAAAGCATTATACAGGATACATCATAAGGGCATCAAAAGGGTTCCTATTCACAAAGTTTTTAGGCCTCAAATTAAATTTGCAGGTCATCATTTTATGTCCATATGTATTGCATTGGAAACAGTAACCATGGAAGTGAGAAATTGACCTGAAGTTTGTAGATTGTATCTGCATAGGAGGCCTGAAGTTTTGCTGCTGTGGCATCTTCTTTGGTGGAGCAAATTTCCTTTTAAGTTTGTGGTATTGCCTTTGGAGGAGTTACATTCACAGCTGTCTGTTTAGTTTTCTGAGGCGCTTTTTTAACTTGTTTAGAAGAAGACTCTCCCTCATACCCAAGGCCAAATTTTAGATGAGGAGGCGTTTGAACACTGAGAATCTCATTCAACTTGGAGGACCCTTGTCTGTGAGAACTTCTCCAACTGTGTTTTCAAACTAGTCACCTCCTCCTCTAACTTACTATTTTCTTCAGTCTTCAAAACTACCTGTGCCTCAAGATCTTCATGTATCCTCTTGCTTTCCTCCAATTTCAATTTCAATGTTACAACCATCTCCTCTGCATCAACTAGCCTTTTTGAAGTTTTCTTATGATTTTTCCTTTCAGAAGATAGTTCCTCAAGTGTAGCCAACAACTCTCCTTCCAAGTTAATTTCAGCATCTTCATCATCACTTGATGATTTTCCCTTTTCACACTTGTTATCTTCAACTTGTTCATCAAGCATGGCCATAAAAAGAGCCTCTGCTGCTTCATTCCCACTGTCTTCAGAATCATCATCTGAAGAATTGGACATTTTCTTTGACACTAGGCTTTTAGACTTCCCTTTCTTAAAGCGATAGTTTTTCTTGAAGATTTTTTCTTAGGTATATCATCGTCATTTTCTTCTTTGTCCTTATGAGGACACTTAGCAGCAAAATGACCCACATCTCCACAGTCAAAACACTTGAAAGGCAGCTTCCCTTTATATTTACCTTGACCCTTCTTCAATTTTCGAACGAAGTTAGCCGCTAGTTCTTCATCTGGATCATCTGGATCATCTTTATCTGACTTAACCACTTCCTTAGCCTTATTCTTTGCACTGAAAGCAGCTTCCCTGTCAGAAGATTTGGGCTTCCCTATTCTCATCTCATATGCTGTCAGTGAACCATGCAGTTCTTCCATGCTGAAGACATCTAGATCTTTGGCTTCTTCGATGGCAGAAGCTTTGGCATCATATCTGGCAGGAAGAGTTCTCAAAATTTTCTTAACAATAGACTCTTCTTTAGCTCTTCACCAAGCCCTCTAATAGAGTTCACAACTTCATTGACTCTCAGTAGATATGAGTCAATGGTCTCACTTTCGGTCATTTTCAAACTCTCAAACTGAGCCCGGTGAGTTTGCAGTTTTGCCTCTTTTATTTTCTTGTCTCCCTCATGAACACTCTGCAGCTTATCCCATATCTCCTTTGAGGTCCTACAGGACATGACCTTGACAAGTTCACTGTCTGACAGTCCACACATCAGAGCATTCCTTGCCTTTGAATCATTCTCAAAAATTTCTTCTCAGCCACATCAGTAGGATCTTCTTTTCCTTCGTAGCCTTTTCTTACACAGTCCCATATGTCATACCCCAATGCTGAAAGATAAGTTTGCATCCTGACTTTCCAAAAAGAGTAATTTGTCCCATCAAATAGTGGTGCTTTATTAGAAGAGAAACCTTCTCCTGAAGCCATGTGGGTTGTAACAAGATCACCCAAAGCAGATTATGCTTGTAAATGGGACCTTGCTCTGATACCAATTGTTGACCCCACACGGACACTGAGAGGGGGGGGGGGGGGTGAATCAGTGTGTCTAAAATTTTTATATACAAACAATTAACCACACAACCACAACACAGAAGTTTTACGTGGTTCACCCTTTGGTTACATCCACGGTGAACAAAAAGTGCACTTCCACTATTTTAGCAACAACAACTGCTAGGAGCACCAACCCCTTACAACTTTGCCCGCACCAACGGACAAGAGCACCAACCCCTACACTCAAGCTCCAACCCCTTACAACTTTGCCCGCACCAACGGACAAGAGCACCAACCCCTACACTCAAGCACCCACTTGAGTGATTACAAGGATAAACAAATTTATAACACACACAGGTGCCTTACAATAAAATTCCAGCAATACACATAGGTGTCAAGAAAATATCAATCACATAGATAATTTCACTGAGATCAGTTCACAATTAAATATGCCCTGCAACTCTTATCAACCACAATCACTAATTTCTAGTCACACCCTTTGTCTGCACAATCATAATCTGAGGAAGACTACAAGTAGGAATATAAATCCACATGAAATAGAGGGCAGGATGACCATACCACAGATGAAGAACAGATCATCAAGACTTTTGCACAAGACTTTTGCACTCTATGAAGAAAAATGAATAAACCCCATTTTTCTAATTGTAAATAAGTGCACAACCAACAATTGTAGGCCCTTCCATTAAGACTTTTGCATTATGCAAAAGACTTTTGCATTCGAATGAAGACTTATGCAAATGGACTGACCTACCATTTTAATCAAATGAAACTGATGGGCCATCTGCTGATTACATTCCAACACATAATGGGACCCACAACAAAGTACCAAGAAGAAGAATTAATCTCGCAGTGCAGAAAAACTGCAGAATTTGTCTCCACTAGAAAATTCATAACTTCCTCTTCCGAGCTCGAAATGATATGATTCTTGAGCCAAATAAAATATTTATCAGAGGGCTACAACTTTCATGCTTTGAGATTTAACCCAGATTGAATGGAAAGTAGTGTAAAATCGCCTCGAAGCTGACTAGTCTGAGAAAAACAGCAACCTGAGAGAAGCAGAGTTGTCCCACTGTTCGGGCCATAACATTAAAACCTGAAGTCGGATCGACCTGATTCCAAAACCAAAAATCAAGCCCTCTCACTGATGCACAAAAGTCATGTTGACCACTTTTTAATTCAGATGTTAGATGTGAAGATATAAGCATAATAATATGCTTAACTGACATGACCTGAACATGCAGTTGTCCAGTTTCAATTTGAATGCTTGCAACCTTCATCATACTGCTTTCCAACACCATGCCAACACCCTAGGTTTGACAACAATTACAAACTAAAACAAATGGCCAACATTTACCTTGGTAGTAAAGGTTGGGCCCCAAGGGACACCCCACTTTTGTGGTGGATGGAGTACCTAGACCAAGGTAGGTTCACCACCACACACTCGCGAGCCCGACCACTTCATATCTATTTTTTGGAGAAACTTTATTTAATAAAATTTCTTTTCAAAGTCCATAGGGGTGTGTCTGAACTCTGGAAAGGTGTGTCCAAAGAAACAGAACGTTACCTTCACCAAGGGGTGTTCTGTCTGTTCACCTAAACAGTAACTGTACATAACCGATGCAGCCCATGAATGAACACTCCAGAAGCAATCTATTTAAACCCATTTTCATCCGTGTGTTTCGGTAATTCAATTTCTGCAACTTTGCATTGCATTTGTGCAATCGGCCAGAGTCGGGAGAGAGTCTGCCACAAGTTCGGTTCTCCGGTCCACAGTTTGTAGTGCTGCTACTGTGTGAAGAGATCATTGTATCCTGGGAGACAGACGCCATAGAAGCTCGTAAGCATCCCTACGAGGGGGAAATTTGTCTTAAGGAAATAGTGTAATACACTAGCTTTGATCATCATCTGTTTTCTGTTTCTGCCTACATATTTTAAGTGAAATCTTAGTTTCAGATTTATAATTCTGTTTTGTTTGTATATTCTTTTTTGCTTTATAGTTTTGCAAACTAGTTTTCTGTTTACCGAAATTAAAATTGGTAGTACTCTGAATAACATATACTGACAGTCTAGAAAATATTCTTCCAAAATCAAGCCATTAATAGTTGTTGAAACCTAAGAGTTTCTAATACCCATTTGAATTTCAAGATACACATGGCACGTCATAATAAGTGCAAATGGGAGTTGTATCATACTCCAGTGCAGAAGTATAGATATATAGGTATAATGAGTTTAGTTAAAATCATTCAACTTTCTTTATTCATGTGAACAAATTCATTTTAGAATCATAATTAATATGGAAGCTTTCCATTTTGGTAGTTTCATGAAATCTTGTTAAAAAAAGTAGCCTCATGAGATCTTAGAAGGTACTTTTGAAGTTGACACTACCCAAATTGAAATCCTGACATTTTTAGAAGAAAATATTTCACAAATGAAAGAAGAGTGCCAGGTAAAAATCCAGTTAAATTAAAAGACCATAAATTAGCAGTAGGAACTCATTCTTTTTAAGATTTCCCCTGCATAGACGACTCCATAACTCATGCAGTCCTCGGTGTCTTCTTTCAATATATCATTTACTGATGCATGCATCAAAACATAACAAGTGATGTCCATAATATGAACAACGATAGAAGAAAAAAAAAATCTCCATCAAGGAGACAAACGTAGACAATATTTAACGAAAAAAAAAAAGAAGGATGAACAACAACAGCAGCAGCAAGAGCAGCAGCAGCATCATTAAGCAGCGGAATAATTAAACATGTGGAATGACGGATTAGCAATGGAGAAACCCCCATCTATGAGAAGGTTGTGGCCACTCACATATCTTGACTCATCACTTGCCAAATAAAGAACTGCTTGCGCGACGTCCTCTGCTTTAAGATAGACTCCCTTAAGGTTGGCTGTAAGGCTAAGCGCCTTCTCAAACTCTTCACCCTTTAGCTTCACAAAGTGCTCTGCCAGAGGGGTCACAAGCGCATAAGGTGATACACAGTTTACTCGGATACCAAATTGCCCGAGCTCGACCGCTGCATTCTTGGTGAGCCCAGCCACTGCATGTTTGGAACATGTATAGGCATGAGAGGCTGCTGCACCCACAGTTGAGCTAACACTAGCAGTGCTGATGATGCTACCTGATCGAGCTGGGATCATGACGCGAGCTGCATGCTTGGTGCCTATAAACACCCCCGTGACATTGACACTGAGGACCCTCTCAAAGTCGGCCTTCTCATTGTCAATAATTCGTGGTTTGGGATCATCCACAATGCCTGCATTGTTGAACATGATGTCAAGTTTTCCATGCTTGGAAACTGCAGTGTCAACGGCATTTTGGATGTCTGATTCTTCAGTGACATCACAGTGGACGAAAGAGGCTGAATCGGGTCCTATATCTTTGCAAACTGAGTGACCCAGTTCATCTTGGATGTCAGCGATGATGACCTTGGCACCATGCTGGCAGAAGAGTCTAGCTGTGCACTCGCCAATTCCGCTGGCACCGCCAGTGATTAATGCAACCTTCCCTTCCAGCCTACAATCAGGGTGGAGATGAGGAACATAAGAATACTGTATAATTTTGATGTGTGGCTACAAATTTTGTGTGTATCCATAAAATTTTGCCTGGTCAGCAAATTAAGTTGGTCCAAACTCAATTCAATGTAGAACAAGTTGGAGTTTTGTTCATGAAGCATTCTTCTATGGAATGGGTTTATTTAATCTGAAACGGTTAATTTCTATATATAGTGAACTAAGTGATTGGATTCGGTAGAATTTCCTGTCATCAAATTCATTTCTATGAAATTCAAAGTTGCTGATTTGGCACATCTCATCATTCGATCGGCAATGCCAAAATGTTCCAAAAATAAAAATAAAAAATTGTCGTAGAGCTCGTTTGGTAGTAGAATATTGGTGCAAAAACTAGGATGGAGTTCACCTGTAGAGGAGAAAAAATGAAAACAATGAAATGAACATGAAACATGATGATTCAATCTCATCGTTTTCTACATTCTATAGGACTCCCTTGGATCTTTATGAGTTGGGAACTATAAATGAGAGTTCATGTGTTCAGATAACCAGTAAATTTCTAATGTTTTGTTCCTTGGAAGGATTATACAGGCTATCGGGTCAGAAAAAGGAAAAAAAAAGGTATTTTGTTTCTAACACCACAAGCGTTTTGAAATTTGACCTGCACCTGCTAGGGGTGCAATTACTTGGGCCCCCCCCCCCCCCCCCCCCCCCCAAGTGACAATTGATTGAATCCTTTTTCTAATTTGAATGGCATAATTTATGAATCAATCAACCATCTATTAACTTGACCTCAAAGCGACAAAGCTTATTACCTAATTTAAAACCATAAAATGGATAGTTAATTTATGGATCCTCATTATATCTTGTCCTCTAAAAAATGCATGAGAAGGGAACACAGTCCAGTCTGAATTTTGGTGAAATTGTGGTAACATACAGACTGTTGATGCCCATCAGAAGCTGCCCCTGCATCCACAGGAGAACTAGGTATGATAATGTAGTCAACGTTAGGATGCATGTTCAACTGTTGCATTTGATCTGAAGTGCGACCAGATATTTGTGATCAATGGATCCTACATAACAGGCCAAGGAGCATGTGGTTTGGATAGCCCAATAATCACCCTCATCAATTGACACTGGACTCCAAGAGTTCGGCAAATAAAAAAAAAAAAAAAAAAAGAACTGGGAACATCTTATCAAATCAATTTCTGGACCAAAACAGGATGTGTTCACTGCAGAGAAGTCAATATGTGATGGAGTCCACCTCCTCCGACTCCCAGAAATAGAGAAAAATTTGGTGATACTCTTCAGCAGTCTACTTATTAAAATCTGAACCTCTAAATATAATTTTCTTTTTTTTTCTTTTTCATTTTGTATGAGCTCTTACCAAATTTCACAGAAGCACGAGTTGTTCCACTGTCAGATTGATCAACTAAAACACAAATAAAATCATATAAAAATATCGACCCCAGTTGGTCAGCTGTGCAGGGCCAAATGTGATTTAAATGTGCATAGGATGTAAGTTCAAATCTCTTAAAGTAAAAACATAACAATAATTATAAAAGATCCACCTATTTATAAGGATCAGTGGACGGTGCACTCAACTCCTACTGAAGTGCCAATCCTTTGTTCGCTCAATAGTTTGGCACCTCTCTCTTTCCACTGAAGTGACAAGGGTTCGATTCCCGGCTGATGGTTAGAGACTTAAAAGACAAACCCCCTCCCCCCGGCCATAGCGCTGATGGTTATAGACTTAAAAGACAAAAAAAACCCCTCCCCACAAAAAATTAAATCTTATTGGTGGCCCCTCGTATGATGGTAAAAGAAATGTAAAGCCTCTATATTTTAGACAAGAGTCATGTAAAAAATACACGTCTTCAAAATTCCCTCTTTATTTTTAAAAATTAAATTAAAAAAGCAACCCACTTTCTCTATTAAATGACAAAAAAAAAAAAAAAAACACTCCCTTTTTACATAAAAAAAAAAAATTCCTACCAATCAACTAAAGACAAAATAGCATGTAACCCCTTATATTTTATTTTTTCTATTTTAAATCACTTTTACTTTTGCCAAACGGGAAGAAGGGAGACATTTGCTTTCAACTGTTCAGATTTCAAGAAATAGGCCCTACTGAACACAAAAACTAGATTTCCCATGATCCCGAGTACAGAAGGATCCAAACTTGTATTACCTTTGGACCATGAACAGAAAACAGACAGTTTATTCAAAGCTCTATAAAACCTGGCTGGGGTGCAGTACAAATGGAAATGATAAGGGTATATACATACCTCCTTGCAAGTGCATAGATAGCAGAGCTGCTTGCCATTTCCAAGCCCTTGCGCTGGTATGGAGAATAGATGCATAAAACTTCTTCTCATGCAGAGAGAGACTTGAGGCTTCTGCTGGTTGTAAATTGCTTATTATAAATCCAAAGAAGAGCGGCAAGAACCTCTCATATTTCCTTTGCCTTTTGTTTGGTACTTAGACCAAAAATATGGAATCTTTAATAGGCATATTGTTGGTGACGGCAGAGTTGGAGGGATCGGCTTGTTGTCCTTTGTTAATATATATTGCAACTGATCCATCGTTTATTAGCCATGATTGGGCCATCTAGTGTCAGATTCGACCGTTCATATATATAGGATAAGAATAAATGCCTCTGCCATGTGGAGACAAATGGAATGGCAGGTGGCTAGGTGAGAAAAAGAATGGGTAAAAATGTACTCATTTGTTTTCTTTCGATGGAACTGGATAAGGAATGACGAAGGTCCGCATTACCCAATTATTATATATTATACTAACAACAACGTCCCATGGTTAGCCCGGGACAAAAAGTAAGATATTACATTTTAAATTTATGAGATATCAAAATTAATTATAAACATATAAGCATATATTTATGCATATATATAAAAATAGTCAACACATCTTCAATCATAAATATAAGTGGTCAACATCAACAATAAACTATTACAAAGACAAAAGCTAAAAAAAATCCATTCGACAACAACATAAAAATAATAATAACAGCAATAAATACTAAATAAGATATAGAAAAGTGAATTTTGTTAATATATATAATATTAGTAATAAGAAATGCATTCAATTTTTTGTTACCCATTGATAATTTCATTGTCCAATAAAATAAAGCCACCCCATTTGGAATTATTTGTGCAACAAGAGCATTCTAGTTTATGCAGATTTTTATTTTCTCATAAGAATGGAATTTTGTATTTTCATAGAAAATCAAAGTCCACTCTATTAAGGAAAAATGATTCATTTTTTTCTTCTATGCAAGGAAAATACATCACACCAAACAACATATATAATATTGTTAACAAAGAAAATCATAAAAATGTGCAACCCTCTCTTTGCACAAATCCATCATTTGTTTTTTCACATAGGCCAATGGTCATTTCAATCCCTCCACATAAACTTCTTCTCTACCCCTTTGAAGCAGTACCAATACCATTTTTTAGCTCTAGATTTTTTTAAAAATGTATAAACATCTTAACTTTAAAAGGGCAATAAATTGTGAGACTTTAAAACCACAGGCTGGTGTTATTTGATCCTAGTAATAATTGGCATGCCTTAGATCAATGTATATATCTCTTAATTATGAGTCCATGTGGGCCAAACCTAGGGTCATATGTCTATATAATCAAATTAGAAAAGGATGCCTATAAGATTCAACCAAAAAACTCCAACCTCAAAATATTTTTATCACAAGCCCATCCATGAGGTGGTCTACCAGATGGTCGGGTTTGATTTTTGTTCACATGTGACAATCTTTAAATCGAGTAGAGCTGTATTTGGAAACTAAAAGAAAATGATATTTTTAATGAAAATCTATCAGTATGAATTGTAGAAAGGTGGGCCCGAAATATTAAAATAAAAGATGTCCATAATCCATATACAAAGTCTTGATCAAATATCTCGACAATTTTAGTGGGGGCCGTAGGACCCTGTAGATATTGTCTCAGGTAACCAGTCCCACATGTAATTAGCTATATTAATCCATGAGTGGGTCCCACTGCAAAAATAAGTTAAATGTGCGGGGCCCACTAATTGATTTGCATCCATTAAGAAAACCAGACAACGGCCAACATGTTTGCCTCCCTCAATCAGTGGGGTCCACTCTCAGAAAAAAGGGGTTAAGAGAAGGTCATTGGGGTTTCATCCATACTGGAGTCCAATCTTGAAATATATTTAATACTAACTGGTGCCCACTATTGAAACCATCCATTTGGGGAAAAAACTGAAAGAAAAGTAAAGGAGCAACAACTTGGATTTCATTTAATGTGGGACCCATTGATGATTGAAGATCTAAGGAAAAGAAAACAAACCGACCGTAAAGATTTACTTATAATTTGGATAATAGCAAGAAATATGACTCAAATTTAAAAGTTTAGAAAAATCTCTTATGAGAGAGGTTTTAGGAGAGAAAGAGTAGCTCAAAGTGAGGTGGCACCTTAAAGCAATGTGGGATTTTTGTGCATATTTCTTTGAAAGGAGAGACTTTTTAGGGATGAGGTGGCACCCCTCACAACCCACCTCCCCCTTTGCTTTAATATATATAATTGTTAGGTAAAGGCCAGACCCAAAAATTTTGGGATTAGGGGGTGTTTGGGTAAAAATATAAAATACATGTAGATTTAGATATTGACAGATTTTTACATATATTATAATATTGAGTAAATGGTATACTGAAATATAATATTTTTGATATCCAGGCTGTGCTCTAGTGCAGGTGTCTCTCATGGACCTTCGGTGCAGACTCCCTTACGAGTCCACTTGGGGCTACACCAATCATGGGGTAGATGGGGGATTGAAGAACTAGATGAGATCTATTCTTCAGATTATCCTAATCTTTATTTGACCCTCATATTTAATGGTTTTAAAAGACATCATTTCCAAGGGTTTTAATAAAATGGCAAGCAACAAATAGATAAGTGTCGATATAGATTTTTGCCCACGGGTGGGATAGTAAGTGTGAGCAGTGGTTGCTCTAGAAATTCGAGTCAGTGTAGTCAATAAAAGACTTCCACAATTCGAATAAATTTATTTTGACCTTTATCAACATCTGTCATCTACTTCTGATAATAGTAGGTTTTATCCTTCTAATAAGGAAAGAATACCGTATTTAGAGGTTAAGTTAGGCTAAATGAAGACTTATCGACAAAATGTCAAAAATAGGAAATTTTCTTTAAAAAATAAAAAATGGGCCCATTAGTTTTTTTTTTAGACAAATGGCCCATTAACTTAGGCATTGAGTGGGGTCAAAAGCTTCCCACAACTTCAATTCATTAAAAAGTTTTTTTTTATATATATATTTTTCCAGATCGCAGTGGGGTGACCCCACTGGGATCCATGTAGCGCCGCCCATGAGTGTGAGGGGGTTGATTGGGGTCCCTCGTACTTAAAAATTGGGGTTGGAATTATCTCTTTCATGAGAGATGCCCTCACTTGAGCCTCCACCCTTTTTTTTTTTTGGTAGCCCAGCGAAAGGACTGTGACCCATGACACAACTCACACATGCGAGGAGACAAAGACACTACTCACACATATGAGGAGATGGAAACTCACAAATGTGAGAAGATAAAGACACAGATGTGATGGAAACTCACACATGCAAGAAGAATAACCACAACTCATACATGTGAGGTGATGGAGCCTTCACCTTGATATAGATTATTTTATAATCTATGTAGCATACATAACATATTTTCACAAATGCTCAAGCATTAATCTCTGTAGCATACATAACATATTTTCACAAATGCTCAAGCATTTTGACTCGGGAAGGGTTCATTCTATTGGGCTCACTTCCCCGAGGGGTAGCTCAGTTGGCATAGGACCACGGTTTGCACTTGCAGGTTGTGGGTTCGAAACTACACTACCACACTGGGCCACAAGGAAATTTAATCCGGCTTTCTCTTCTGGGTCCGTAGGGATTATTCTGGCCTAAAGAGCTGAAAACATGCGTTATAAAAAAAAAAAAATTGGGGCTCACATAAAAGCAAGACATCTCAGCCAACCTGTTCACATAATCAAGAAGATCACGTGATCCTCTTAAAATTTGTGTGAATGGGTTGGCTGATATGACAATCATATAGGCCGGAGAGTTTTGAAAGGCCTCCGTATGAACTACCTAATAGTAGTCATGTTGTACCATTCACATTCACATTCAAATAAGACCACCTAATAGTAGTTTTGAAAGGCCTCCATATAGTGCTTGGTACTAGTGTTGTACCATTCACATTCAAATAAGATCACCTTACCCCCCTGCCGATAGGATAATTCCCAGACTTTGCAGATGTAGCCATAGTAGTCATGTTTCTCCCCTTCGTATTCCTCTTCCACGACCAAGCCGCTACGTACTCTGGCTCCTACGACATTTCTCACAGTCTATAGTGTGGTATCGGACGCAATTGCAATCACACCCCTAGTAAAGATTCACTTGTGATCTAGGGCCATTTGATAATGACCACATCTCATCAAAAGCTTCTGGTGACCCTAGAGTTCGCAACTGATTCATCTACATAGGAAGATTAAGACAAATGTATTAGACTAATGTTATTTGAAATGTAGTCCAATAATATCTAGCAATTAAAATGATAATATTTTATATGTCTTACACGTTGTTTGAACCATTTTCCAAATTCTATTCGTTGTATATGCCCGACATCTCCACCACTTTGGTCTTACACTAAATTCTTGTGTTCCCTACTCAAGAAAGCTTTTAATGAATAAGTAAAAGTAGAGAATGAATAAAGGAGTTAACAAGCAATGCATAAATATGACTAGATTGAAGCACATACTGTAGATACGGTTCCACTTTAGGGCAATTATTCAGCTCAAACCAATGAGCCATGCCACGCTCTCTTTGAGAAGGATCATGTGCCCTTGGCATCAGTCCGATGGGACGGACAGTTTGTGTGAAGACCGACAACCCCAGGCCTCATTCGCCACCATCATCATAACGCTCTACTCGATCAGTCTGCCTTAAATACATTGAGAAAAAAGTGAGACACTCTTTGACAATGTAAGCCTCCGCGATCGAACCTTCAGGCCGAGCTCGGTTGCGAACGTACCTTTTTAGGGTTTTCAGAAACCTTTAAACAACCAATGATAACAATTACGATTCTCAATGCAAGGCCATTGCAGTAATACATAAATAATTAATCAATGGTCATCAACTATTACCTTTATATCGGGTAAATCCAGCGATATTGCACCGATCCACCAAGCATGGCCTCGCGTGGCAAGTGAACCGATAGATGAACCATCACATCAAAGAAAGCAGGAGTTAAATTCCTCTCTAGCTTGCACAATATTAAAACTATATGCTCCTCCAATTTTTTCAAGTCATTGTGTCTCTATGTTTTCGAGCAGAGGTCTTGGAAAAAGCTGCCTAATTCAAACAATTTTGTACATATATCCTTATTCAGAAAGTCGCGCATGCCAATAGGAAGGATGCATTGGATAAGGATGTGGCAATCATGGCTCTTTAAACCAGCTAATTTATCATTTTTCGAGGTTACACACCTCGAGAGGTTCGCCGCATAGCCGTCTAGGTATTTGATCGACTTCAAGAATTCATGAAGTCCATCTCTATGTTTTGGTTCTAGAGTGTAAGAGGCATGCGGCTATCCATCGCCCCTCTCCACTAGATGCAACTCTGGTCTGGTGCCCATATTTTTCAAATCCTTACGTGCTTTCTCGGTGTCCTTGTTTTTGCCCTTTATGCCCAAAATTGTTCCAACCAAAGCTACGCAGATGTTCTTCTCAATGTGCATAGGATCAAGGTTGTGTCGGAGTTTTTTGCACTTCCAGTAGGGCCATTCAAATAGGTTGCTTTTCTTTGTCCAATTCAGTTCTCCAGAGTCACGCGGTCTTTTGTTAGTCTTGCCAAACTTGACCGGCGCTAGTTCTTTTAGTTGGTCTAGTACCGTTTGCCTCGGTAAATCCAAAGAATTCTTGTCAAGCTCAGGCTGACCGTTGAAGGCCTTGCTTCTATGCCATTGGTGGTTTAGTTCCAAGTATTTTCGATGGCCAATGTACCCAATTTTATCTTTCAACTTCACCCCTAACGAGCTGTCGTTACACGAGGGGCAAGCATTATAACCTTTTGTGCTCCACCCAGACAAGTTACCATACGCAGGAAAGTCATTTATCGTCTACATCACAGCCGCATGCAATTGAAAGGTCTGTTTAGTGGAGGCATCATAAGTCGATACACCATGATCCCACAACTCCTTCAACTCATCAACCAAGGGCCTCAGATATACATAGATATCATTTCCCGGTGAGTTTGGTCCTGGAATAAGTAATGGCATCATCAAGAATGGCTCCTTCATGCATATCCATATTGGCAAATTATAAGGCATAAGTATGACAGGCCACAAGCTATAAGAGGTGCTCATGTTACAAGAAGGATTGAGTCCATCGGTTGCTAACCCCAGCCTCACATTACGTGTCTCTTGGGCAAACTCTGGATATTTCTTATCAAATTCTTTCCATTCCACTGAATCAGCCGGATGCCTCGCTATCCCATCATCAACGCGCTTATCACTATGCCATCTCATCTCAATGGCTGTCTTCCTTGACATATACAATCTGCGTAACCACGGTGTCAATGGGAAGTAACGGAGCACCTTATGAGGGATCCTCTTTCGCTTGCTGATGTGATCTTTATCAATCATAAAATACCGCAAGTGCAAGGTGTCTAGATGAGACAGTGGCAAGAACGGGTCGAACCCACAGGGAGCTAATTAAAGAAACTTTTAGATTCAGAAAAGTAATTAACTAACAATTAAGGAAAGTCTTGATTATTTAGAAATAATAGAATGCAACTAATTTACAAATATGAAAACTACCAATTAATGAAAGTTATTAGAGCATAGGAATACAATAAGCATCCACCAATTATTTATCAAGTAATCCTGACTTGTTCCAATTTTTATTTCAAATCAAAGACAAATCAATGTTTTAATTTGGAAACTCTAACTTTTAAAATCCCTTTTTAATCATAAAAATTCAAAACAAAAGACTTCCTTGATCTCATAAAAGAATAAAAATAATTTAAGGAATTACCCATCAAAGATAAGTATAAACCATCAAAAGATCTAAATCATAAGCATGGCCTATCAAACCTAAGCATGAATAGTCAAAAATCAAATTTTACTTTTAGAATTAAAACTAGAGATTTGCCTAGGGCACGAAGACACGCCTATTCATCATTAAGCACATAATCATGGAACACAAATTAGAACTACTAAATAAATAAAAACGCGATTGCTTACCTTCATCCATAGCTCTAATCAAGAAAAACTAGCCTGCCATTGCAAAGAATACTTCTTGATTTGTCATTAAAAATTGCATCTTTACAACTTCTCCTTCACAAAAATTATCCTTCAAAACAAGTCCTTGGACATGGCCCAAGGCTACCAAAAAAAAATAAATAATGGGGGACAAGAAGTAGGGAAGAGAGGAAAAGGGCAAAAAGGAGAGAGAGAATGAGAGAGGACGTGTGGGATGGCTTTTCCTATGGGTGTCTATGGTTACTCCCCCATTCTCCTTTTATGCTTTTTGCAAACCCTTTTTAGTAAGGAAGTACCACCTCTTTAGGTCTCTTGTTTCATTATTTGTAGGGATTCTTTCTTGTGCTGCAAGCTAACTTTTCCTTTTGGAAAGACTTTTGACTTTGAGATGATTCTCTTTCTTAATTTAGATGTCCTTGGTACACCCACCTTCCTTGTATAATTCCAAAAATATCTCCCAAGGTTGCTTGGTGATGTGGATGAGAAAATCAAAAGTTGTGCCCATAAGAGAATCTCTAAGTATGGAACGTCTATGCATGTGGGAAACTTTCTTGGATTTTCTTTTTCTTCTTTCTTTATTTCTTAGCCATCAAAAGATCTTGGATTTCCTTCCTAGAAATTTTCTCCTTTTTATTTCTCATCAATGCTCCTTTATCTGCGGGTCCCAAAATCTGAATTTTTTTTTTCACATGAGAGTGGGCCTGCATGGGCATGAAACTTTGAAGTGGCAAGGCTTAGACGTCCTCTGCAAATTCCTTCTCTTCTTTTCTTTTCAAGGCGGGTCCCAACACAAATTGAAGATTCCCTATAAGAATAAAAATAATAGTTAAGCCATAATATGTATAAAACTCATAAATGTCATGCATGGGACCCGAATGAGATCATGCATATGAATGCACCATTGGATGATTTTTCATGAACTAATTGATGATGCAAGAATCAAAAAGCTAATTGGTGTGACACTAAAATGATGTAAATCAATGATTTCATAAAATTCATTCAAGATTGATGATTTTGATTGATTTTGACTAAAATTCCAACTTTGATGCTCAAATGCATGGATTTATGAAATTCTATGAGATTGAGTGCAAATACCCTAATTAAGTCCACAAAGTAGCATAAAATGATGAATGAGAACTACAATGGACTTGTCACACCCCAAACCAGTTTTTTGCTAGTCCTCGAGCAAAATAAGTGAAGAAGGAGAAGTTTACTATCCTAACAAATGCAAAAAAACAAAATGAAAAATGTCACTTTCGCTGGCCCACTCGACTGCATTTAGCGTATGCAGCAAGCTCTTAAACCCCTTGGTTCCCCCTAGCTATGTAAATACCCCTAAGGGCTTACTGACTCGGGTTAAAAAGGCTACGAACCGAAACAATTCGTTTTTTTTTTTTTTTTTTTGCATTCCCAACAATAGGCAGCCCTTTCCATGTATCCACCCGTCGAACCAGGGAGCTCTGTAACACTAAGGGTCGATTTTTTTTTTTTTTTGAAGAGAAACGGAAATCAAAGCTTCACATTCAACCTTGGAAACATATACAACCTGTGTAAAGTGAGGGATCAAAATTCAGCACTTTTTCAAAAATCCTTTCCATAAATAAAATAGTGAACCATTATTTTCTTTTGCCCAAAATAAATATCTTCAGCCAATCAAAATTCTCTCGAAAGTTTCCCTCTAACCTAACAATAATAATTTTTTTTTATCTTCTAAAAACCAAAGCAAAGCGAAATAGAAAATGTATAATGAAAATTGAACAAATGATCACATGTCAAGTTCTAACTCACAGCCCCAAACCTAAAGGCAACATTGTCCTCAATGTGATGAATGCATGTGTAATGTGAAAATGAACAATAAGGAAAATTGGAAGATTTTACTATGTGGGGTGATTGCAAAAGAATGTGATCAACCAGCTCAATTACCTTTCAAAATTGGATTATCTCCCAAACAACGCTAAGTTTAATGTCGTCAGCCCGGCGTGACCGAAAATGATTAGTCCTGGTAAATTGGGTCTTCCAGAAGGATATCCTCAATGTTTTTATCCTTCAGTTCCAGAAACGATTTCAACCGTTGACCATTCACTTTGAAAACATCCTCATTCTTGGGATTTTCATTTCCACGGCCCCATGAAAGTAAATAGTACGCACAATAAATGGGCCAGACCATCGAGATCTCAATTTTCCTGGAAACGGTGTAGCCGGGAATTGTAGAGGAGAACTTTCATGCCAGGTTCGAATGACTTCCTAAGGATTAATTTTTCATGTTTCAACTTCATTCGTTCCTTGTAAATTTTGACATTTTCATAAGCATCATTTCTCAATTCATCAAGCTCATTGAGTTGAAATTTGCGTAGAGTACCCGCAGTGGGTAAGTCAGAATTGAACTTCTTAATGGCCCAATAAACTCTATACTCCAATTCAACAGGCAAGTGACATGCCTTCCCATAGACCAACCTATATGCGGACATCCCAATAGGAGTCTTATAAGCGGTTCGATAGGCCCATAATGCATCCAATAGTCGCAAAGACCAGTCTTTCCGTTTTGGATTGACTGTCTTCTCCAAAATTTGTTTAATCTGCCTATTTGAAACTTCTACTTGGTCACTGGTCTGTGGGTGGTAGGGCGTAGCAACCTTATGAGTAACATAGTACTTTTTCATCATATGGTCAAAGGTGCTATTGCAAAAATGGGTTCCACCATCACTGATAATTGCCCTGGGTGTACCGAACCTAGAAAATATGTATTCCTTCACAAATTTGATCATTACATGGCGATCATTCTTTCTGGTAGGTATTGCTTCCACCCATTTAGAAACATAGTCCACCGCAAGTAAAATATACAAATTGCCACAAAGGAACTTGGAAATGGCCCCATGAAGTCAATTCCCCACACATCAAAAAGTTCCACCACAAGTATGGGATTCAAGGGCATCATGTTCCGCCGATTGAGTTTGCCAAGCTTTTGACACCTCTCACAGTTCAAATAAAAAGTGTGGCAATCTTTAAAGATTGTGGGCCAGTATATTCTACACTGCAAAACTTTTGCAGCTGTCTTTTTCGAACTAAAGTGGCCCCCATAAGCATGATCATGGCAGAATGAAATGACCGAGTCATGGTCATGATCAGGCATGCATCTCCTGATGATCCGGTCAGGGCAGTACTTAAAAAGATACGAGTCATCCCAGAAAAAGTACTTGACCTCAGCTAGAAATTTTGATCGATCCTGTTTGGACCAATGGGTGGGCATCTCCCTTGTAATAAGGTAATTGTTTATATCTGCAAACCAGGGGATTTGGAAAATACTGAGCAATTGTTCATCAGGAAAAGTTTCATTCAGTGGGACCTCATCTGATGGCTCTAAGGGTAACTTCGAAAGAAGGTCTGCTACAACATTCTTACATCCTTTTTTATCTCTTATTTCCAAATCAAACTCTTGTAGCAGAAGGATCCACCGGATCAATCGGGTTTTTGCATCCTTTTTGGACAGAAGGTATCTCAAAGCTGCATGGTCCATGTAGATGATGACTTTGGACCCTATCAAGTAGGACCGAAATTTCTCCAAGGTAAAAATCACAGCGAGCAATTCTTTTTCAGTGGTTGTGTAATTTAGCTGTGCATCATTGAGGGTCCTACTTGCATAGTAAATCACATGAGGTAGCTTCCCAACCCGTTGACCCAAAATAGCTCCAATAGCAGTTTCTGATGCATCATACATTAGCTCAAATGGAATGGTCCAGTCAGGTGGCTGAATTATAGGGGCTAAAGTTAGTTCTTTTTTCAGTCTCTTAAAGGCCTTTAGACACTTATAAAATTCAAACGAGGCCTCTTTTGTCAGCAATCGGCACAAAGGTTTAGCAATTTTACTAAAATCCTTGATGAATCTACGATAAAAACCAGCATTGCCCAGGAATGATTGAATCTACTTAACTAATTTTGGTGGTGGCAATTTGGAAATCAAATCAATTTTTCCTTTGTCCACCTCAATTCCATTATCAGAAATAATGTGTCCCAGAACTATGCCCCTTTTTACCATAAAATGACATTTCTCCCAATTTAAGACTAGATTCTTTCCTTTGCATCTTTCAAGCACAAGGGACAAATGAAGTAAGCACTCCTCGAAAGAATTGTCAAAGACCGAAAAATCATCCATGAAGACCTCAATGAATCTTTCTACCATGTCAGAAAATATGCTCAACATGCAACTTTGAAAGGTGGCCGGTGCATTGCATAGCCCAGAGGGCATGCGTCTATAAGCAAAAGTGCCAAATGGACAGGTGAAGATAGTTTTTTCCTAGTCCTCGGCTGCAATTGGAATTTGATTGTAACCGGAATAACCATCAAGAAAATAATAATATGCATGACCAGCTAGCCTTTCGAGCATCTGATCCATGAATGGGAGGGAAAATGATCCTTCCGAGTGATTGAGTTCAACTTCCTATAATCAATGCATACCCTCCATCCAGTTTGTATCTTAGTGGGTACCAATTCATTGCTCTCATTTTGAACAACTGTTAGTCTAGATTTCTTTGGTACCACTTGAACTGGGCTCAACCATGCACTATCAAAATATGGGGTAAAGCACCCCCGCATCAAGTAATTTTAAGACTTCTGACCTGACCACTTCCTTCATTACAGGGTTCAGTCGCCTTTGTGGTTCACGAGAAGTTTTTGTATTGTCTTCCAAATGGATTCTATGTTGGACCACATATGGGCTTATTCCTTTGATATATGCGATGGACCACCCTATAGCTTCCTTGTGTGCATCCAAAATTTTCAAGAGTTTTTCCTCTTGGACAGGGTCCAAGTCTGAAGCTATAATGACCGGAAGGGTTTCTAGCGGGCCTAAAAACACATATTTCAAGGTATCCGGCAACCGCTTGACTTCTAACTTAGGGGGCTCTACAATCGATGGGACAGGTGGGGAAACAGATGGAGTCAGAATCTCATGCTTTAGTTGCCACCTAGAGCAGTCCATGGATGGGGTGGAGTCTAACAGTGCATTGACTTCCTCAATATGTCCATCTACATCAAAATCACATCCAAAGTGGGCAAGACAAACCTCTAGTGGATCTTTAAGTCTCAAATAGGGTAAGTGATTTTCCACCAATTCATGAATGTAACTGACTGCAAAAACCCCATCATCCGCATCAGGAGATTGCTTACTGACATTAAAAATGTTCACTTGAACTGTCATGGTCCCAAAAGAAATTTGCATCACTCCATTCCTACAATTGATCAAGGCATTTGAGGTGGCAAGGAATGGTCTCCCCAAATTTACTGGAATCTTGGATTCAGCCCCAGATGTGTGCTTGGTATCTAAGACAACAAAATCTACAGGAAACACAAAGTCTCCGATTTTGATAAGAACATCTTCGACTACCCCCTTGGGTATCGAATCGATGCATCAGCCAATTGCAAGGTCACATGGGTCTTTTTCAACTCCCCCATACCTAAATCTTCATAAACAGAGTATGGAAGAATGTTCACACTAGCACCTACGTCTAGTAATGCTTTCTCTATGTGATGGTCCCCTATCTGGCAAGAAATGGTAGGACACCCTGGGTCCTTGTATTTGATCGGGGTTAGAAAAAAAATGATTGAGCTAGCTTGTTGGGCTAGAAAAGCCTTCTTGGGCACATTGGTATTCCTTTTGAAGGTGCAAAGGTCAGTTAGAAATTTCGCATAGATCGGAATCTGTTAGATAGCCTCAAGTTTTGGGATATTGATCCTCACTTGTTTGAACACTTCTAGCATTTTATCTAACTGAATAGTTGATTTTGCTGGGCCTAGCTTCTGTGGGTATGGTGCCTTGGGAACATAGGTCCTAGGAGTGGGCTCACTAGCTGATGGTTCAGCATTGACTGGGTTCTCTGGTTCTAACATGGGTTCAACATTCACACTTGGTTCCTCAATTTCCACTATCTCACTGGATTCTTCCTAAGGTTCCTTGGGTAGTTCCACCTTGTTATCAACTTGTGTACCCGACCTAAGAGTGATAATGGATTGGACTTGTTCCTGGCCTTTTCCTTTAGGATCATGAACAACTTGGCCCTTGGGATTAGGTTCGGGTTGACTAGGGAAGGTTCCCTTGTCTCTGGCACTGATGGAGTTGGCCAGTTAGCCCATCTAATATTCCAGTTTTACAATTAATTATGTGTTAGCATTCAAGCTCTGAACAGTGCTTTGCTGGAACTGAAGGGTATTCTGAGCTAACAGTTTCATGGTTTCCTCAAGAGAGTTTATCCGCTGATGCTGCAGATTGGGGGTGAAATTGGGCTTTTGGAAACCGGGTGGGGCATTGGACTGAGATTGAATGGGCTGAAATTGATGTGGTTGTGATGGGCCAACCTGAGTTGGACCTTTGGTCCAAGAAAAATTCGGATTATCCCTCCAACCTGTATTGTATGTGTTGGAGTCTGGGTCATACCTCTGACGATTATCAAAACGAGTGTTTTGATAAAGCGCATTCACCACCTCAATAGACTCGGTCTGACCCAAAGTTGTTGGGTCAATCTCTCCATACATGGCCTGATTATATTTCAATGACTCCAAAGTGTTTGGAGTGGGCTTTTGGTTCAGTTCTAAGGCCTCTATTCTCCCACCAGTGTGGCCAATTTGGCCCCTGCCTCAATTTTGGGTTCAATCTTGAACATCCCCCCTTTTTCAGGAATGGTGGGTTTGATGGGCTCCCTCTTGATAAGGGCCCACTACAATGTGTTTTCAGTGGTTTCTTCCAAAAATGTTCATGCTTCATCTGTTGTATTCTGCGTAAACTTCCCACTACAGAAAGATTCCACCATTTGCTTAGTAGGGTAATCCAAACCCTCATACACGATCTGGACCAATCGAGTTTTTTCAAATCCATGGTGGGGACACTGGATTAAGAGGTCCTTGAACCGTTCCAAATAACTACAAAGTTTCTCCCCTTCCATTTGATGGAATCCATTGATGGCCTGCCTAATCGAAGCGGTTTTCTGCTTGAAGTAGAATTTTTTGTAAAAATTTTCGACTAGCTTGTCCCATGTAGTGATGGACCCGGCCTGTAAGGCATAAAGCCAAGCTTTAGCCTTTTCTTTTAGGGAGAAAGGAAATAATCTAAGTTTAAGGGCCTCCTCAGTCATGTTATTGATTCTCAAGGTCCCAAAAATGTCCTCAAATTCTCTAACATATTGATATGTGTTTTCCTGTTCTAGCCCACGGAATACTGGGAGCATCTAGATCATACCAGATTTCAGCTCAAATGTAGCATTGGTCAGGGGCAGGGTGATGCCAGACGGTTGAGTTGTCCTGGCGGAGTACATGTAGTCCTTCAAAGTCATGGGTGGGTGTCACGACCTCAAACCCGAGGGGCCGTGAAAATTGGGAGTTAAGTAATGATTATGTTTCTCCCAAGATCCGCGTGTGTGAGGATAACACATTCCAACACATCCTGAATATTTTTGCGGAAGCTTTCGTGGCGTTACGACCCGAAGTCCGTGGCCATTGGATTCCGCGTCGCACTCAACCCAAGCATATAGTTATCTTATCAATGAACATATCAGACTGGAACAAACCATTATAACAAAATACAGAGCTGACAGTAACTGGATATTACATTCCCACATATGTTCAAGTTACAAATCACAATGTATATTAATTACAATTCCGAGAAAAATGGCTAATAAAAGCCATACAACAACAAGCTAATAATCACTACCCCATATGTGACGTGGCTCCGATGTCAAGCTCAATGTCTACACGACATAGCCGACAAAACAACCTGCAAGCTCATAGTTCCATAGCCAAAACGTACACTCTGATCGGGCTAGATATCTGAACCTGAGTACCAAAGTAGTGGGTCAGACACGATAGTCTGGCAGGTGGGTGAAAAGATATGAACAATATACTAAATGATAAAACATGTAATAAATCATATTATCTGATCAAAAGTTGTACATAATTACAATGTATAAGAAATCATGAATGTCCGACAAAATCCTGTATTCATATGAGACGGGTATAAAACATAATTATTTGACGAAATCCTGTATTCCTTTAAAGCATGCATAAAACATGAATATCTAGCAAAACATGTATTCATTTAAAATGTGTATTGAACATGGATATTTGATAAATCGAGAATTCATTTAAAACATGTACAAAGCATGAACATTTAACAAATCGGGGATTCATTTAAAGCATGTATGAAGCATGTATATTTAAAACAGTAAAGGTACCAAGGATCTGGAACTGTCAAGATGGCAACCACACGAAGCTAAATCCCCTCTCACTAAAGTGATGAGAGCAAGTCAGGGCGTTGACCTCAGTCACACGAGGTGAGGAGAGTCAACGATTTTATATAATAATATACATATAGCAAGACAAGAATATGGTAGCGAACTGGATAGCAAGACAAGACAAGATCCAGGCTGCAGCTGGCATGATAAGGGGGGGGGATCTCCAAACCGGTGGATCAAACCGACAAGGTACATCCAAGCTTAGTGGTGCCGACTCATAGGTCATGTGCAAGAAAACAAAACAATACGTATATATATCAGGGCAAGATGCTCATCAGCATAAAGCATATCATATCAGGTCAAGTAGGAACAAGATATCAATTATGCTAAAAACCATATCCGGGACAAGACTAGTTACAAGGCACAAAACTTGAAATGTACAAGTGAAATCTGGTAAAATCAGGTACAAATGGATTCTATAAATCTCCGGGCCAAGTGTTGAAGGTCCAAGATTTAAATCAATGTGTATAGGGTTCCGTATGTTAGGTTTGATAAACATTTAGTACTCTTTAAGAATTAAAAACATTCCGGGACCTTACATACATTGACAAGTCTAAGAGACCTTAACAAATCATGATAAGGGATTTCTTCTTCAATATAGTTCCACATTCTTCTCCCATATAGTTCCACAAGTTCTTCAAAAGAAATCCATCAAGATTGAAATTTCGGTCAACCCTCGGTTGGCTTGCGGTTAACCGACAAGGTCATGTCGGTCGACCGACAAGCTGACCGACGGCTAGCCGAGTCCAGAAATGGGGAGAAAACGGCTCTCGGGAATTGGAACCGAGGGGTTGTCGGTTCACTATCGACTGACCGACACTTCAGCATCAGAAATTGCAGAAACATGCATCTCACAAGAATTGGAACCAATGAGTTGCCGGCTCGCTGTCGGTTGGATGTCAGTCAGCCGACAAGCTGACCGACAGCTGCGAACACAGCTTTTCTGAAGCTATTTTTTGGTCTTTTCTTCCCCCAACATTCCTCTTTTCTATACTTCCATTCCCTGCAATAAAATGAGCTAAAAACCTCCTCCAATTTACCACTACAATCCCATCATTTGACCTCATCCATTCTTCCATCAAATCATCCATAAAAATGGATCCAACCTCTTCATCCCATTCACATTTAACCAAAGAAATCCATTACTTGCAACGAGTCAAAACTTAATACAATCAAGATATCATTTTCAAGAAAGCAATATACTAGAAAGATACATTAATGAGTGTAGTTCAAATCTCAATAAAAGCATGTCATGAAGTAAAGCTTAAGTAATGAAGATCAATAATAAAAGTTGACATTTGTATAAAACATGATCAATGAAAATAAATCATTTCATCCACTTGCCTTGGGTCCAAGCTAATGCAAATTAAGTCTTCTAATCACTTCTTAAGCCAAAATCACAAATCTACACAAAAACCCCAGAATACAACCATTACAACCCTAAAATGGGCAAACCAAGAAATAAGAAGAGAAAACTCCCAATAATCAAGATGAAGCTTTTCAAAGGCTAGGAGAACACAAATCTAGGAGATGGAGAGAATCACTTACATGGAAGACCTTCAAATAGACAAGGCTAGCTCAATGGAAATCTTGAAAAGCTTGGTTTTCTTCAAAAATGGTGTCAAAGGGTAGCTCTTGAGAAGATGAAGAAGATTTGTGAAGCATTTCTCTTGGTTTGGCAAAGCTTTGAGGTGATTTGAGATGAAGAAAGCAAGAAGGAGAAGAAATGGGGGAAAAACCCCCAAAGGAGCTGAACTCCTCTCACACACAGTGCTGGGACGGTTTTGGGGAAGAAGGAAGAGGAGGGTGGTACTTTATAATGGGTGGGTGTGCGCCCTACCACACTTAAAACTTGCAATGGAGATTAGAGGGCTTTCTAAACCTCGGATCAAGAAACTCAAAACATGAAACGTGTCTGGCACAAAATTATCTTTCCAACAAGGTTAATATTGATATACTTCCGGGGTCCACATAAAAAGTCAACTGTTTGGTCAAATGGATCAAAATAATGGAAGATTTGGGATTTCAAGGGTTAAAACATCGATTTTTAGGCCTCGGATGTGATTGACAAAGAAGAGAGAAATGTTTCTCATAAAATCTTGTTTCCAAAAAGTATATATTTGGCAAGGTTCTGAGATCTCGAAATTTAGGTCCAGATTCAATGTGAAAAGATTGGTTTTGCCCCCATGGCAGGAAAAACTGATTTTCGGAGTCGGATGGGCACGGAGTGAACACGAAAGTTACAGGGAATGGCGAGATTAGTCGAATGAAGCTGAAATGAGAACTTTTAGAAATCAAAGAGAATATCTCCACAATGACCACACAAAATAAATAGGATCCTACGGTCACTGTCTAGGTTCACTGGCTTTCAAAACTTCCCAAAACTAAAAAAAATATAATCAAACTCAGAAATTCGATCAAACAACCAGTAAACCCACTGAGAAAACTAATCCACGATTAAAAACACGCTAAACCAGGAAATCTGGGGTCGGGTTCTCACAGTGGGTCCACTTGATCAGCCATCCTAACAATTTCTTCAAAGATGGAAGACTTTCCGACAACGGTTAAGGCTAGTTCGGGATCTATCCTGACTAACCTTTTACTCCTGCATACCAATAGTTTCTCTCTCTGGTCTAGAGCACATGCATCGGGTTCAACCTTAAAGAAATGCAAACCTAATCTATATGCAGGGCCCTAATGGTCTTACTGGATGATGTACAAGCAGTCTAGCACAAAGATTGAGCACAAGAAATTACCCTAGGGTTAGCCTAACTCACTAGACAGTTCCTAACTTGTTTGAAGAATGCACTAAGGCCTCCAATCCGGTCTTATGAAGCCAAATCAACCAGATAAGTCCCCAGGATGAGTGGTGGGGTCACAATGCACTTGGCAAGGGTCCTGCTTAAGAACCAAACTCCTAGAACAGAGACTGCCACCCTTTTTGGTAGGGACAGGACTTACCTAGACATCAACTTGACCAAAGAGCGCAACTGGTGTAACCTTTTGTGGTCTTCGTCCTACTGAGCTCGAATCCTATGGTCTCATTGCTACTTGATTTTAATTAAAGTTAGGATCATAATGTGAGAGATGGTTAACCTAAATGGGCAAGGATCTGGTGATGAAATCCAGTCCTTATTTTTTTGGGGTCGATTGCCCTTAACTAAGTGTGTGTCCAATTAGATGGTATATCAATCAAGCATTCACACTTTGCTAAAATTAAATCATCCAAGCCCCACTTGCAAGTAAAAGATTCGTGGGGTAAAGTTTAGAAATTCTTACAGCGGGTCCACACAAATCTTTAAACTGTGCAAGCTTAAACTCTATTTATTTTTTTAGCAATTTTGCAATTCTGAGAGCAACTGGTTTTCTTAAAAGCAATCCCCACTATCTCCTTTCCATTTTAGAGTCCTACAAAACTCAGATTGTAACCTCAAAGAAAATGACTAAAGTGTTAGATCTAAATAAACTACTAAAAATAGCTAACAATTGTTAATAAAATTCCTAAATTAAAAAAAATCAACCTAATCTAAATTTTAAAAAACTAAACTACTGCAATTTGAATGAAAGATGCAATTCTAAAACTCCTAAAGCAATCCTAAGTTAAATGGACACCTTGTTGTCAAGTGCTGAAAAAATTTTAAGTGTTGGAACCTGTTGCACGGGCCCAAGTTTACAGATCTGTACGACCTACTCTTATTAATCAAAACCTGAAAACAATGACTAAGATGTAAACTCCTAATATGCAAGAATCAAACAAAAAAAATACTAAAAAGGATAAAAAAACAAGGAAGTTATGCTATTATGAAGTTGACTACTTAGCCCAGTTTTGCTGCTGAATGCAGATTTTGCCTGACTGATTGGCCCTATTCATGGCACTAAAAGTTAGACTTCCAAAACGTATTTCTTTCTGGAATTTTGATGGTTCAAAGTCAATATACCAAAGTCCAATCGAGCAAAATTTCAAGTACAAAGGAGTCCGTTTGACAGATTTTAAAAGTGCTAAGGGCAAAAACCAGGCCGAATCTGTCACAAAATTAGTGCAGAAATTCGTCTTTTCATTAACCACTAGCAATCAGTCCGAAAATTATTTAGAAATCAGCAACCAAAACATGAAAAACAGTAACCACAGATATTAAGAAACACATAAACTAAACCTAATGCAAGCTATGAATGCAACTAACTAAAAAAACATGCTATGATATGAACAAATAATGCTAGAAATCCTAACTAAAAGATTCTTTTCAAATTGGCTCCACGGCAACGGCGCCAAAAACTTGATGTGAACTTTATCAATCATGTAATACTGTAAGTGCACGGGTGTCTAGATGAGACAGTGACAAGAACGGGTCGAACCCATAGGGAGCTAATTAAAGAAACTTTTAGATTAAGAAAACTAATTAACTAACAATTAAGGAAAGTTTTGATTATTTAGAAATAAAAGAAAGCAAATAATTTAGAAATATTAAAACTACCAATTAATGAAAGTGATTAGAGCATAGGAATCCAATAAGCATCCACCAATTATTTATCAAGTAATCCTAACTTGTTCCAATTTTTACTTCAAATCAAAGACAAATCAATGTTTTTAATTTGAAAAATCTAACTTTTAAAATCCCTTTTTAATCATAAAAATTCAAAACAAAAGACTTCCTTCATCTCATAAAAGAATAAAAATAATTTAAGAACTACCCATCAAAGATAAGTATAAACCATCAAAAGATCTAAATCCTAAACATGGCCTATCAAACCTAAGCATGAATAGTCCAAAATAATTTTATTTTTAGAATTAAAACTAGAGATTTGCCTAGGGCACGAAGACAAGCCTATTCATCATTAAGCACATAATCATGGAACACAAATTAGAACTACTAAATAAATAAAAAGACGATTACTTACCTTCATCCATAGCTCTAATCAAGAAAAACTAGTCCGCCATTGCAAAGAATACTTCTTGATTTGTCATTAAAAATTGCATTTTTACAACTTCTCCTTCACAAAAATTCTCCTTCAAAACAAGTCGTTGGACATGGCCCAAGGCTACCAAAAATAAAAATAATGGGGCAAAGAAGTAGGGAAGAGAGGAAAAGGGAAAAAAAGGAGAGAGAGAATGAGAGAGGACATGTGGGATGGCTTTTCCTATGGGTGTCTACGGTTATGCCTCCCCCCATTCTCCTTTTATGCTTTTTGCAAACCCTTTTTAGTAAGGAAGTACCACCTCTTTAGGTCTCTTGTTTCATTATTTGTAGGGATTCTTTCTTGTGCTCCAAGCTAACTTTTCCTTTTGGAAGACTTTTGACTTTGAGATGATTCTCTTTCTTAATTTAGATGTCCTTGGTACACCCACCTTCCTTGTATAATTCCAAAAATATCTCCCAAGGTTGCTTGGTGATGTGGATGAAAAAATCAAAAGTTGTGCCCATAAGAGAATCTCTAAGTATGGAACATCTATGCATGTGGGAAACTTTCTTGGATTTTTTTTCTTCTTTCTTTATTTCTTAGACATCAAGAGATCTTGGATTTCCTTCCTTGAAATTTTCTCCTTTTAATTTCTCATCAATGCTCCTTTATCCGCGGGTCCCAAAATCTGAATTTTTTTTCACGTGAGAGTGGGCCCACATGGGCATGAAACCTTGAAGTGGCATGGCTTGGACGTCCTCTGCAAATTCCTTCCCTTCTTTTCTTTTCAAGGCGGGTCCCAACACAAATTGAAGATTCCCTATAAGAATAAAAAGAATAGTTAAGCAGCCATAATATGTATAAAATTCATAAATGTCATGCATGGGACTCGAATGAGATCATGCATATGAATGCACCATTGGATGATTTTTCATGAACTAATTGATGATGCAAGAATCAAAAAGCTAATTGGTGTGACACTAAAATGATGTAAACCAATGATTTCATAAAATTCATGTAAGATTGATGATTTTGAATGATTTTGACTAAAATTCCAACTTTGATGCTCAAATGCATGAATTTATGAAATTCTACGAGATTGAGTACAAATTACCCTAATTAAGTCCACAAAGTAACATAAAATGATGAATGAGAGCTTCAATTTTGCGTTATCACTTGCCATCATTGACCTTGAACCTAGGCTCTTCACATTTTGGACATTATCCAATTGAGCATTCTCCTTCCAATACAACACACAATTGTGTTTGCAGGCATCTATGTTCTTGTATCCCATGCCCAAGTCACGTAATAATTTCTTTGCCTTGTAAACTGATGCCAGCAACACATGACCGTCGAGTAAGAAGTCCTTAAAAATCTGCAGAACCTTGTCGAACTACTTATTGCTACACCCATTTTCTACCTTCACATGCAATATCTTGATGACAAACGATAACAGAGTATCTGAGCTTTTGCATCCTAGGTACAGGCCACGCTGAGAAGCCTTCAACAAATTTTCAAAATCTTGCACATCATCCCTCTCTTGAATATCTTCCTCCAAGTAAGTTCCCCTACGATGGTCCTTTATCAACTCATCGTATTCATCATGATTCTCTTTTGATTCATCCTCGCTCTCATCCGAATTATCGGGTTGAACTATAAGTTCCCCGTGATATATCCACCGTAGGTATGAGACCATCATTCCTTGAATGTGCAAATGATTTCTCACGGTTACATAGTCATGCTTCCGATGGTTACAGCAATCGTTACACGGGCAGTTAATCAACACTGCCCCGCCCAAATTCGCCTTTGCAAAATCAATAAATGAGTTCACCCTAGCCATGTACTCCGCACTAAATCAGTTCTGATAATGTAATATCCAACTCCCGTCCATATCTGACCTAATCATAAGTAATTAGAAATTATAAATTAGAAGCAACCTGCTTGGGTCCCTCCATGGATAGGCAATAAATTAGAAATCTTTTCAAGTGATAGATGAGGTAATGAGAAACTCCAACAACTTGATGTCCACTATTGGATATTCATAAACAAACAAAAAAAATTCAAAAGCATTAAATGTTAAAAAAAATCTGAAACTTGATTTACTTACTGTGTTCATCAGTTATATATGGGCTTTTGGTTGGTCAACTTTCATCTCCATCCTTCTAATATTCGTCACCGGCTTTCCTTGACAAAGGACCAACAAGTTTTGAATGGTTGAAATATTTGCCCATTATTTTATGGGATCCATCTACTTGATGATTTGTATAGATGTAACGATCCGAATTACTTGGTATAAAATTGTCCGCTTCGGCATTTCTGTAACGATCCGAGTCACCTGGTATAATATTGTCCGCTTTGGGCCGCAGCCCGCACGGCTTTGTTTCTGGGCCCCTTTGAGACCCAAAACACGTTATACCAGACAAGGACGGCATCGCACATATAAGCCCAGTCTCTGGGCAGCCTCATGGGCGATGTGGGATAGGGATCCCTGCCTTGCTCGCAGATGACCCGGGTCCTTACAATATTTCTGTAACGATCCGAGTCACCTGGTATAATATTGTCTGCTTTGGGCCACAGCCCACACGGCTTTATTTATGGGCCCCTTCACGGCTTTGTTTCTAGGCCCCTTTGAGACCCAAAACGCGTTATACCAGACAAGGACAGCATCGCACATATAAGCCCAATTTCTGGGCAACCTCAGTATTAATAGGAGATCAATGGGCCTAAAAAAGAAGGAGAAAAGAGGGCTGGAACAGGCCTGAAAATGGGCCCTAGACAGGCCTGGGCTCGCTCGAGCGACCCAGGTCCGCTCGAGCGAGGCCCAGACAGAGCCTGGTACGCTCTAGTGGGCCTTGGGCAGCTCGAGCGGACTGGGCTCTGCCCTCTATGGGTCGAGTGCAGAATTTGCACTTCTCCTTCTATTTTCCTGATTTTTCTTCCCTCCTTCCTCTTTCTTCTACATTAAATCCCATACATTTTAGGCTCCTTCTTGCCACAACAAACCCATTAAAACACTAATACACTAGATCATTCCATTCCATTCCAATAAATCAAATAGAAATAGAGCATTTCTATATTGAAGATATTTGCCGACGCTTCAACAAGTTGGAATATGTATTACCGGCGTTGTGTATGCGTCATCAAATATGTATTTCGACGCTAGTATGTGCGTTGGCAAATGTATAACCGACGTTATTATGCGTTGGCAGTGAGGTAAATCTATTTTCCGATGCACTTTCTGCATCGCCAAAAGTGATTTTCTGCGTCATTAAAGATATTTGCCGACGCTTCAACAAGTCGGGATATGTATTACCGACGTTGTGTATGTGTCGTCAAATATGTATTCCGACGCTAGTATGTGCGTTGGTAAATGCATAACCGACGTTGTTATGCGTCGGCAGTGAGGTGAGGTTGACCGTTAAGTTCGATTTTTTTCCGACGCTGTTGACGTTGCCGACGTTTGGGACGACGCACCATTGCGTCGGTGAATGGCCCTTTTTAGCCGACGCTAAACATTATTATGTCGGGAATGGTTTTCCAGGCATTAGGTAGCCGACGCGGTGCCGACGAACTAAAATGCGTTCTGAAATCCTTTGCCAACGCAATTCTGATTTTTCCAGACGCTGTGACTGCATTGGCAAAACTGTATTTTGTTGTAGTGAACACTCACATTGAAACATTCATAGGAGATTCAAGAAGGTGTATTACCCAATGATTTTAAGTTGTTGAAACATCAACTTGGAAAGCAATAAACATACACCAATATTCAATCATTCAAAGTTGAATCCATCCATTTGTAAGGAGAAAAACAATGTAGAATAGAAACCCATGAAATCATTCATATCAAATAACAATCATCACATTAACTGAATAATTCACTTGCCATGGTGAAGATGAAGGATAAATCACTCCAAAATCAACTCTCTAAGGCTTCTAGCTTCAAATCTACAAAACCCCCAAAATAACCCATGGAAAAACCCTAAAAAAATCAATCTTTTGCAAATGTCCATGAAACCCTTTTGCATGTATGATAAAAACATTCTAGATGGTTTAGAAAATAAGAATCTCAAGAAAGAAATGCCATTGCTAACCTTTTAAAGCTCAAACTAAGAAGAAGAGCATGAAGAAGAGCTTTGTCCTAGCTTAAATCCCTTGAAAAAAGGTATCTTTGGAGAGCTTGAGAGATGAAGAAGTTTTGGAGATCAAATCTCTACTTAACAATCAAAAGGAGGGCTTGAAGAGGAGAGAGAAAGTGCTGGAAAAAAAGGAACCCTCTTTAGAGAAAAAGTTGCAGGAAAAGAGATGGGAGAGAAGAAGAGAAATATTCCCTTTTATAAAGTGGGCAAGTGGGTCCCAACGGTTCAAGTGGCTGAAAAAGGCATTTGCGGGTCTCGGACGAAAATGACGAAGAAGACAAAATCGATCATCGAAATATCTAATTTCTAAAAATTATATTTTCCCCAATTTTTGCCAATTTCAAAATTTATGTACATATTTAGTGTAAAAAGACGTTTTTGCACTTTTTCTTGAAAAAATGCGATTTCTGAGCCTCAAATTCAAATAGACAAAACGTGAAAGTTGTTAATATCAATAAAATGAGTTAAAAGAAATAAAAACTAGAATTTCTCAAAATAAAAATAAATTACCTCAAATTCACACGGGACACACGGGCACCCCGGGCCGCGTCAAGCTTAATCTATCGGCTCTAAAAAATTTTCCAAAACTATTGAAAAATCTATTCTAGCTTAAAACTAAGCTGATCATCCTCTAAACCCACTGATAAACTAATCACGGTCAAAATATTAATTAAATAGAAAACCTGGGTCGGGGTCTGACAGGCCCCGTTCGAGAACCCGAAACCCAGCTTTTCCAACTTTAAAGGCAAAACAGTCTTTTTACACAAAATCTGGACACAATTTTTGATGTCTCCAAACCCCGCGAAATATGCACTTTTTGAAACTAGATTTTATGACAAGCATTTTTCCCTTCCTCGTCGAACCCATCCGAGGCCCGAAAACCTATGTTTTAAGCCCGACAAGTCTTGTTAGTTGTGGGACCCACCTTCACTTCTTATATAAGGAGAGCTCATTCTTTTTTTCCCTTTCTTCTTATGTTTGTTGTGGGAGATAGTGTGGTTGTTACACCCCGTCCTAAACTAATCGGGATTAATGTTAATTAATTAAGTTGAGCTTAATGAATTGAATTTGAATGAGATTAAGGTAATTGGGTTGAGTTTAGACTCAAACAAGGAAGGATAAGGACTTTTCCGTAAATATGGATTTTTACGTATTTTATCGAATACGGTAACTTTTGATACCATCGTGTGTATCTCAAAGAGTACGTTAACTTTCATAATAGACTTAAGTCCATTTAACTTGAAATGAATCAAATGAGCTTTCATTTGACTCAAAATGGAAATAGAGAAAGAGAAGGAGGACTTACATGCAACCTTGTGTTGATAAGTGTAAGATGAACTCAATTGAGGTCATTTACTCATTCTACAGCACAAGAGTTTGAAGAGCAAGCCCTAGACTCTTTCTTCCTTCTCCCTTCCATTTTCTCAATCAAGTGTTAAGGTTTGGAGGAAAACAAGTGAATTTGAAAGGAGCTTGAGCTACTTCATCTTCTCCATCAAGTTTCTTCCATTTTGGAGTGTTTAGAGTTTGAGGAAGACCTCCAATTCCTCTTTATCAAGTACAATTAAGTGTCTAAGGTCTTTTACAGAACTTTAAAGTTCTATTAAATGGTTTGGAGTAGTTTCTAGTACAAATAGATTATGAAACTGTCTTTTGAATGTTTTCATGGGATTAGGGCTTGATTGGAGAGATTTCGTCTCAAATTGAGCTAGCGAAGGGGGATTCTTGTTAATTAGCTTCAAATAAATGCAAGTGTATGCATTTCCATTGATTTAACATGCTAAAGATGATGCTTGAACTCTTGGAGTTCAGAATCTCGTTTTAGAAATTCCGAAGCATCGGGCATTGTTCGGCTAGCTGAACAGCTGACCGAAGGGTGGCTGAACTCACCTAGGGTCATTTTCTTGGAATATTCAGCTTCTGGAAAGCTGACATGAGGTGACTGAATGGAGTTGGCTGGCTGAATTGTAGAATTCGGCCAACCGAATAGGTAGCCGAAATTCAGGGAAGATTTATGAGCTTCTGGAATTGTGACCGTAGGTAGCCGAATTTAAATTCAGTTGACTGAATAACGGGTTTCGGTCAGCCGAATAGTTGACCGAACTTTTGACCGAATGCACTCGTGGAATTGTTTTGAAATTGGAAGCCTCTAGAAAGCTAACCGAAATATGTTCAGCTAGCCGAATCCTAGAATTCGGCCAGTCGAACAGGTGACCAAAACTGGGAAAGTTCATATTTAAAGTCTAATTTTCCTGTGTAGCATCCTATTGAATTAGAATGTTGTTTCGAGTCTATTAATGGTATTCATACCTCCATAGGTGATAATTAAGGGGACTATAATGTACAAATTATATAAAATATGATGTCCATTGAGAATAGCAAGTACATTAGATAACCAATGGTTACACCTGAATGGTTGGTTGGAACGGAGAAAGAAATGAGTGGAATTGTTAATTATCCTAATTCTCTCATTGGATTGTATTCGTATTGTTGAACTCAAGTTGAATGTGATTGATGTTAAAGTTTATTCCTTTCAATTGTTTTGAATGGAAATTATGGAATTGAATTGAGTCCAAAGTGGATTAAACATTGACTTGAGATATATATTGACTTGTATTGACTCTTGAGTCTAGCACTACATAGCTGTTCTGTTAAAGCTCATTATATAGTTGAAAGGGGTTAATTAATGATTATTCCTACTATAGTAGATGGATTTGAGGGCGTTCCGAAGCTCCGTGGTGATGCCAGCTGTCCCAGGCTTGGGCACTGGTAGATCCCACACTAAATGATTACTAAATGAATAATAAATGAATGAATGAATATTTGCATATTTGTATTTTGCAAAGTTAATGATTCATTCCTTTTGGAAGATGTGAAATGAAATGAAATGTTATTGTAGTTGCCAACTAGTTAATGATTCATTCCTTTTGTGTTCATTATTTGACTCTCAATGCACTATGAATTGTCTAGAATTGTTATTGACTGTCAGAACTATTAAGTTATGGATTTGAATAGATTAAGATAGTATGTAGTAAGTATCATGGCTCTGTATATACGTTGTTGAATCGTCATATTCACTAGTGTTATTGATGGTATTATAGGCCCAGTTGCCAATGCCGGTCCTGCAGCGGCCCTAGCGCCAGTGGAGGAAGCCGTTCGAGTTCCTCCAGGGGGATTAGCGGAATGGAATAGCCGAGATATCATTTGACATTGATATCTGAGAGCAAAAGGACATGAAACTCTTTTTGGGAATTCTTTTTGGAATGGTTTGGAATTCATTTTTGAGAACTTGAATAGTTGTCATCTTGCATTGTATTTGAATATGTAGATGTTTGACAATATTTAGGAAATGATAGGGTTATACATGTATAAAGAACCTTATGTTTGTAGAGAATGTTTATGGTATCATATGTATATGATTTCCGCAAATTGTACATATGACAGATGTAAAGTATGCATCCCTTATGAATTTCATTTTAACTTCGGTTAATTTGTAGTTTACGGGAGTAAGTATGGTCGCGACTCAGGATTAGTATTGGAGATAATCAAATCTCGGGCTCGGGTCGTGACAGTGGTTCAGTCAAGCTAGGGTTCCCATCCCCTTCTTTTTCTTGCTTCTCCCTTTCCAATCCACACCAACTCTTTGCCCAATGGAGAAAAAAAAAACCCCATCTTCTTCTTTCCCACCATGAGAGCTCTCCATTGATGCCTTTCGAAGAGAAATCCAGCCATACTAGAGTTCCTTTTGAGCGATATTTGGATATTTGAAGCTCTTCCAAGTAAGAAATCATCCCCCTCTCTTAGATTGGTGTTTTACTAGCCCTAGATAGTCTTCACCTCTCTTGTTTCAGGCTCTCTCCTTCTTGTTCACTTTGTTGGCTATTTAGGGTTCTAAATGGATGTATTTTGGGGTTTTTTTTTGTGTAACTTATAGATTGTGGACTTGGAAGTGAGTTTGAAGGTTAATTAGTCCCTTTGGAGACCAAGGCAAGTGGATGAATTGATTTATTTTGAGTGTTAGCAAGTTTTGTGAGAAATTCTTGGTTTTTCTTCTTTGTTCATGATGATTTTATGCTTGCATTCATCTCACCTCCTTACTATAGTTTCAATTGATTTCATAAATGCAATTTGATGAGTTTTCTCTTAGCTTCTCCTATTTTGTTGAATGTTGTTTATGCCATATATGGGTTCATGTATGATGGGTGTTTTTGTGGTGAATGAGGTTGGGATGAGATGGGATTTTCTTGTGATGTTGTGAAGTGTTTGATGGAGGAGTTAAGGGTGGTTTTGAGAAGGCAAGGATGCCCCCTTTATGTAGGAAAAGTTGTGGCTCAAAGGGGCATGGAAGAGAGGGAGAAAGAAGCCCCCGAACTGCACTGGAATTGAGCCCTGGCAGAGTTGGCTCGAGCCAACCCTACCAGAGAGCAGTTGGCTCAAGCCAACCCAAGTTCGCTTGAGCCAACCCCATACAGAGAGCAGTTGGCTCGAGCCAACCCTCCTTCTGGCTTGGGTCTATTTGGAAGCTTAAAAAGGGTGTTTTTGATGTTGGGAAATGTCTGTTTTGAGCCCTGTCTCTATGGTGGGACCTAGAAGTGATGTGTGGAGTTAGAATGGAAAAGAAACCCCATCACGGAGATATATTGAGGACTCTTTTATTTTCCAATTGTGTATAGGATGCTTGGAATGTCCTTGATCTTCTGGAGTACTAAGCCAAAAATAAAACTCGACATATGAATGTCTTATACACATTGAACCAAGTCTTGAAGCCTCAATGTGTGGTTTGGCCTACATATGGGAAGCCCATTTTTATTTCTATTTTACTCGAATTACATGATTTCTCTTCATTCTTATGCGTCATTACTAGTTTTACTCCAAAACTACTGTATCACACAATTCGATCATTCAAATTGGCCTTGTGTATTCATGACAAGATATTAGTGAGTTACATGTGTGTGAGCGTCCAACTTAGCCTGTTTTAGTGTTATGCACCTAATTATTCTTTGATTTCATCATGTGACCTATGTTTCGGCACCACTAAGCTTGGACAACCTTATCGGCTTAATCCACCAACTTGGGGTCCTTAATGACTCTTAGCCAGCTGCAGTCTGGGTTTATTTAGCGTGTTATATTCTCCAGTTCTGCGGCCGGTACTTAGCATGATAGCCAAGTTCATTGGCATTATTATGTGTATCTAGTTTGCTCTCGTCACTTCGTGTGTCCGAGACCTTCACCTTAGCATGCTCGCATCACATTAGTGATGGGGGATTTAGCTTTGTGTGGTTGCCAGTTGCCTGTTCATTGGTATCTACTCATGTTTTGTATCGATCATGTGTTTTCGGATAAAGTATGCAACGTGTTTCATGACAATTGTTGTTTAAGTAGGTTTTAAATGTTTTTCCAAGGCAACTTGTAAATTATTATATTGTTTATATCTCTCCACTCACCTGCTAGACTGTCGTGTCTGACCCACTATTTTGGTACTTAGGTCCGGTTTCCGTTGCCCCTTAGGAGGAGCCAATGGAGGGGCCGGAGAGCTGCAAGGTATAGGAGAATGGCAAGCTGTTGTCTAGACATTGGGTCATGCTATGAGTAGCGAAACATCTTTTGGGAGGGTGGTATTCACATTTTGGGTTTTTGGATGTACTGGCTTTTTTGTTGGCCTTTATTTTTGGAGAATGTTTAATTAAACTCATCTTTTGTGTAAATATTTAACTTTATGCTTAGGAATGCTACACGAACATCGCTCACTCTGACATCATGTTATATATAATTGTGTTATCAGTCTTATTACCTTGGAATGTTTTTCTAGATTTGGTTTGCTACATGCTTTCACATTCAGATTATGATTTGCTTGTGAGCATGACATCCTCACCGCGGAACCTGTGGGAAATCATGTACTTAGATGTTTGTTCCTTCGTAATCTACGTACATATCAAAAAGAAAAAAAATACACACCACCTTAGATCGCGACCCCATATTAGAAGTGCCCTTTGGCACTAACCCAGTCTGGGGGCGTGACAATTAGTATTGGATCACATGTTCACAATTAAAAGAGTGGTGGGCCTACATTGTAATTCCTATAAAGCCAGCCCCACATTATATTCCTATAGAGGTGGGTTATATGCTTTAATTCTCAAAGTTGTGTACCATATTGTTATTTCTAAAGGTGGGTCTATTGTACATCAAAATAGATTTAAGTTCAATCGTGGTGTCAAACATGATTATTTCGATTTTGTTTGTTACAACAATGTTGTCATATTTTTACTAAACAAGTTTTGTACAGTATATTCTCTAGGGAACGATTTCATGTAATGTCGCCAAATAAGTTTTGCACGGCAATGGTTGAGCACAACTTGATTTTCGCACAACTCGATATTGGCATAAAACTGGGAACAACCTAAGAACCATGCCAAACGGGCCGGGCCCTAAATTTGTCATTTCATGTCTTTTTCTTTGGGACAATTGGACATCCAAGTTCTTTGTTTTGTTTTTTCTTTATTTTTTAAAGTTTTTAACCTATCGGTTAACAGTATCGAACAAAATTTCATATCATTCATACACAGTTTTGTGACATATTCCATTATATTAGTGCAGATTATTTGAACCTGAGTGAAATTCTGAAATCATCCACACACAATGAGTCATATGATATTTATGACAGGGATTAAATGTGGTTAATTACAAGCCACATGAGGAGGTTTAAGTTTGATAGCAGTCCCAACCTTGAAAAGGAGAACAAGAGTTGCAGCAGGTTTGATGTAAACCTTTTGACACATCTAAATCAAGCATTTGGAAAATTCTCAATATAATTCATGTGACCGACCCCTAAAATACTTAAGACAAGGCTTTAATGATGAAAATGATGATGATAAGGAGGTTAGCACGTTCTCAACATTTTAGGCCTAGTCCTTCCTATAGGGACTAGAGTATATGTTGATGTACATTGGCACGTTTGATTTACATGGCATTCGTACCAAGTGGGAGATTGTTAGGAAAATTATGTGGCACGACCGCCATTGGGCCCATGCCAGATCGAGCCCGGCAGTGTACCGCGGATGAACTCCCAACAAGTCTTGATCTGGTTGAGTCAGATAAGGATCAAACTCTTGGTGGTAGAGTTTGGATCAAGTTCAGACTCTCGGTTGGTAGAATTCCCACGCTGGTCAGGAGATGTGGGATTATAAGAGGGGTAGAGTCCGTAACAGTGGATCAAATACAAAGATTATAGTCATATAACGGTGGATTTGATGAAGGTGTAAGAATGGAACTAGTGGATTGATTTGTGGTTTCCAAGTGATCTCAAGGATGGAAATTGATCTTTGGATTCATGAAAACAAAATCCGGAGATTGTTAGCATCTATAAATATGGAACAAATTTTGTTATGTGTTTCAAAATGACATGAGTCTAAATTACATTTGACTCTGAAAATCCAATTTGTTATATTTTGGGGATGCTTTACTAATTACTACTCTGTGATGAGTAAAATTCGAGGCTCAACTAGTGATAGAATATAAGGGTGGAAGAAACCGAACCAAACCGAACTCCGAACCGTAAACCGAACCGTAAAATTAAGTTCGGTTCGGTTTATCGGTTTATGGTTCGGTTTCGGTTTTTCATTTTAGCAAGTTCGGTTTTACGGTTCGGTTTCGGATTTTAAAAAATATTTTCGGTTTAAACCGAAAAACCGAACTTGATTTTATATTTTAAATTAAATATATATATGTGTCAATGGGAAAGGGAAAGGGGAAACTTGAATTTTTTTTAATGGCAAATCACTGAGTTCATTTGTGTGATATTAAATGATGTGTAACTAATAGCAACAATTTGGATCTATTTGTGTGATATTGAAAAATTCGGTTTAAACCGAAAAACCGGAAAAACCGAACCGTTTAATAATTTTCGGTTCGGTTCGGTTTTACTCGTAATTCGGTCTGGTTCGGTTTGCAATATTTAGAAATTTCGGTTTTCGATTTTTTCGGTTTCGGTCAAAAACCGAACCGAAAAACCGAACTTCCACCCTTAATAGAATAGATTGAGGAAATCTGTTCTGAGGCAATGTAGTTGTAATTTGCATGCATGGAAGATTGTTGCATTTTTTTTATTTCTGTGATGATATTTACTTGCTTGATATGCTTGTAATGTGTAAATCTTCTAGTTTTAATTATTTTGTATGTGTGGTTTGGCATGCTTATGGCATTGAGAATATGACACATTAACAAAGACAAAATAAATGGATTGGTTGGGATGATAACTTTACCTGACCTTGGTATATTGGAACCATGTTTGGGTGGAAAATGATTGAATACCTTTTTCCGGAATAACTAGAAATGTGGTTGAGTGATATCATACACTATAAAATATGTGGACCATTTTATTTGTCCAAATTTAAATGGGTGGGAGTGATTTGTTACTCCAATTGGTGACTTTAGCAAATACATTTAAATTTATCTGATTTGATATAAGCTTGAGGCATTGTAAAATTGCTTTGAGCGGTATACTGCTGAGTCATAGACCAATAGGGCTGAAAAGTTAATGGACGAGATCCGTTAAGTACGGAGTGTACCTATTAACGATTCAAGTATATTGTGCATGGAGAGGATCATACATTTATATGTGATTCTGTACACCCCACAACTAAAATGGTGTGGATGAAATTTTTTTTATGTTTGTCTATATTAGATCTATGTTAACCACACGTATCTTCCGCTGTGTGCTGTAAGGGGGGATATTATTAAGTACACAATATATATTGAGTCGAACAACTCCTAAAAATTTAGCCCAAAAGACCCATTTATGAATTATGGACTGGTGCCAAACCTAAAACTCGACCTATGACATTGCGGGGATGTGTTGTACACAAACTATTGCAGGCCGTAATTATAATACCAACTGAAAATGGAAATGAAGAAAATCACTCTTTCGTTGGAAAAATTGAATCATCCAAAGGGATATCGTGTGATCAAACACGAATTTCGTATTATAACCAAGGTCGGAATGTGTGCTTCCCTGTGGATCCAATACAAATCCTAGAGATGCACCACAACATCTCTGAGGATGGAGGGTGTTGTGGAAAGTGGGAGTTTCAACGTTGGCGGCGTTGAAAGTGTAAGTCCTGGCCAGGGTCCACTTGACAATGAACAACCCGGGTTATTGGGAGTTATGTAGGATTGATAACTTTCGACGTGGTTGGATGATTGGTGCAGTTATTTGGTAGAAATCGTGTAAGACTTTAATTTGTCATTTGCTGTCAATATGATGATTGACTATACACTATAGAGGTGAATATAAAATAAGAACCGGGGCATGGCAATTAGTCGATCCACCTTAGGATTGAAGGGCTATGGGTTCTTAGCAATAAAATGATAATGACAGATTGGTAGATAAGCACGATGAGTGGCACAAGGATTTAGAAATAGAAGGATTTGGTTAAATGAAGATTATCTCTCCGGGCGTGAATTCCTATCCATGTGAATCCTAAGGGCAATGGTTGGTTGTGAGAATCTGTAATTACACCTGGTGGATGTAAATGCTGAGTTCCTAAATGGCAAAAAATAGGAAAAGCTTTACATGTGATCTATAGATTTGGTGGTGTAAAGATCATGAGGATGAATGTGTACAAATTATCTTAACATAAGAATTTCACGAGGCCATATGTGAAATTAGTTTATCCCCGGCATATGAGATATGTATTTGGGTCAAAGCAGTGGGAATAGTTATGTATTTGTCATTGGATGACATATTGATTGTTAATGGCAAATTGGAAGCAATCTCCAAACAACAGTGTTGAAGTCTTGATTCGAGAAGGAAAGCATGGGTTGAAGCATGATGTACTGGGCATATGCAGCAACCATGGTACGGACTTTGTCACATGGGTCTGAGTAGGATGCTGTGTTAAAATAGTTGAATATGGAGATGTGCAAGCCAATCGACACTCCCATTTGCATGTGTATGAAATCGTCCAACAATCAGAATCCCATTAGTGAGAAGGACATGCTCATTACCGGAGAGAGACCTTACTCGTTGTTAGTGGGAGAAGCATGTTGCATGACATCCTCATCGTGCATAAAATGCTTAATTTTGGATTTATGAGACCGGAAATGGATCGCCGTTGGTCTCATGATCAGATTCCTAAGTTACCCGGGTATGCCTGTTATGGCAAGTGATAAGGGGTCTGGGTACATCAAAAATATTTACTACACCATTTTTGTGGCACGGTTATTGTCTTGGACTGCATGGTTGTATGGTTGTCTCTTGGGATGGTGACTTGGACGAGAGGGAGTCCATGTCTGACTATATTTTAACCCATTGGCAAAGGTCTTGATTTTCCGGTATAAAGAAAACAGACATGGTAGCTCTGCTGAGAACAGAAGTTGGGATACAGCCTGCGATGTAGTAAACCAAGTGGCCATCAGGTTGGATCTCTTCATGGATATTTGAAGTTGGTAAGGAATGATGAGCTGGTGCAAAAGTTATGAGTCCACCATTACATCGGTGAATGAAGCCACAATTCCACAATCCCTCAAGATATTGCATTGTTACATCTGTATACCTAAAATGTGGGAGAGAAACTTAAGATTTCAATCTCGAGGATCCCACTGGTGGAATTGAGGTATGTTCCTTCATTAAGTCTTTTCCTTGGCTAGAGATGTATGAAGGGACTAGAGTATATGTTGATGTACATTGGCACGTTTGATTTACATGGCATTCATACCAAGTGGGAGATTGTTAGGAAAATTATGTGGCCTGACTGCCATTGGGCCCACGCTAGATCGAGCTCGGCAGTGTACCGCGGATGACCTCCCAACAAGTCTTGATCTGGTTGAGTCAGATAAGGATCAAATTCTCGGTGGTAGAGTTTGGATCAAGTTCAGACTCTCGGTTGGTAGAATTCCCACGCTGGTCAGGAGATGTGGGATTCCAGGAGGGGTAGAGTCCGTAGTAGTCATGACTCCTAGGGATTGCTCTATATAAGGGAGATGAGAATCCTTGCTTGATCATTCAATAGATCTGAGAGCATTCACAGTGAGTTCGCAGGTCTACCTCAAACCGGAACGCACAAGTTTCTCGGCGAGTTCGGTTCTGACACCCATCTGGGACCAGCTAGTTCTTTCACTTTCATATTATGAATAGTGGGGCTGGCCTTTGAATCAATCCATTCATATGGGCCTTCACATTGATCTAATGCTTAACTATTGTTGGGTTTAATAACAGAAAAGAAATGTGTTTCGAGCACTGTTAAATTTTGAGCTTTAAATGCTATGATTATCTAATAGAATACAACCGTGCTACATGGCCCGAGGCTTGTGCCCGGGCCGTGGCACGGTCCCCAGGGGGGACCGTTGGATCCCAGCGGTGCCACGGCCCGGTCACAAGCCTCGGGCCATGTGGACTTTCCCAATAGAATAATACTTTTTCTTTTGGTAAAAGCTAATAGAATAATACTAGAAGTGCCTAATTCGATGAGTTCAATACGTCCCAATTGGGTCCACATAAAAATGAAGTACTTGTGAAAAACGAATATAAAGAAGAAAAGATTGAAAGGGTACAATTAGGTAGAAATGTACATGAGATATCCACTCATTTTTATTTGATTTACTGGGGTGACAGCTGAGAAACAGTTTTTAGAACTTAAGTTTGCCTTTCCAATTGTAGGCTCCTTTTGATAGTAAGCCATTGCTTAGAGTTGCATTGAATTCAATACTCATCAAACAAACCGGTCTTTTTAAGAATATAGATACCACAAAAGGACAGTTGCTTTTATTGATTCAGAGAAGCACTCTATCTTCTCGCATTTGCACATAGGCCAACACAGGATAAAATTCAAAGCACCAAAACTGAGGTCGAGTTGGATAAAAAATAGATATTAAAGATGACCTACAATCATATAAGAAAGGCAGATTAAGAATAAGATGATTAAAGATTCCGTAAATGATCAGTACATCTTGATCACAAGACTGCATTGACCAACTTTGATGCAACCATGCTCCCATGTTTAGACATTGAACCAAATTTTACGTTTTTAGGAGCAATGTATTACATATGATGGATCCAACACGGTATATAGCAATATATGATCACATTCATTTAACATCAGGGCAAGTTTTACATAGTAACTAACCCCTAGCATTTCACATAGTTCAGAAATGATGTAGATGACTATCTTTTCATTATTCCTGTGTGTGAAGAGACTGACATTACTTTATGTAACATAACACCATGAGGTGACACTAGTACTAAGTGGACGACCCAGACTAGAGGATAGTACAAGTAGCATCTCCCTCGTCGCCATCTGGTTTGTTCGGCTTCCTCTTATCATCGTCATTTAGCCGGCATGGAAATCGGGGTCCTTTTGAAGAAGGGACATCTTTTGGAAATTGGGGTGCAAGGACTTCAGGGGGAAATTGGATTTTGTCTTGCAAAGGTCTGTCTCGAGGCCATAAACCATCAGGCCCATCACGTTTAGCATTCCGCACCATCGGCCATAGGATAGTAATTAGGCATTTCAAATCTGAATACATAAATTTTCGATACCACACCTAACTATAAGAAATTATCTATCGCCAACAAGAAGAAGATGTAACATGGCATGTTCGTAGGGTTCATCTTAGGATGTATTTGTGTAATGCTGTAGGAGATCGATCGAGGCAGCTTCCGTAAACATTTTGTACCAAATGATGATGTCGTTTCACCTGGCTGTTCAGTGTTCAATACTTAGGCAGCCATCTTTCCTTCCACGAGGGCACCCTACCTCATCCGAGTGCCCCTTTACCGGGGGGGGGGGGAGGCAATTCCCCCCACTCAATTTTTCTTTCTTTCATCTTTCGTAATTAAGAGAAGATATATGAGTAAATTGAAGCATTTTTATTTTATGCGAGTCCGAATCCCCTGTTTCGAAGAAAGGAGATACCATTTCGTCCAATCCACATTCACCAACTGTGTAAAATCTTATGCCAGCTAATGCACCATCTCAATTGCTTTCTTGGAATGAAAGAAATCAAGAAACATATTTTACTCAATTGGTGAACGTGGATTGGACGAAACAGTATCCTTTCTACGAAACAAGGGATCTGGACTCATTTATGCCCTTTTTGCCCCACCACAACTTTCTCTACCCTTTGAGAACTTTAGAGAGCAACAAGGGTTTTGTTAGACTTAATAAAGGCATTATTGACCTTTTCTTTTCCTAAAAGATACAATCTTATGTTCTTATCTTTCTCCTCTTGTCGGCAATGTCATTCTCGTCCATCATTAATGTTTCATCCCACATCCAATTATGTTTAGATAGCATTTAATGAAGCTCTTGAATGGAGCCCACTTAATAAAATTAAATAGGCTCCTAATGTGGGTCCTTTACGGCTGATGCTCTTGAGTGGGGCATTTAATGATACTCGTTATGATTTAAGCACAAGTCAAATTGATCTATATGAGAAAATTCAACTTGTTTATACAAATTCTATAAAATATTATTTAAAAGTAAATAATCTTAAGCTGTGTCATTTGAGTGAGATTTAATAAGTTCTATACACTATATGAGAGGTTGTTTTTCAACAATTTAAATGTTGCATAAGTGAGTCTATTGCCGTGGAACTCTTCTATCATGTTTTTGTTCTTCTCTTTTTACTATCTCCGCTGTTAGATGACATTCGCGGATATTGAAATCACCCCAACTCTTGATTTAACAACCTTAAAGTCTAACGCTATTTTAATAATGTTTTCTCTCTTTTGTTATTAGATCCAATCTAATAGTAGCTAAAGGATCAATGAGCATCAAAACTTGGCATGGTGCCAAATCAAGGTGGGGATATAAATGTGAAAGGAGCTAAATTGATCAAATTAAAGGTTGCCCCAAGTCTCCAAAGAATTGGACTTTATATTAATTTACTTGTAAGTGAAAATCTTCCTTTAAGTGAATCTTTTGTAGATAATAAGGGAATGTGTCATTTCTTAAATGGTTTAGATTTTTCATAAGTGGGTCCTCTAACATTATTGGTCGATCAACTTTGCCCCCACTAGAAGAAGACTCTGGCTCTGTCCCCTGCACCCGAGGTCGCTTTCTCTCACTTTTGGGCTCTCCCACGGGTGTGGGTTCAATGAGTACCCTGCCCGTTAGCTAGGTAAAGAGAAAAAAGAATTGTACGCGAAACACACTAGATTCATATGGAAGCAAAAAGGTTCTCTTTAATCCATGAAAAAAAAAAGACTCTCTAAACGGGGGTGTACAAATGCATTGTTACAGCTAGCTAGGACGCCTGAAATTGAGATTTTTTCCCTGGACTACGGATCGTTTCTTTGCATGGAATTGAAATCCTAGAATTCTAAGAAAAACATATTTCTGCAAAGTGGCTAGAATAATATCTCCTTTGAGAAAAATAAATTAAGAGGTGATAGAAAATGAATACTTAGTCATCATCCTTGAATCCTACAAATTACAGCTTATACCTTTCAAACGTCATCCTTTTGATAATCCATTAAAAGAACTCATTTTACCATCGGTTTTGTGGACTTCAACTCCATGCAAATGGTTGGGCTTGTGTCTTGTATTCTAGGTTTACTGGATTAGTCCATTGGCTTAGCTAGGGACTGGGCTTTGAATGGGGGTATTTTGTTCATTGTATCGGGCTTTCCTAGGAGCTAAGAAAGAGGGAGTTATACATAGATGTAACTTGTAACCCTAGATCTAAGAGTGGAATAAAAAAGAGTTAGTGAGTTCTCTTCAGTCGTGGACGTAGGCACATCACCGAACCACATAAATCTCTCATGTGTTATTTTCTCTCTTTTTGTGTGTGGCTTGTTTGATCGATTGTAGATATTCACGCTTCCACAAGAGCACACTCAACACAAACAAATGAGCCCTGGAGGATAGTTAGCCAATGCATTTATTTTTCGCTACTCTAAATAGCAAAAATTTATGGGCATTGCTTTTATAGATTAAAACCAAGAAGACCTTTGGTGCCATCATAACATTCAAATGTTCCTCAGTTTTAGACACCTTCTTATAGTCAGTTAATTAATGAGCGACTTGGGGTGGGTGGGTGTGGAGAGAGAGAGAGGCCAGCCTCACGTGATTGCATGAGCTCACCTTACAGTGAGTGCCGGTGCTTTGGAACACGTGATGGGGCCCAACTTCTGATCGATCCGACTGGGCCATAAGATAGGGAACCCTCGCACCTGTCATGGGTTCCAGGGTTTGGCACCTATTCCAATGAACTGGACCGTTAGATTGAGCGTGCACTCATTTTGGACGGTGAAGACTTGATAGCCCAGGATGAAGCGGGGCCAGTGATGATTTGAGCCTCCGTCACCATGTGCAGGGCCTGGGGGGGGGGGGGGGGGGGGGGGGGGGGGAAAGTGTGTCTTGAGGCAGGCCCCACAAGCAACAGCACTCACAATAACATGAGCGCCGACTCTCAACCGAGGGTATGACGCACGCGTGTACGCACACACCCATCTTACAGTCCATATGCCATTACCTCGGGGTTAGTGACTAGCTAGGGTCGTCCCTGGTTATGCACAATTTGGATTGGTTGCTAGGTGGGCCCCACCAATAGTTCTCATGAAAGTACGGGAGAGAGAATTAGTTCTCAGTTGAATACTTTGTTATGAAAATTGTGTGGTCCGACTGCCACTGGGCCCACGCCAGATCGAGCCCGGCGGTGTGCCGCGGATGAACTCCCAACAAGTCTTGATCTGATTGAGTCAGATAAGGATCAAACTCTTGGTGGTAGTGTTTGGATTAAGTTCAAACTCTCAGTTGGCAGAATTCCCACGCTGATAAGGAGATGTGGGATTCCAGGAGGGGTAAAGTCCGTTGTAGTCGTGACTCCTAGGGATTGCTCTATATAAGGGAGATGAGAACCCTTACTTGATTATCCAGTAGATCTAAGAGCATTCGCAGCGAGTTCGCAGGTCTACCCCACACCGGAACGCACAAGGTTCTCGGCAAGTTCGGTTCCGACACCCATCTGGGACCAGATAGTTCTTTCAATTGGTATCAGAGCTATATCTTTGCATTTGATGGTTTGGATCTTGCGAGAAGGCTATGAACCGATGGGATCTCTGTCTTCTTCTCCGTGAGTTTTCTTTCCGGTTGGCATTCTATTTTCTATAACAGAAACAAGGAGGAAGAAGACCGAGCTCTTCTTCTTGGGTACATAGATCGAGACCAGAGGGGCCCTCACATTCATCAGAATCGTGCCAAGGAGAAAGACACGCGCTGCTGTTGGTTTCTGCCTCATGATTCGCGCAAGAAGAGTGGAAGCATCGAAGCAGATGGGAACGCATTTCATGTTGAAGCAAGCCTTATCCTCGGGATTCGCGCTAAAGAGAGAGAGCAACCAAGCACCATTTGTCGCTGCTGCTTTCGATTTCGGGACGCGCGCCCAGAAATAGGAGACTCCCACCTCCCTATTCGCTCATGCCAAGGCGGGTAAGGTCAGTCCGGGTCGACCCAACCATAGATCAACCCGGTTCAAGCCCAGCACGAGGTCAAGCGCTGGTATAGTGATAACATGACATCAGCGAAACTCAGGGAGTGACGCGGGTGCTGTACGGGCGGCTAACGCAGAGGCAAGGCGTTGCTGATGCAATCGCGGGCCCGTCCACGGTCAACAGAAACTTTGACCGGTCATATCATGCTCATCTGGACTCCGATCGACGAGCAGTTTGGTTCGGCGGAATCGTGGTGACGAGTACTGCACAGTAGTGGTGACAGATCTGCAATCCAATGGACATGAATGTTTTGGACCAGATGTAGTCATCCTTGACGCTTGATTTTTGTCGCGCGATATCTGGGACATCTGAGCTCCGATGGACGATCCGTTTGCGCCTGTGGACTCTTGGCAACGAGAGCTATACAAAGGCGGTGAGAGATTGACGATCCAATGGTTAGAAAAGTTCATGGTCAGCAATCATGGTCAGTGGTATCTTGACTTTTCTTTTATTTATGCGTTGGATATGTCTTATAAATTTGCCCTGTATGACCCACTCGAGAGTGATATCTTCAGCGAATAGTGCCCACTCGTGGGGCGCTTTATCTTTGAATTGTGCGTTTATTTATTGTGATAAGATCCAACTCGTATTTTATTTTGATGAACCCTTGACGACCACTACGGTATCATCTAATGATAATTGGGCATTACCTTGTGCAGTGGGGGTATAATAATTGATCCGCTAAATATTTGATGTGTGGATCAAGGGGTCGAGAATCTGATCGGAAGAATGTGAGCACAATCCAACGGCACAAAAGAGATATATGATCTTTGGTTAGTGGTTTAAAAATTGATAAAAACCGCTAGATCTCGGATGAAAATAATCTATGATGCATGTATGTACTATTGATTGCCTGATGGATGCGTGATTGTCACTAGGTTGATCGGATCACTAATAAAGTGTTGACCATGATGGGAAAACTAATTGATCAATGTGTCCCAATTCTATGTCTATTGTCATGGTCTTCCACTTTAGTGGGGGTGTATCTCCTAAGTCCCAAGCCTCTCAAATATTTAAATTTTAATCAAATTTGAGGCAATAAATAATAATAATTTATTTAAGTCAATGGGAATGAGAATATGACGGAATAGACAACCTAGTGGTTCGAATACAAAGGTTATAGTCATATAATGGTGGATCTGATGAGGGTGTAAGAACGGAACTGCTGGGTCGATTTGTGGCTTTCCATGTGATCTCAACGATGGAAATTGAGTTTTTTTAAAATTCATCAAAATAAAATCCAGAGATTGTAAGCATCTATAAATATGGAACAAATTTTGTTATGTGTTTAAAAATGACACGAGTCTAAATCACATTTGACTTTGAAAATCCAATTTGTTATATTTTGGGGATGCTTTACTAATTACTACTCTGTGATGAGTAAAATTCGTGGCTCAGTTGGTGATAGAATAGATTAAGGAAATCTATTCTGAGGCAATGTAGTTGTAATTTGCATGCATGGAAGATTGTTGTATTTTTTTATTTCTGTGATGATATTTACTTGCTTGGTATGCTTGTAATGTGTAAATCTTCTTCTTCTTTTTTTAATTATTCTGTATGTGTTGGATGTGTGGTTTGGCACACTTATGGCATTGAAAATATGACACATCAACAAAGACGGAATAAATAGACTGGTTGGGATGATACCTTTACCTGACCTTGGTATATTGGAACCATGTCTGGGTGGAATATGACCAAATACCCTTTTTCCGGAATAACTAGAAGTGTGGTTGAGTGATGTCATACACTCTAAAATATGCTGACTGTTTTATTTGTCCAAATTTAAATGGGTAGGAGTGATTTGCTACTCTAATTGGTGACTTTAGCAAATACATTTAAATTTATCTGTTATGATATAAGCTTGAGGCACTGTAAAAATGCTTTGAGTGGTATGCTGCTGAGTTTAATGGATGAGATCCGTTAAGTGGGGGGATGTACCTATGAACGATTCAAGTATATTGTGCATGGAGAGGATATATATTTATATTTGATTATGTACACCCCACATATAAAATGGTGTGGTTAGAAACTTTTAAATCATTTTATGTTTGGATATATTAGATCCATGTTAACCACACGTATCTTCCGTTGTGTGTTGTAAGGGGGGTATTGTTGAGTGCACAATATATATTGAGTCGAACATCTCCTAAAATTAGCCCAAAAGACCCATTTATGGGTTATGGACTGGTGCCAAACCTAAAACTTGACCTATGACATTGAGGGGATGTGTTGTACACAAACAATTACAGGCCACAATTATAATACCAACTGCAAATGGAAATGAAGAAAATCATTCTTTCGTTGAAAAATTGAATCGCCCAAAGGGATATCGTGTGATCAATCACAAATATCGGATTATAACCACAGGTCGAAATGTGTGCTTCCTTGTGAATCTCATACAAATCCTAGAGATGCACCACAACGTCTCTGAGGATGGAGGGTGTTACGGAAAATGGGATTTTCAACGTTGGCACATTGGAAGTGTAAGTCCTGGCCAGGACCCACTTGACAATGAACAACCCGGGTTATTGGGAGTCTTGTAGGATTGATAACTTTCGACGTGGTTGGATGATTGGTGTAGTTATTTGATAGAAATCGTGCAAGATCTTAATCTGTCATTCGTTGTCAATCTACGCAATATGGTGATTAACTGTACACTATAGAGGTGAATATAAAATAAGAACCGGGCATGGCTATTAGTCAATCCACCATAGGATTGAAGGGCTATGGGTTCTTGGCAATAAAATGATAATGACAAATTGGTAGATAAGCACGATTGGTGGCACAAGGATTTAGAAATGGAAGGATTTGGTTACGTGGAGATTATCTCTCCGGGCGTAAATTCCCATCCATGTGAATCCTAAGGGCAATGGTTGGTTGTGAGAATCTGTTACTGCACATGGTGAATGTAAAGGCTGTATTCCTAAACGGCGAAAAGTAAGAAAAGCTTTACATGTAATCTGCAGATTTGGTTGTGCAAAGATCATGAGGATAAATGTGTACAAATTATCTTAACATGAAATTTCACGAGGCCATACGTGAAATTAGTTTATCCCCGGCATATGAGATATGGATTTAGGTCAAAGCATTGGGAGTAGTTATATATATTGATTGTTGGTGGCGAATTGGAAGCAATCTCCAAGCAACAGTGTTGAAGTCTTGATTCGAGATGGAAAACATGAGTTAAAGCATGATGTATTGGGAATATGCAGCAACCATGTAAGCCGAATCTAGTACGGATTTTGTCACATGGGTCCGAGTAGGAAGCTGTGTTAAAATAGTTGGATATGGAGATGTGCGAGCCAATCGAAACTCCCATTTGCATGTGTATGAAATTGTCCAACAATCGGGATCCCATCAGTGAGAAGGACATGCTCATGACCAGAGACAAGCCTTACTTGAGGATAGTGGGAGGTGCATAATGCATGACATCCTCATCGTGCATAAAATCCTGTAATTCCGGATTTATGAGACCGGAAATGGATTGTCGTTGGTCTCATAATCAGGTTCCTAAGTTATCCGGGTATGCCTGTTACGGCAAGTACATAAGAGGAATCTGGGTACATCAAAAACATTTGCTACATCATTTTTTGTGGCACGGTTGTTGTCTTGGAACTGCATGGTTGTATGGTTGTCTCTTGGGATGATGACTTGGACGAGAGGGAGTCTATGTATGGTTATATTTTAACCCATTGGTAAAGGTCTTGATTTTCTGGTATAAAGAAAATAGACCTGGTCACTCTGTTGAGAACAGAAGCTGGGATACAACCTGTGATGCAGTAAACCAAGTGGCCATCAGGTTGGATCTCTTCATAAAAATTTGAAGTTGGTAAGAACCGATGAGCCGGTGCAAATGTTATGAGTCCACCATTACATCGGTGAATGGAACCACAATTCCACAATCCCTTAAGATATTAAATTGTTATATCTGTATACCTAAAATGTGGGAGAGAAACTTAAGATTTCAATCTCGAGGATCCCACTTGTGAAATTGACGTGTATTCCTTCATTAAGCCTTTTCCTTGGCTAGAGATGTATGTAAGGACTAGAGTATATGTTGATATACATTAGCACATTTGATTTCATGGCATTCGTGCCAAGTGGGAAATTGTTAGGAAAATTGTGTGGCCCGACTGCTAATGGGCCCACGCCAGATCGAGCCCGGCGGTGTGCCGCGGATGAACTCCCAACAAGGCTTGATCTGGTTGAGTCAGATAAGGATCAAACTCTTGGTGGTAGTGTTTGGATCAAGTTCAGACTCCCAGTTGGCAGAATTCCCACGCTGGTCAGGAGATGTGGGATTTCAAGAGGGGTAGAGTCCGTTGTAATCGTGATTCCTAGGGATTGCTCTATATAAGGGAGATGAGAACCCTTACTTGATTATCCAGTAGATCTAAGAGCATTCGCAGCGAGTTCGCAGGTCTACCCCACAACGGAACGCACAAGGTTCTCGGCGAGTTCGGTTCGGACACCCATCTGGGACCAGCTTGTTCTTTCATACTTTTCATATAATATATATATATATAGAGAGAGAGAGAGGGAGGGAGGGGTATACCATGTCCGTTCGAGTTTGGTGAAGTAGCCCTTGAAGCTAAATTGAGTTTGTTGGAAACTCGGCTTGGACTTGGAGGTCATAAGGCCTCCACTCCAGTTTATATAGATAGCAAGTCTGTGTCAACAGCAAATGAAATTGACATTTGAAGGCCCATTAATTATATGGGAGTGCATCAGTTTTCTTGGCCCACCCCGGCCGATTGTGCAAGTGGATCTTTCTCATTAACGAGAATAAAATAAAGAGAGAAGAATATAATTAGATTAAAGTGAAAATAATGCAGTTAAGGCATATGTTCATCATCTAGACGTCCCAGGTATCGTATATCATGATGCAGGTTACTATTTTGAGTCTGACTGTTTAATATTCCTGCGCAAGAAAGAAAGCAAAAATAAAATTAATATTTAAAAATAAAAAATTGTAACCCATATTCTTTCCGGCCAGTTTAATAAACCAACAGATTATATGTCGATAAGGCCATGTAGCATTTCGATCTGAACAACTTGTGGGTGGTACCAAGGAGGTAGGTTCCTAAACAAATAATGTTAGGAGGGAGAGACCTACCACTACTTTCGATATTTGAAAAATTTCCCCATATCAGGTTTTTTTTCCATTTTCATTCCCTTCAGCTTCTTCATACTGTGTTAGACTTTCTTTCATTCAGCTTCTACTACGAAATAATGGAAAAAAAAATGGCATTTTTTTATGCATTTTGAAACATATTTAATTAATCAGCTCAATATGAAGTAGCCCTTGCATCTCCTAATAAGAAGGCACATGCACTACTAGAAAAATGACTTTTGGCGGCCGTCATTAGCTGTTACTAAAAGTCACATGGCGGTCGCTAATACTCTTTAGCGACCGCCTGGTACCGGCCGCGGAAACTTCGTCGCAAATACGCATTAGCGACCGCCACAACATCTTTTGCGACGGCTTAGCGACGGTGGGTTAAAAACTTAAAACCTTTTAGCGGCCGCCAATAGCTGTCGCTAAAGGTATAAATAGTGGTCGCTAATACTCTTTTCTTATTTTTAAAAACAGTAAAAACTTTTAGAGACTGCCATTACCCGTCACTAACGGCCTACATGGCGGTCGCTAAGACTCATTTTTTATTTTCAAATTTATTTTTTTTATTTTTTTATTTATTGCGATCGCCAATTAGACCTGTTGCGACCGCCAATGGTGGTCGCTAATACGTTTTTTATTTTTAAATTTTTTTTTCTCTATTTGTTGCGACTACCATTGGCACCTTTTGCGACCGCCAATGGCGGCCGCTAATGGTAACACAACTATTTTTTTATTCTTTCCAAATTTCTAAATTTTTATCCTGCTTTTTATACCTGTATCTGTACTTGGATATATTATCTACACCAGACCAATGAATTAAAAATACTAATAACAAAACAAACTCTTATATTAATAACATTTAAAACATTGCAAAAGTTTGAACAAATTATAATCATTACAATTCCAGCATAAAAAAAAAACAAAAATAAATATATTTGCTGGGCGGGGTGCCGTGATCGATACGTTGCTCTCGAACCTGCAGACAAAAGAGGAAAATAAATATTAAAAGTTAATTATAAAAATAGGCAATATATAGTAAATATAAACAAAATTAAGTATTAAAATGAAAATTTTGAAAGTTAAACCTACTTTTCAACTATACGAGCATTCCGGGAGTCGGAATCTCGAGCCGTCAGTTCCAGCAAGTCAAGAATGACAATGGGCTCGTGTCCGTCCAGTTTCACGGGCACCGAAGTCCGTTTGCTCGGTTTGGGCACTCGGAAGCTGATTTCCTAAGTTTTAAGTTAACGTTTTAAGTTAAACCTACGTTTCAACTATACGAGCAATCCGAGAGCCGAAATCTCGAGCCGTCAGCTCCTACAAGTCACTCTAACCTCGAGTGAAGTGGTCGTACCGGTTTCGATTTTTGGAGGGGCCGTTTCCCATTCCGGACCCCCGGCGGGCCATTTTGGAGCCTAGGTTTTGGAGAATCCTATGTTTTCGCTCGTAACTCTCTAACCGAGAGTCATATTTGCGAGCCGTTAGTTCCTACGAGTCTCTCTACCCTCTAGCGAAGTGCTCGTGCCGGTTTCTGATTTTTAGAGGGGTCATTTCCCATTCCGGACCCCCGGCGGGCCGTTTTGGAGGCTAAGTGTTGGAAAATCCTACGTTTTCACTCGTAACTCTCGAACCGGGAGTCTTATTTGCGAGCCGTCAGTTCCTACGAGTCACTCTACCCTCGAGCGAAGTGCTCGTGCCGGGTTTTGATTTTTGGAGGGCCGTTTCCCATTCCGGACCCCCGGCGGGCCGTTTTGGAGCCTAAGTGTTGGAGAATCCTATGTTTTTGCTCGTAACTCTCTAACCGGGAGTCCTATTTGCGAGCCATCTGTTCCTACAAGTCACTCTACCCTCGAGCGAAGTGCTCGTGCCGGTTTCTGATTTTCGAATGGGCCGTTTCCCGTTTCGGACCCCCGGCGGGCCGTTTTGGAGCCAAAGTGTTGGAAAATCCTATGTTTTCACTCGTAACTCTCTAACCGGGAGTCCTATTTGCGTTCCGTCAGTTCCTACGAGTCACTCTACCCTCGAGTGAAGTGCTCGTGCTAGTTTCCGATTTTTGGAAGGGCCGTTTCCCATTCTGGACCCCCGGCGGGCCGTTTTGGAGCCTAAGTTTTGGAGAATCCTATGTTTTTGCTCGTAACTCTCTCCCTGCGAGTCCTATTTGCGAGCCGTCAGTTCTTACGAGTCACTCTACCCTCGAGCGAAGTGCTCGTGCCGGTTTTTAATTTTTGGAGGGGCCGTTTCCCATTCCGGACCCCCGGAAGGGCCGTTTTGGAACCTAAGTTTTGGAGAATCCTATGTTTTCGCTCGTAACTCTCTAACCGAGAGTCCTATTTGCGTGCCGTCAGTTCCTACGAGTCACTCTACCCTCGAGCGAAGTGCTCATGCCAATTTCTGATTTTTGGAGGGGCCGTTTCCCATTCCGGACCCCCGGCGGGCCATTTTGGAGCCTAGGTTTTGGAGAATCCTATGTTTTCGCTCGTAACTCTCTAACCGAGAGTCATATTTGCGAGCCGTCAGTTCCTACGAGTCTCTCTACCCTCTAGCGAAGTGCTCGTGCCGGTTTCTGATTTTTGGAGGGGTCGTTTCCCATTCCGGACCCCCGGCGGGCCGTTTTGGAGGCTAAGTGTTGGAAAATCCTACGTTTTCACTCGTAACTCTCGAACCGGGAGTCTTGTTTGCGAGCCGTCAGTTCCTACGAGTCACTCTACCCTCGAGCGAAGTGCTCGTGCCGGTTTTCGATTTTTGGAGGGGCCGTTTCCCATTCCGGACCCCCGGCGGGCCGTGTTGGAGCCTAAGTGTTGGAGAATCCTATGTTTTCACTCGTAACTCTCTAACCGGGAGTCCTATTTGCGAGCCGTCAGTTCGTATGAGTCACTCTACCCTCGAGCAAAGTGCTCGTGCCGTTTCTGATTTTTGAAAGGGCAGTTTCCCATTCTGGACCCCCGGCGGGCCGTTTTGGAGCCTAAGTGTTGGAAAATCCTTCATTTTTGCTCGTAACTCTCGAACCGGGAGTCCTATTTACGTGCCGTTAGTTCCTACGAGTCACTCTAGGCTCGAGCGAAGTGCTCGTACTATTTTTGATTTTTGGAGGGGCTGTTTTCCGTTCCGGACCCCCGGCAGGCCGTTTTGGAGCCTAAGTGTTGGAAAATCCTATGTTTTGGCTCGTAAATCTCTAACTGGGAGTCCTATTTGCGTGCCGTCAGTTCCTACGAGTCAGTCTACCCTCGAGCGAAGTGCTCATGCCAATTTCTGATTTTTGGAGGGGCCGTTTCCCATTCCGGACCCCCGGCGGGCCATTTTGGAGCCTAAGTTTTGGAGAATCCTATGTTTTCGCTCGTAACTCTCTAACCGAGAGTCCTATTTGCGAGCCGTTAGTTCCTACGAGTTACTCTATCCTCGAGCGAAGTGCTCGTGCCGATTTTCAATTTTTGGAGGGGCAGTTTCCTGTTCTGGACCCCCGGCGGGCCGTTTTGGAGCCTAAGTTTTGGAGAGTCCTATGTTTTCGCTCGTAACTATCTAACCGAGAGTCCTATTTGCGAGCCGTCAGTTCCTACGAGTCACTCTACACTCGAGCGAAGTGCTCGTGCAGGTTTTCAATTTTTGGAAGGGCCGTTTCTCATTCCGGACCCAGGCGGGCTGTTTTGGAGCCTAAGTATTGGAGAATCCTATATTTTCGCTCGTAACTCTCTAACCGAGAGTCCTATTTGAGATACATCAATTCCTTCGAGTCACTCTACCCTCGAGCGAAGTGCTCGTGCCGGTTTCCGATTTTTTGAAGGGTTGTTTCCTGTTCCGGACCCCCGGCGGGCCGTTTTGGAGCATAAGTGTTGGAAAATCCTATGTTTTCGCTCATAACTCTCTAACCGGGAGTCCTATTTGCGAGCCGTCAGTTCCTATGAGTCACTCTACCCTCGAGCGAAGTGCTCGTTCTAGTTTCCATTTTAAATACTTAAAGAATCCAGTTGTGTTGCATCATAAACATGCTCACAAATGCCCGTCTGTTGTCCTTGCCTGAGAACTTGAGCAACATGGGATTGAAGCATGCAACTGACATAACGGGCACTTAATAACGATATATTGGAGAAAGTAGGGGTAGAACTCACCTAAAACACAATTCAAAATGATCCATGTCCTACAACATGCTCCGCCATATAGCTTATCGTCTGCCATAAAAAAAGAAGCCTTGTTAAAAGAAATCATGTGCTAATAAAGAAATATAGACATGAACCATGACAGAATGATGAGCTCGTAACACAATTGAAAGATAATGTCATTTGTTGCTCACTTTCTATACATATCACCCCTGACCTTTATGTCCTTATTTTTCACAATATAGCAGGAAATCATACAAAAACTAGAAAACTTACTATGATGGAAACAATAGAAACAGAAAGAACACGAAAATATGGAATCAGATATGGGTTCCAAATTCTATTTAAAAAAACACAAGTGATATCAATGATAATGCAACTTACCAAATCCAAATTGTTGTTCAAGGCGAGTTCCAATAACAACCAGGCTTAACATATTTGCAAACAGATGAATGACACCTGCATGCAACCATATACAAGATACAAGCCTCCATCCTTGATGTTTATTAACCACTTTGTTCCATTCAAGAGCCTCCCAACAGTAGAATAAAATTCAGTACAAAAATAATAAAATTCAACTCCCTCGCACAATGCTAAAAAGAAACCCTTTAACCACATTTTCACTGCTTAATGAGATGAAGAACAAATTGGCATAACCTGATGGGAAGAGAAGAAAGCCCCTAATTAGGAAACTGAGAACTCAAAATGAAAAGCCAAAGTCTAGAGAGAGAGGAGTTCTAAACTAAGATCTTTCAGGTAATTGAAAATCTATTTACAATTTATAAAGTTGTAGCGCATTTTTGTATTTGCTAGGAAATAATGTTGAATTAGCACACGGGTTAAAACATATAGACAGTACATCAGTGCTCATTTCTTAAAAGGACATATATAAGAAATATAGACCTGTATGCGCTTGTGTTTCTTTCTTTTGGTTGCATTTAGTGTTATTTATAGTAGTATATTGGACTATTGTGTTGGTTCATATTCCAATATCACTTTGTGTTGTCACTTTAGCAACAAACCCATTAAAGTAAATGAAACCACATTGGGCACTAAGGATAGCATAAATATAAAAAATACAGAGAGAGAGAGAGATTTTACCAAGATAGTCTCCAATGTCTAGATGAGGTATATCCATCTTCCTAAATAATTTCATAGCACCTGGGTTTTTAAAAGAGTCACAAAGTCAGGACAAACATTTCCAGTCAGCCCAATCGCAATAGAAAATGATGTCTACAGTCTAATACAAAAGCATCTTATGAAAATTTACATGAATGTTTTGGATCTTCATAAAGTGGACTGAACATGCACGGATTTGATTCAACCTTGTTTTAATGCATGGTGTGGTCAAACTTATGTAATCAATCCCCTGTACATATATTAGAATAAACCACATATGATAGCAAGTGACATGTGTGGTACTGGAAAAAAAATCTAATCATTCATCTAGCAAAAGTAAAATGGGTGACATCAAAGACTAGAGAAGGGATACAGGATTTAAATTTTACATAAAACTAGTTACTTGCTTATATTTCTTGTAGATTCGCTTGGTTACTATGTTCTTGGATTCATAAAAAAATGTGGGAACTTATCTTCTTTTAATAGATGAATGTAACTCACCAGAGCCCGTTTGCTCGGTGATTGTATACAGAGGCTAATTAAAATCTTGAATTAAAAAAATTTTATATACCTGGTCAGGATCAGTCGAGCCTGTTGGATCATGACTGCCCTCTCCAAAAGAGTCATGTCTCGCCCTATGGCCGCTGCCAGCGTCAGGTGCCTGTAATTATTTAGAAATTAGAATACAGTTCAAAATAATTAAAAAAACATAAATATTGACACATCAATGACATAATTGACAATTTAAATGTACAAATTTTTTTCTTACTAACCTAAGTAGTGGGTGGTGGGTCTGAAGAGAGCGGGCCGCGACTCTGTGATAGATGAGCCTCCAGCTCTGCCAACTCCGCTCTCATCTCGGCCCTCATCTCCTCCCTGATCGCTGCCTTCATGGACTGCAGCAACTCCTCGACCTCCTCATCTGTACGGTAGCGCAAGCCCTCGGAGGAGCTAGCACCGGATGACTCCGTTCGCGCGATGTGCGAGCATGGAATGCCCGTCCCATACGTGAGTGTGTATCCGTGCCCGTCCCGGCCAACGATGGAGTGGAATATCTCATCCCTTCGCAGTGGCAAACTACGCTGGTCCTCGGGCAACTGCTCCAGGCGTGACTGATATTGGGCCTACGTAGTTGATTCATTTAATATATTATTATGCATAACAAGACATATTAATAGACGGATATTTTAAGTGACTTCCAATGCTTAAACTTACGAGGATAGCTGCAACCTCCGGGTGGCGAGGGTCTCGAGAAAGCATCCATACGAACATCCTGTCGACCGGATCGTCCTTGGAACGCAGCTGTTTGGTTGAGAGTTATATTATTTGTACAATATCATACAAAATGAAAATAATAAAAATTACATATACGATCTAACTTTTTTACCTCGTGGCGGACCTTGGTGATGTGTCGAGTCCCCAGCCTGTGTGCGGGACCCTGCAATGCACGGTTCCGCGCATTTGTATCCGCCTCTCTCTATTTTAATAATTTGTCAATTAATTTTTGTTAGTTACGATAGTCACTAATAAACTGTTAAAATGAAAATAAAAATATATATATACAAGTTTCTCACCTTTGCCTCCTCGCTCGTCTAGTACCGGACGAGCTGAGTCCACTGATCCGGGAGAATGCCCGTCGGAACTAGCTCAAGTATGTCGGGGGCATCCTTGTGTGCCTTCCAATGCTGCATTTTCATTTTATTTTTATGATCCTTCCACATCTTCCGGCACTTCGACATGCAAACTGGCGGGAAGAGCTCAGGACATGCCTTCAAATTATCCTGAAAAGGACATAATTTTTCATTTAGTTATGGTTTAAATTGACACATCCTGCGGAGAAATGTTAAATTATTACCTTAACTTGCGTCCAGATACGATCCAATGACTCCACCGGGAATGCCTCCCAATCAAGTGTAGTCAAAGGGAATGCATGTGGATCCCGGACCATATGTCCCAACTGGCTGATGAGCTGACGAGCAAGCGGACCCACCGGGTGGTATGTCTCATCAAATGCCACGTCAATGGGATGACCGGAATCCCACGTCCGGATTTCTCTAGCAGGGCCTCTCCCCCTACTGGTAGATGGGCCCGTGCTCACAGAACCTGTTCAAATAAGAGATAATCTAATTAAATTGAAATAAAATAATTTTTTGGAATTAAAATATTTTAATTAAATAAACTTATACCGGTCTGTGTATCGGTTGCTGCTGGCCGAGATGGTGAAGGTGGAGCAGTCGATGGCCTACTCGGTGAGGCCATCGAACTAGGCTGGGCGGCACCAGATGTAGGTCTACTGTCCCCAGATGGCGTGTTGGCCTGGGCCTAGAGCAGTAGCTTGTCCATCGTCGGTGGACGATCTCTCCTCTTACGTCCCGACATATCTGTTTAAATGTTTGTAAGATAAATTAATTTAAATAGATAATCGAAATTAACATTTAAAAATTATTTACACTGAAATTTAACATTGGTGAATTACTTCCCAACCGTTCACTGATCATGTAAGTCAACTGTATCTCCTTCAATGGTTTCCCGAACCCAATTAAATTAGTAAATATATTGGATTAGAATGGGCCCAAGTAGTAAATATAAGATTAATGATTGGACCCAAGTAAATTAGTTTCAATTGTTATTTGTTAGGAGTTTTCTTAAAATAATTTAATAATAACTTGAGATTAAGCAGATATATACATACCGTCCATTACTGCGGAAGTTATGAAGTTTGAGTGGGCCACATCTTGATGTCATCATGATTTTACATTTTTTTTATGAATGAGACAAGTAGTAGTGAGTAGACAAAAAAGCAGCGAATAGCAACTATTCCAAAAATTATAGAACCTCCCTGTCAGAATTCCTAACGTAAACCAAAAAAGAAACTTGGTAGGAATTTAGAATTTGCCAGCTGAATTTGGATTTAGAAATCTGATACTGTAGAAATTTTAAAGATTCCTAAATATAGTTAAAGTCAATATGCATCCTCAAAGTGGCAGTTGTGATGTGGGTGTCTTGTGGGCAAAACTCACACTTGATGATAATAACCTGCTGGTCCTGTGTAACATTGCAAGTGACATTTGTTAACGAGGAACATTAAAGAAAGGCCTCTCTGGCTTTACAACTATTGGAAGCCTGTAAATACTGGTTAGCGAATAGCAACATTTGTTATGAGTGTACTTTGAACTTTATTCATTCTAGTACCTTTTTGTTGAGTGTCGACGCTTAAGGTCAGAAGTGTGTTCGAAAAAAATATTTTGATGCTTAATGTCAATTTAGTTGATTATTTTAGACAAGCAAGTTGTGTTGACAGGGTATAAGTTCCTTGGATTCTTAGTTCGGAAAGCTGGAATAGAGCTTGACCCCATAAAAGTCAAAGTCATTCTAGAAATGCCCTCTCCAAGAACCTTGAGAGAACTCAAAGGGCTTCAAGGGAGATTGGCCTACATCAGACGGTTCATCTCCAGTCTTTCGGGGAAATGCCGTCCATTCTCCCGGTTGATGAAAAAAGGTGTAAACTTTGTCTGGGATGCTGATTGTGAAGCTGCATTCCAAGATATCAAGTCATACCTGACCAAACCTCCAGTGTTAGCTGCTCCTACCATTGGAAAACCATTCATCTTGTACACAAGAGCCCTTGATCACTCTTTGGGCGCTCTGCTTGCACAAGAAAATGATGAAAGAAAAGAAGCTGCTCTATACTACCTCAGCCGCATGCTAGTAGGTGCAGAGCATCGCTACTCTCCAGTCGAAAAGGAATGCCTTGCAGTGATGTTTGCCGTACAAAAGCTGCGTCACTACTTGCTTTCCAACACAGTCTACCTGGTCTCGAGGATCAACCTCTTGAAGGTCCTTGTCACAAAAGCAGGTTCTCTCAATGCCCGACTGGCAAAATGATCCATCCTTCTGTCACAATTTGATATTAGGTATGTACCACAAAAGGAGATCAAAGGGCAAACTCTAGCGGACTTTCTCGTAGAGCATCCATTGCCTAAAGATTCTCCACTCAGAGATGATCTCCCAGACGAACCAGTCTACAATGTGGAGACTTTCTCACAAAATGCTTCCTGGGACATGTACTTTGATGGTGCAACCATGACAAATGAAAAAAGACAGCTGGTCTCGGGAGTTGGCATCCTCTTTGTTAGCCCCGATAAATACATGATTCCACACGCTTTCTCGCTACTGGAACCATGCACAAACAATGCAGCTGAATATCAAACTCTGATCCTAGGATTGGAACTCGCTATCGAATCCGGTATCACCATGCTGGAAATCTTTGGAGACTCTCAACTGATCGTCAACCAGATGAATCAGAAATTTGAAGTCAGGAAGCCTGATCTGCTGCCTTACTACAACAAGGCACAATCGCTTCTGCAAAAGTTTGACATCTGTCACATCACCCACAGTCGTAGAGTGAAAACATACGAGCAGATGCCCTGGCTGGACTTGCCGCATCTATGGCAATCCAGGAAGGGGAAAACATGCAAATCACAGTGTGTGAAAGAAGAATCCTTCCTCCTCTTAACACACACCAAGCAGTTGCTGAATGCCACCGAGTGGTTGGAAGTCGGATCTCTATCCTTCAACCTTCAATTGGCGACTGGAGGGATCCGTTCATTGATTACACTATGTTTGGAATCCTACCTAAAGATCCAAAAGAACGGGTAAGCATCCAAAGGCGAACCCCAAGCTTTCATTTGGCTATTCCTTCAAAAATCCTTTACAGGAAATCCTTCAACGGAGTACTTCTATGCTGCTTGTCACAACAAGAGGCTGAAGAAACACTCAAAGAAGTTCATGCTGGTCTTTGTGGAGCTCATCAGGCTGGTCCCAAGCTCTATGATCAGAAAAAAAGGTTAGGTTATTACTGGCCTACTATGGTAGCTGACGCAATGCAATTTGCTAAGCGCTGCCAACAATGCCAAGTTCATGGAGATTACATTCACATGCATCCAGAATGGCTACATTCTACAGCGATTTCATGGCCTTTCGAAGCCTGGGGTATGGACATCATAGGTCCTATTTCTCCCCCTTCGAGCAAAGGTCATCGCTTCATCTTCGCCGCTACGGATTATTTCTCTAAGTGGTCAGAAGCATTTGCGCTTAACGAAATGAAGACCTCATCAGTCCTTCAGTTCCTGCGCACCAACATCATTTGTCGTTTCGGCATACTTAATAGATTCGTCCATGATAACGGACCACAATTCCGGGATCATCGATTCTACAGGTTTTGCGACAAATACAAAATCCAAAGCTGTCCTTCGACTCCATACAATCCGGTAACAAACGGATTAGCAGAAGCTTTCAACGGGACACTCTGCAAAATCCTCAAGAAAATGGTCTCTAGTCACAAAAAAGACTGGAGCGACAAACTGTCTGAAGCTTTATGGGCGTATCGAACCACCGTTCGAGGACCAACCCATAGCACACCATTCTCCTTGGTCTATGGATGCGAAGCTGTCGTACCCTTGGAAGTACAAATTCCTTCCTTGAGGGTATCTTTGCAAAATGACATAACTCAAGAAAGCAATGTCAAATTGTGACTCCATGAGCTGGACAATCTCGATGAGAGACGGCTCGAAGCTCGACAAAGCATTGAACTTTACCAAGCACGCATGGCAGGATCTTTCGACAAAAAGGTCAGGCAACGCGCCTACAAAAATGGTGACTTGGTTTTTACCTAAAAAAGACCAATGGTCTTCGCTCACAAATCCAGAGCCAAATTTGAGCCAAAATGGGAGGGACGTCATCGACAAGGATTTCTCCAACGGCGCATACGCACTCCTAAACATGGAGGGTGACAGATGTATGCTGCCCATCAATGGCAAGTTGTTAAAGCAGTACTACCCTTGAAGACTTACCCAACTGGCTAAGAGCAATGCATGTACGGCCAAAATTGGTTTCCAGGTACACGCTCGCTAAACCCACTCTTTTTAGAATTTTCATATCAAATGTTGAAATTTCTAGAAATTCAAACAATGCTTACTTTCATTGTTTCATTGTTCAAAAATCCAAGTTTAGGAGCCTCTCCCTAACTTGACCAAAATTCTCAACCCTTGAACCCAAAATTCATGGTTTGAAACAAAATCCGGATTTAGGGATTTCCACCCAAGTCCACCCTACTTTTTACCGCCTAAATGGTTTTAGGTCAAAACTTATGACCCTCGTGTCTTTAAACAAAAAAAAAATGGTATTTCAAAAAAACCGCGGGAAAGCGACACTTAGTCGATACTCGCACAAATCAGAAGAATGCGAACCACGTTCGACATTTCCAAAATCAAAGGGAAACGACATTTCATCAATACTTGCAAAATCAAACCTAAAAAAAAAACCGTGGAGACGCAACATTTCAGTTGATATCCACAACCCAAATTTCAAAGGTTAAAAAAAACCAAGAAATCATGGAGATGCAACATTGCAGTTGATATCCATAACCCAAAGGTTCGAGAAAACTGCAAATTCCAAATATCGTGGGGAAACGACATCAAGTCAGTCCCGCAAAACCAAAATTTTTGAAGAGCAAGGAAGCGACATTCCATCGATACTTGCACCCAAATCCGCGAGGATGCGACATTCCATCGATACTCGCAACCGAATGAGCAAGGATGCGACATTCCATCGATACTTGCAAGACCATTCAGCAGGGAGGCAACTTTTAGTCGATACTTGCATTTTTGAAAACCAAAACCGGCTATAAACGCCACCAAAATCGGCTATAAATGCCACCAAAACTGGCTATCAATGCCACCAAGCAAACCGGCTATCAAATGCCACCAAAACCGGCTATCAATGCCACAAAGCAAACCGGCTATCAATGCCACCAACCAAAACTTGGCTTTAAAAAAAACCCGGCTATCAATGCTACCAAATCGGCTATCAATGCCACCAAAACTGGCTATAGATGCCACCAAAACCGGCTATAGATGCCACCAAAACCGACTATCAATGCCACCAAAATTGGCTTCCATGCCACAAACAAAATCTGGCTCCCATGCCAAAACAATCATTTGACAAAAGATTTTCACAAAATGACAAAACTTTTGATCAAATTCCATTTATCAATTGCTTTCATCACAAAAAGATTTAAGTAAGCGTAGGGCAAACAAAAAAAAAGCATCCCATTTAGCAATTGCTTTCATCACAAATAGATTTAAGTGAGCGTAGGGAAAAAAATATATATATATCCCATTTAGCAATTGCTTTCATCACAAAAAGATTTAAGTGAGCGTATGGAAAAAAAAAGAAAAAAGAAAAAAAGAGTACCAAAAAAAATACATGCGGTACCCAAAAAAAAAGTGTTTAAAAGCACTACAAAAGAAAGAGAGTACAAAAAAAATACATGTGGTACCAAAAAAAAAAAAAGAAGGATAGTTTCTGTTACAAAAATCAGGAGCTCAACAAAAAATGGTTTCCATCCAAAATTTCAGCTCCTCAAGCAAACTTTTGGCCTCAGCCGTCAGAGTTTCCAAGGCACGGTTATTCAGGAACTTGCCATGAGTAACTGGAGAAGGCTTCAACCCTTCTTTCACACCGGGAAGCTTATCCCGAGCAGTTTGCCATTGTTTGTCCTCTTGAAACTTCCTTTCGAGAACTCGATCAGCATCTCCAACCCGGCGAATCAGAGCACTTTCCCTATCGATAGCCTCTGTTATAGCAGCCCACTTGGCAGCGACTTGTGCCTTCAAATGCTCAAGATGTCTCCTGGCCTCATCGACCTCCCTATCAAGGATGTTAAGGTCATGTGTCGGCCCAATGATGGCTAGCTCTTCTAAGTTCTTCTCTCGGACTAGCTGCTTCCTGCTTTGTGTAGCCTCATTCAGGTCAGACTTAGCCTTATCAGCAGGGTCCAGGAACATCTCCTTGAAGAACTGGTCATCAGCAAAACCCATGTCTCAAACCACTTGTCACCCAGTGCAATGATCCTATCAACGATCGCCTTGGCACCTGTGACATCCAGACCAACCTCTTCGGCATCACCAAGAATCTCCTGCACATGCTGGATCATGCCAAATCCGGCATCTAAGTGTCCAGCATGGAGAGTCTCAATCCAAGAGCTCAGAACCAGCACCACCACCTTCTTCGCAAAAAGAAGAGATGGCCCAGCTGAAGATTCGCCCTGCTCCGTCGGTCGGCTACTCATGTCATGCCCCGTTGAAAGAGTAACAAAAGAACTCTTTCTAGTTGGAGCTGCTGGGGAAGGAATCTCAGCACGAGGTACCTCCTCCACCGTGTCAGAACTGGTTCTACGAGTCTCTACCTCCGGATCAACCTCTGGCATCCCTTGCTCTGGTTATGAAGGAAGCGACGGACTCTCCTCTGTCACTTCAAAACCTGCCAAAGAAACATAAAAGGTATGAATATGATCCTGTTTGAAAATCATTATCAGGGTTGTTACTATAAAATACATTCTTCGACGACTAGCGGAACACTCTCTTCCTCCATGAACTAATCGAAAGCATCGTCAACATTTGCGTCCATCGATGGTTCAAAGTCATCGGAATCCTGTGGTAAGTCAGCTGACAAGAAAAATGTTAGCAAACCAAGTCACAGACAACAGAAAAAAAAAAGCAAAAGAAGTCATACTAGTTGGAGATTCTGGAACCACTCCAGAGTCCCTCGGTTATTCTTCTGGTGCCGCAACCAGATCTGTCACCACCTCACCGGTTGGAACTTCAGGCATCGCCAAGTCTTCCTCTGCTAAAAAAAAAACAAACAAAAAACAAGCAGCAAGGGGAGAAAGCAAATCAGAACATGGAAAAATCCCATGAAAAGAAATGGAAAGAGAAATAGGAAGAATCATATCTTCACCGACGGTCTCTTTTTCTCGGCTTCTCTTTTTTGGAGGCTCGTCAGTATTCCCTGGCACCTCCTCATTGATAGTAAGAGGGACTTCTATGTTAGGAGAGTCCTCATGTTGCCCCTTCCTGCGATGATGACTCCTCTTCCTCTTACTTTTGCGGGCTCGCTTCTTAGAGGTACCTGCCACACTGTCAGAGTCAGGTTTCCCACTTGACTCCTCACTGGATGGTCTACTCTTGCCAATAGACTCCACGGAAGCTTGCCTCTGTGCCGCTTGCATCCAAGCATCAAGCTCAGCTTCCTTCTGTTCTAGCTGCTCTAATGCCTCATCAGGTATTTCTCGAATAGCTTCAGAACCAATGACGCCCTGGTCACCGTGAAAGCCTATCTTATGCTTCTCTCCAGAAAGGAAGGCCCAAACTTCCTCTCACCGGACGCCATCCGACTTTCCAAGCCTTTTCCAGACGATAGCTTCAATCAAGCTCCTTCTTGGAAAGCCCTCGATATGCCGAAAAGCTCTCCACGGACCACTTCGTGAAGCCGGCAGTCCGGAAAGTCGACAACACAGGATAAGAAATCACGGCAGTAGTGTCTTCAGCACTATAGAAAGCCCATGTGTTTCTCCCGTCCTGTAAACCTCCAAAGCGCTTCACCATGCTTGAAGGCGCTCCAACAACGCCTTGAGAAAAGTCCAACTGCAGAGCAAAGCGAGAAGGTACATACGGCTGGATGTCGACGAAAAGATGTCTGCGGTGCACCATCGTGCCGACACGTATGCTGAAAAGCAGCTCATTCTCTGCATTTGTCAAGGAGTAATGCCTTCCCGACCCCACCCTGGTAGAGTCGCGGGAGGCACCAAAATCAAAAGCCTTCTTCCGCAACTTCGAAGAAAGCTTCATTGAAGACTGCCCCATCTCGACGTCCCTGAACCGTCGGATTCTCATGCGGGCAAACAAAAGTGATTCGGACACAGCTTTGCCCTTAGCCAGTCGAATCATGAGAGGATCATCATCCTGTGCAGCACCCAGCCGGTGGAAGCCAGGACAGTGGTATACAAACAATGAATAAAAGATATGGGCTGAAAATACCCTATTCATAGGGAGCCTAAGCCGAACCAAAAAAGCAGCAGCCTGCAGTTCGGTACACAAGTAGGAGTAAAGAGCTAGCACCAAAGCAAGCCGCTCTCCAAACGCCATCTGACATGCCGGAAAAATACAATGCGGCCTGATGTGCGTTCCATCTCCTCCAGCAAAAATATCCTCACCTAGCCAAAAAGTGAGGTAAACAGCGAGATCTCTCTGCAGTGCAACGTCAGGTCATATGGCGTTTGTACTCGCAAAGAAATTTCTCAATTGTTCTTGCATAGCCAAAATCTTCTTCGAACCCAGATCCTTAGCCCAGTCTTCTCGAGTCATGCTATCAGAAGGCTCCCCACTTTCAAAAAAGTTGGGAGACGAAGAGATAAAACTCTTCCAACTGCTGGATCTTACTTTTGAGCCCTCCTTCTCCTTAAAAAAATCATAGAAGGCGACGAGCTGAAAGTACAAAAGCCTAAACTCCTCAGACTGCTCCTCAAGGATGCTGTCGATCGGCATAAAATCCTCATAGAATCTGCCAAGGATGGGCAATCCAGTAATGGCGCTCAGCTCCTTCAAAGAGAAACCAATCTCACCATTCGTCACAACGAAGGTATTGGTTTGTGGAAGGAATGACTCAAACATAGCCATGAAGGCCTCATCAGAAAAGATCATGGTCTCCCTAAAGGCACGGACCGCATCAAAAATCCCGGCTTCTTCAAAACGGCGCCACTAATTAGCAGGACGCGATCAGTCCACGACTTCCACTCGGAGTCATGACTGAAATGGCCACGAAGTCGAAAAAGCTTCACCTAACTGCTGCTGTCACTGCTGAAAATGCCAAGGCCCACCGGTCCCAAATCGACCGACGAATAATCAGAGCCCTGGTAGCCGCTGGCCGGCATCAACATGTCCATGTCAGCAGGCGACTTCTCCGCATATCCAGGAGAACTGCCAACAAAAACCCTGATCTTGATTACATTTGTCCTTCTCACCCAGCTTGGAAGATCTTCCCTCTCAGAGCACGTGGGAGCAAGGCTCATAATCGAGATGGTGCGATCAAACGTCGACCGGGTAACAATAGTTCTCTCTTCACCATCAGCTGTGTAAGAGAACTGAAAACATCTCCTCTAGTATGTCACGTCGTCAGGGACTGCATCACAAAAGAAGAAGGTAGGCTTGGGCAAAACCCTCTGATTGTCTATCAACCATGGACGACTGCTTACCATGATCTTATAAAATTCCTCTCCCTCTAGAGCGATTAGTCGCTGCCTCATCTCATCTCTGTTGAGGGAGTCACACTCTTCGAGGTTTCTCTCAACATACTGGACCTTCTCCCAGATCTGCTGAACGGCCGGATTAGAAGATCTAGCAGATCGACGAGGTATGCTTGTAGCATGCTCTTTACCCTTGTTCGTTCTGGAGGAACCACCTGCAAAGGTTGGAAAAGAAAAAGATCAATCATCAAAATGATAGAGTTTCGCTAAAAAAAAATCTGGCAAAATTTTGACATGACTCCGGGGCAATTCCAAAGAAAAAGGAAATACCATGAAAGAAATAGAAAGCTTGAAGATGGGCTCAACATTGCTGCGAGCTCCAAAACTCCAAACTTTCGAAACCTCAAAGTCTCCGCAAAATCAGGAAGGGCTCAACATCGCTGCGAGCTCCAAATTCCCAAATTTGCAAAAACTTTTAGGTATGCTATCACATCATGCTATCAATTCAATTTACAAAAGAATGCATGCATGAACATCTTGGTTTGCTAAAAAAATGCATTATCATGATGAGTAAAAAAAAAAGAGAAAAAAAAGAAACTTTCTCAAAAACAAAAAGAGAGAAAGAAAACAAAAAAAAGGAGTTGGCCCACAGGCAACGTGGCCGTACGGACAGATCCGTACCACAAAAAAAAAATGTGCAAAAAAAAAAAAACCAAAAAAAGAAGAAAGCACGAGAAAAAAAAACGTGTAAAACAAAAAAAAAAGGGAAAAACACGTGAAAAAGAAAAATAAAAAGAAATGAAAAGAAACGAAAGAAACAAAAAAAAAAGAAAGAACTTTTTTTATCATCCTATTTCCTTCAATGGAGTTTTCTTGAGAAAGAAAACTTACTTGAAGCCATTGATGGAGAAAAAGAAGAAAAGTTTGAAGATCTTGAAGAAGAGGAACTCTTAGTCTTGAAGCCCTCTTGAGATTGTTGCAAAAGAAAGCAATAAGAGCAAGAGATCGATCCAACCTCCTCCTTGCTTTTATAGAAGAGAGCAAACCAAAGAAGGAAAGAAGAAAGAGGTAAGTGTTACTAATTAGTAACCTTATCAAAAGAAAAAAAATTAGAAAGATTCTTTCCCAAAAGAAAGATATCTTGAGGGATTCTCTCCGAAAAAGAAATAAATGAGAGATTTTCTCTCAAAAGATAGGAGATTTGAGATATTCTCTCCCAAAGAAAGATATCTTGAGATATTCTCTCCCAAAATAAAGGGAACATGAAAGATTCTCTCCAAATAAAGATATTCTTAGATATTCTTTATCCAAAGGAGATATTTTTATATATTCTTTACAAAAATGACACCATATGAGATCTAAGCCATTTCAAAAGCTTAAGGTCCCATGGGTTAGCCCATATGAGCCAGGTTTGACCACCTAGGCACTTAAAAAAAAAGGGCTTTTAGTCAAAGAGAAATCCCTCTTACCAAGAGCATACAAAAATGGTTACATGCCTCTATTGAGTTGATTGGACCATACAAAAAAAAAAGAGATTCCAAGCCCCATGAGCTTCCAAAAATCAAACCATCCAGCCTCATATACCAAATTGAGCCAAAATCTTGAAATTGACATTCCACAAAAATCCAAACCAAATCCTGGTCCCCTAACTTGCCACATACAGCTTGTTAGGTCACAAGACCAAAACCAAAAACCAAAACCTGATCCCCTAACTTATGACATACAGCCTGTTAGGTCACAAGATCAAAACCAAAATTGACCCCCCAACATTCCACATACAGCTTGTCGGGTCACACGGTAAAAACCAAACCCAACCCCATAACCTTCCACATACAACTTGTTAGGTCACAAGGTCAAAACCTAAATCCACATCCCTGATGTCATCTTCAAAACTTTGCCTCGAGATGGTACGTGATCCTTTTCACTACCATAAAATTCCCCTGGAAGCTTAAAAGGCTACAAATACCAAAAGAAAGACTGCTCAAAGACTCTTGGTCAAGTCACAAGCTCTCCTTCAAAAATCTCTTAGAGGCACATCGACTACAAAAGTTAAGCAACTCGTCACTGTACCTCAAGGGGGCATTTGTTGACACCAAAAATGCCACTTTACCTCTTCAAGATCCAAAAAGCTACATGAAGTCGCAGCCTGCCATAAATAGGCAATGCTACTTCCAAAAAATGAAATCATGTCAGAATCAAACAAAAACTGCAAGATCCTTCAAGACAACCAAAAGAGGAGTACACAAGAAGTTTTGGGCCATTTCAAAATCATTTGGCCTAACTTCGCTTCTCCAGCAGCTAAAAAGGAGCTCCCGGCGGCAAAAACATCGGAGACACCAAATCTTCGATCAGAGCCTATGGATGGTCTCAAAATACATCCAAAAGGCTCCACATCAAGTTCCAAGTCAAACCAAAATGTTTGACCCTACATCAACCCTCGAACAGCTAAGTCAAGCCTCTCGGCGGTGAGAACCATTGAGGCCATCACTCATGAAAAAGAGCACATGGATGGCTATAAAATGCTTACAAAGGGCTACACGTCAAGTTTCAGGTCATTTCGACAACATTTGACCATACTTTGACGTTCGGAAGCCAAATCAGGCCTCTCGGCGGCAAAGCTCTCCAAGACCATGGTTTCTAAGACAGAGCCTATAAATCTTCTTAAAATGACTCCAATAGTTTCCCTGTCAAATTTCAAGTCAATCGGACATCGGTTGACCGCACATCAAGCCGCAACATCTTCATTGCGACAAAAATAAGTCTACTGGGGATAGGACCCCAAACGGCTTCAAAACTCAAGAAAAAACCTATGGTTGGTCTTATTTATTACTCAGGAGGCTTCACCCCAAATTTCAGGTCATTCCGACATCGTTTGTCCCAGTTTCAGCTTCTGACGGAAAATCGGCAGCTCTGCGCGACAAAGTCTTCAGCTTTCCCTGAAAATTGGAAACTTTGTACTCCAAAATGTATGGATTCTTGTCAAGTTTTCTACAGGGAAATAAGGCCAATAAATGATAAAAAAAATGTCAAGAAAAAATACAGAAGAAAAAAGAATCGAAAAGCATAAAAAACGGCCGCAAAACGGGACAAAAGGGGGGAAACTCCCCTTAGGGTCGCAGGCCCCTGCGACCCTGGCCCAGGGTCGCCAGCGACCATGGAGCCCGGAATCGTCGGGTTGGCCCCAGAAGGCCCGTTTCTCGTCGTTTTTTCGCAATTCGAAGCTCCCAACTCCTGGAATTTTCCAAAATTCATACTTTTGAGGTGCCAAATCCTTTGACATCCGTCAAAATCACGGGTCAATCATCAAGAGTATCAAAATCAACATTGATCGCCAACCGGTCAACCAAAAAAGTATGCTTTCTACCCGACCAATCGAGAAATCGACAGGACAGATGGCACCGACCCGCTGTTGGCAACAAATACCTGAAGTTACATGGGCATCCGATGTCGATCTAGATGAAGATCCATCGATGATCATCGCCAGAAGACTCCCAAAAGATGCGGCATGGCCCGCGACTCTTCAACTGCTCGGCGACCACTTAATGCGATTAATTGACTAGCTTTATTGCAGTCATTAATTCATTTCTTTGGACGGCCCAATCAGAAGCAAGCATCCGGGAGTTACAAGTCAATTGATTCATGGCATTTAACCCATGAAACTCCTCCCATCATGGCGATTAAAGGCGATTAAATGCCCTCTATCTCCACCGGCCAATCAGAAGCCAAGAAAAAGGAGTTACAAAATAAATGAATTATACCCTGTAACTCCTCCCATTATGCGGCTTAATGACAATTAAAGCCCATAAACTCTCCTAAATGGTTACCAAGAGCCTACAAATAAGAGAACACTCCAAAGAAATCCAGATCAGAAAAATAAAACAACTCCCAGATATCAGAATCAGATCAGCGTCCAAGCACAGAAAATCCAGACAAAGAAAGAGGGAGAACTCTGCGAAAGTTCTGCACCAGCCACTACTACAAGGTGACAAAGGTCCCTTGGGGGGCTACCCCCCCCCCCCCTAAGGTCCTTGCCTTCTCCTTCTGCCTCCAATGGCTTAGACGTGGCTTTTCAGCCCATCTACTTAGCTTTTTTATTGGACATAGGACCTCCTTTTGGTCTTTGTCCTCTAAAAACCTGAGGTTATAGTCAAGCCAAGCGAATCAAGAGGATCCTCTGTTCTTATCTGCATGGATGATGGCGAAGTCCACATATGGCTTGCGACCGTCAATCTGAACGAGTCCCCCACAATCTCCTGAGAAGTTAGATCTTCCTTTTCTTGCTTTTCATTGTAGTTTGTATTTTTCCAAAAGAGATAAAAATCACAACTCTTGTCTTTCATTATTGATAAGAATTGTAAATCGGCTATAAACGCCAAAAATCGGCTATAAATGCCAAAAATCGGCTATAAATGCCCAAAAAATCGCCTTTCACGGCAAATCAAGAAAATGTCTCTTTTCTTAAATATATGTGCAATGGAAAACTTGAAAGAAGTTGATTTTCTTTTTACTTGCGAAGGTCGATCTCCGGATCACCACTCACAATTCCAAGTAAAAATAGAAAATCTAGCACACCCACACAAAAATGTTGATACCCGCATCTGCCCCCTGGTAACGAAAAGGTCGTACCCCACGGACTCCCACGTCCGCCGACCTCGGTAGAACCGAGCAACGAACGCGTGGTCCATCACATTGATCAATAGCAACACATCGTTGGTCATCTTTCCAATCTGATTTCAATATCAGTTGCATGCACTGTTCATCTTCCTGACTACTGGTCGTGATTGGTTCCCTCTCCAACATTGTAGACACACTTTCTTTCTTATTCAAAATCCTAAGAGATCTACTGAGCTCCAGCCAAGTCTCCCAAGATCGATGGACCGCGCGTTCATTGCTCGGTGCTACTAAGGTCGGCGGACGTGGGAGTCCGTTGGGTACGACCCTTTCGTGCCCGGGGGGCAGAAGCGGGTATCAACATTTTTTTGTGTGGGTGTGCCAGATTTTCTATTTTATTTGGAATTGCAAGTGGTGATCCGGAGATTGACCTTCGCAAGTAAAAAGGAAATCAACTTCTTTCAAGTTTTCCATTGCACATATATTTAAGAAAAGAGAAATTTTCTTGGTTTGCCGTGAAAGGCGATTTTTTTGGCATTTATAGCCGATTTTGGCTTTTATAGCCGATTTTTTGCGTTTATAGCCGATTTACAATTCTTATCAATAATGAAAGACAAGAGTTGTGATTTTTTGTCTCTTTTAAAAAAATACAAAGTACAATGAAAAGCAAGAAAAGGAGGATCTAACTTCTCAAGAGATTGTGGGACACTCGTTCAGATTGACGGTCGGTAGCCATATGTGGACTTCGCCATCATCCATGCAGATGAGAACAGAGGATGCTCTTGATTCACTTGGCTTGGTTATAACCTCATATTTTTAGAGGACAAAGACCAAGAGGAGGTCCTGTGTCCAATAAAAAACTAAGTAGACGGGCTATGTCACACCCCAAAACCGGGCCCTGCAGTGATCCGACCTCGGGATGCGAAATTTTGGAATAAATTTGAAACTTTTGTTATATTTCCCAAGATCCGCGTGAATGAGGATAATCAAATTCCATCACGATCAGAGTATATTTTTGCGGAAGCTAAATATGGTGTTACGACTCGGAATCCGTGGCCATCGGGTTCCGTGTCGCACGCAACCAATATCATAAAGCCATCACATAAGCAGACTGGCACAAATCATAGTCCAAAGAACACTGAGCTGGTAGTAACAAGACTATTTATTTCCCACATATTCAAATTACACTTAACAAATGTCTTAATTACAAACCCAATGAAAAAGGCTAACAAAGCCATACAAATAAACCACTAAGTGACATACTACCCCAAGTAATTTTACGAGCTCCGGCGCCAAACTTGACATCTAGATGATATCAATGGGCAGCCTCTCACGTCAGACCGGCGGTCCCACCGCCTCCTCCGATCAAATACCTAAAAACAGAAAGAGAGGAAACTGACACCAAACAAACAGGGTCAGACACGACGGTCTGGCAAGCAAATAAACAAGTAATATGCAACAAAAGGACATTCATAAAACCTTATGGAATCATTGTAAAACCGATTAAAGAGTCTAAACAATAATAGCATTAAATCATGATAAAATGATCGAAAGACCGAACATAAATATCAAGCAAATAAATGGACAAATCCTGAGCATAAATATCTTGAAAAGGTAACAGCCTGCGTAAAACATTTAATAGTCGGAAATATATTTCAAATCCTGAATAATAGCAACAATATGATAAATGATCGATTTCATAAACATTAACAATTTCAAAACATATAATGAGTATAAACAGTCAAGAATCCTAAAACAAAATAATAAATAGATAAAACATTGGCAACTACACATAGCTATATTCTCCTATTGCCGAAGTAACAAGAGCAGACAGAACCGTAGCCACTACACGTGGGACCGAAAATAGAATCAGAACCGTAGCCATACAAATGGGACCGACAGATCAAAATCAGAACCGTAGCCACTACACGTGGGACCGGCAGATAAGAACCATTGCCATGGTCGGTACAGACAGAATCCAAGCTGCAGCTGGCGGACAAATTAAAGATCCCAAGCCGGGTGATCAGCCCGACAAGGTGACCTAAGCCTAGTGGTGCCTTTAGTTTTGAAAACTCGAACCGATACGAATCAAACCATAGTAATCCCTTTGGCTCATGGGCTCGCACTACAAAGCTCTGGCCCCATCTTGCCTCGAAGTTTTATTTTTGAAATCATAGTCTCTTTGGCTCATGGGCTCACACTATAAGGCTCTGGCCCCGTCTTGCCTCGAGGTTTTATTTTCAAAATACTAGTCTTATCAAAATAATAGTCTCATCGAAAAAATCCCGAATGTGGCGAACCACTCCAATCTCCTTTCAAATCAATTCGGAGAAAACATACGAATTCCATGGTAAACCGCCCAAATACACATCAAAGTGATTTGTATAAAATCATACGATCAATCCTTTAGAATATGGAAAACCACATGATTTTATAACAAATCACCGATGCTATTTAAATTAGTTCACCGAAGAATACAAATACAAATACATTCTCTGACTTGAAATGGAATGGATAGTGGAGAATGACTTAATGACTTACCAAGGAACCATCTCAATACACATTTAACCTTTAAACATTGATTAATAAAGAGTATGTTTGATGCCAATGAAAATCCACAACATTTAAATGATAAAGTGCGTATTGAGACTCGAAAGGTTCCCGTGTAATTTCACATATGCTCATTCTCACCTTGATCCCATTCCCATTTCACAAGTTCCAAGTATCACAAATAATCCCAACTTTCATGGCTTTCTATCAAAATTAACCCCAAACTTTCATGGGCTTTCAAGCATAAAAAGGGGATTAACGGACCACAATTGAGGAGGAGAAACGGGCTGAAAAGGGGCTAAAACGGGCCTGAAAAAGAACCCCAAACAGTCCGCGAAAACAGCCCAAAGAATGGGCCCAGACAGACCTGGGCTCGCTCGAGCGACCCAGGGTCCGCTCGAGCCAAGCCCAGGCAGAACCTGGTCCGCTCGAGCGGCCCACTGGGTCGCTCGAGCGGACTGGGCTCTGTCCCAGTCCGGGCCGAGTGCAGAAATGCACTCTTTTGTGCATTTTTCTGATTTCTTTTCCCCCTCTTTCTTCCATACTTATTTTCTCAATAACTTGGGCCCTTTCTTGACCTCCACAAATCATCAAATCACCATTCATTAGCAATCCAATTAACCTAACAAACACCCTTAAATCAAAGCCTTTTTCTCCCTTTCTTTGAACACCAACTTTTAATACAAGGAAAGCAAATTTGCAAAATGATTAAAGTGAAACCAAACTTCCAATACATTATAGGACAATAGCATAAGTGGGAATCAACAAAACATTGCTTCATTTATTCAAAGTAAATCCATAAACCATGAGGAGATGAGAACTTAACCATGAAATGCCATGAAACCAAACAAGAGAAATGAAGCCATCATATTAATTGAAAACTCCACTTGCCTCAAGTCTAATTGAGAGAAATAATACTCCTCAAACCAAGCTCTAGGATCCCAAGCTCCCAATCTACAAAAACCCCAAAATTTCCAAAGAAAACCCTAAAAATCCATCTTTGTCAAATCTCTAAGGAAAGCTCTTGCATGAGTGATGAAAACACTCTAAATGAAGAGGAAAACAAGGATCTAAAGTTTGGAAAGCCATTGCTAACCTTGAAAAGCCCAAACGAAGAAGAGAAGCTTGAAAGGAAGCCTTGCCCTAGCTCAAATCCTTTGAAAAAGACATCCTTGGAAAGCCAAGAGAGAGGAGAAGAGGATGGGAAGATCAAATCTCCATTTAGCATCCAAGAGGAAGAGATACATGAGGAGAGAGAAAGGGGCTAGGAGAAAACCCTATCTCCTCCTTGTTGCAGGAAAAAGGAAAAATGGGGAAGGAGAAGAGGAACCCATTAGTTTTATAAAGGATAAATGGGCTGGGCCCCAAATTTACAAAGGTCAAAACTAACATTTGCGGGTCCCGAATGAGATCGACGAAGAAGACAAAATCGATCATCGAAATTTCTAATTTCCAAAAAGTATATTTTCCCCAAATTCTGAAATTTTCGAAATTCATGGACAGATTTAGTGTGAAAAGTCAATTTTGCCCTTTTTCTCGAAAAACGCATTTTCTGATCATCGAATCAAAATGGTCAAGACCTGAAAGTTGTTAAACTTCATAAAATGAGTCAAAATACACCAAAATCAGAATTTTTTAGAAATCAAAAGTAATTTCTCATAAAAATACATATCATATGGACCGGGTCAAACCAAGGTCAACGGTCCTCAAAATCTCCAAGGCTATGGAAAAGTCTAGTCAAACTCAAAAACAAAGTCAAACCAACTCAAATATCGCTTAAGAAGCTAAACCACAATTAAAATAATACTAAACAGAGAAGTTGGGGGTCGGGGTCTTACAGGCTGAAAAGCCACGTCTAAGCCATTGGAGGTAGAAGGGGAAGACAAGGACCTTGGGGGGCGGATACCCCCCTAAGGGACTTTTGTCACCTTATAGCGGTGGCCGGTGCAGAACTTCAACAAAGTTTTCTTTCTTCTTTCTCTCGGATTTTCTGTGCTTTTTTCTGATCTGGAATGTGATGTCTGTATCTGATCTCTTTTTTTTCTGATCTCTTTCCGATCTGGATTTCTTTGGAGTACTCTCCTATTTATAGGCTCTTGGTAACCATTTAGGAGAGTTTATGGGCATTAATCATCATTAAGCCGCATAATGGGAGGAGTTACAAGTTTTAATTCATTTATTTTATAACTCCTTTTTCTTGGCTTCTGCTTGGCCGGTGGAGATTGAGGGCATTTAATCGCCTTTAATCTCCATGATGGGAGGAGTTTCATGGGTTAAATGCCATGAATCAATTGACTTGTAACTCCCGAATGCTTGCTTCTGATTGGGCCGTCCAAAGAAATGAATTAATGACTGCAATAAAGCTAGTCAATTAATCGCATTAAGTGGTCGCCGAGCAGTTGAAGAGTCGCGGGCCGTGCCGCGTCTTTTGGGAGTCTTCTGGTGATGATCATCGATGGATCTTCATGTAGATTGACATCGGATGACCATGTAACTTCAGGTATTGGTTGCCAACAGCGGGTCGGTGCCATCTGTCCTGTCGATTTCTCGATCGGTCGGGTAGAAAGCACACTTTTTTGGTTGACCGGTTGGCGATCAATGTTGATTTTGATACTCTTGATGATTGACCAGTGATTTTGAAGGATGTCAAAGGATTTGGTGTCTCAAAAGTATGAATTTTGGAAAATCCCAGGAGTCGGACGCTTTGAATCGCAAAAAACGATGAAAACCGGGCTTTTCGGGGCGAACCCGTCGAATCCAGGCTCCATGGTCGCAGGGGCCTGCGACCCTGGGGGGGATTTCCCCCTTTTTGTCCCATTTTGCGGCCGTTTTTGATATTTTGATATTCTTTTTTCTTCTGTATTTTTTCTTGATATTTTTTTATCATTTATTGGCAAGATTTCCCTGTAGAAAACTTAATGAGAATCCTTACATTTTCGAGTGCAAAGTTTTCAATTTTCCGAGAAAGCCGAAGACTTTGTCGCGCAGAGCTGCCGATTTTCCGTCAGAAGCTGAAACTGGCCCAAACGATGTCGGAATGACCTGAAATTTGAGGTGAAGCCTCCTGAGCAATAAGTAAGACCAACTAGAGGCTTTTCTTGAGTTTTGAAGCCGATTGGGGTCCTATTGCTAATAGCCTTGTTTTTGTCGCGATGAAGATGTCGCGGCTTGATGTGCGGTCAACCGATGTCCTATTGACTTGAAATTTGACAGGGAACCTATTGGAGTCATTTTAAAATGATCTATAGGCTCTGTCTTGGAAACCATGGTCTCGGGGAGCTTTGCCGCCGATAGGCCTGATTTGGTTTCCGAGCGCCAAAGTATGGTCAAATATTGCCGAAATGACCTGAAACTTGACGTGTAGCCCTTTGTAAGCATTTTGAAGCCGTCCATGTGCTCTTTTTGATGAGTGATGGCCTCGGTGGTTCTCGCTGCCGAGAGGCTTGATCTAGCTGTTCGAGGGTTGATCTAGGGTCAAACGTTGTCGGTTTGACATGGAACTTGACGTGGGGCCTTTTGGATGTATTTTGATACCATCCACAGGCTCTGATCGAAGATTTGGTGTCTCCGATGCTTTCGCCGCTGGGAGCTCCTTTTCAGATGCCGGAGAAGCGAAGTTAGGCCAAATGATTTTGAAATGGCTCGAAACTTCTTGTGTACTCCTCTTTTAGCTGTCTTGAAGGATCTTGCGGTTTTTGTTTGATTCTGTCAAGATTTGATTTTGTGGTGAAGTAACATTGCCTATTTATGGCAGGTTGCGACTTTATGTAGCTTTTTGGATCTTGAAGAGGCAAAGTGACATTTTTGTTATCAACAAAGATATCCAAAATGTGGGTCGCCCTCTCCAAGCTGCCGTGTACTGTTTTGGCAAACCCAACATCAGATTCACTTTCTGTTTTGGTATCTGTGGTGTTCTTCTCATTATGAATGGATGCATGAAGGTTCAGCAATCATTTGTAGACATTTTTGTCCAAGTTTGAGGAACTGTTTTCAGTGATTACACCAGCAATAATTATGCCTGGCAAGTGTTTGACATATTGTCTAAACCACATTTTAATCTCATTTCAGCATCTGCCCTTACTCTTTTCAAGTTACATCATTGTGCATTTGATCTAATCCTCTTTCTGTCATCATCCTTCATAGATGTGCCCTAAAAATCTAAAAAAAATTCCTTTTTGCAACTCACTGTGCACGCTAAGTGTTTATCAAAATGCCTCCTAGGACAAAGAAAGCTACCCCTAGATGTCATCTTAAGAAGGGAAAAGCCACAGCCTCCTCTAGTAGACCAATAGAGGATAATGCAAATGAAAGTTCATCTCCTTCACCTCCTCCTCTTTCAATTAAGTTGAAACATGACTCCAACATTTTACAAAGTCTTCAAAAAAGACCTATAGTAGTGGAGAGGAGGACTGTAGTAGACAAGATTCGTTCCAAGGGCTATGATCTGAGTGAGGTAGTCGGTCAAGTAGGTTTGGAAAGGATTCTACATTGGGGTGAAAATGCATATCCCTTTCTAGTTAAACACATGTATGCATCTATCACTAACACTGATGACACTGTTAATGCTTGTTCAGTCACCATCTCCTTAGGGATAGAGATGAAGTGTTCACACCCCAAAGAATAGGCTCAATCATGAGGATTCCTTGCACCCCTACTGGTATAACATTTGTACCTGACCCTCCTTCTGAAGATGAGAGAATCAAAGAAACCATTGACATTTGTGGCTTTAATTCCTTGGGATAAGAGGAAAAATCATTTGACTATCACTTCTCTCATTCCCATCTATAGGGTAATTCACAACCTCTTCACTTACAATGTATATCCTAGAGGTGGAAATAGGATTGAACTGACTAGTTTCATGGTCAGTATCTTGTCAAAGGTTGTCACTGGCACTCCTATATGTTTGCCCTCTCTTATTTGCCATACAATCAACAAATTTCGTAATTCTCTTTCACAAAAGAATGCTGCTCCCTATGGGTATTTGATGACTCAGATTGCCCTCCATTTTGGTATTCCAATACTCAGTGGAGAGACACACCTTTTTAAAGCTCCATTTTCATTGACCAATCTGAATTAGATGAACCTCAATCCAAATCCTCAAATTCCCATAGTAGATGATCCTCCCTTGGCACAAGAACCACCTATTTCTCCACCACCTCCTCATCGTGCTTCATCTTCTGTTGGATACCGCGATCACTGAGAGGGGGGGTGAATCAGTGATTTCTAAAAACAGGTCCAATTCAACAACAAAACAAGTCAAACCACACAATGACACTAGATTTAACGTGGTTCACCGAAAGGCTACGTCCACGGTTCAAAGACTGTCCGAACACCAATCCGGGACAGATCTGAATCTTATTTAGTCGCACCAACGACAAAGAGCACCAACCCTTAGTTTCAGATAGCACCAACTATCTAGGAAGCACCTACTCCCTTTACAATTTATCTGCACCCACAGATAGGATCACCAAACCCCAAACACCAAGCACCAACTTGATGTAAGAACAGAATAGAAGATAAATTCTGTCTACAGCCCTTCCCCTCTACAATTCTCTCTCTCTCAATCCCTTACAAATTGAAATCTAAAGCATAAAAGAGAGACACTTAACTCATGGACGAATCACCATCTTCTAGAGCATAATCTCATCCACAATTGCTGTAGAAAACGTCTGATAATGCAGCAACACAGCAACACAGCACCAGCACTCTTCTTCTCTCCAAAACTCTCTCTATTACTCTTCTCTTCTGGTGTCTCTTCTGATGTCTTTATTAACGACCCAAGCATGCCTTTATATAGGTTTTAATAACCCTTAATTGTATTCAAAACGGGCTACAATTCGTTTAGAAAGAGTCCCAAACGAAATAGATAACTGTGCTGAATTTTCGTGCGAAACTTCTAATTCTGCGCAACTCTGGTTCCCGTGCTCGGTCGACATCCTGGCTTGCTCGGTCGACCGAAGACACTGACTGGGAAACAGACAATTTCGAGCTCGGTCGACATCCTGGGGTCCCGGTCGACCGAAGACACACTGTGTCACGAAAATAACTGAGAGGTGCCTTTTTTCTGTTTCTACAGGTTTCTTCTTTCTCGGTCGACCGCATGAAGAGCCCGGTCGACCGCGTACTCTGCATCAGGAATTCTGAATTCCTGACTGTTTCACTTCTGATTCTTCTTATCAGCTCTATCAACACCAGCTTATTAACATCATGTTTGTGACAATGTGTTGACAATAATTCCAACTCAAATCCATACTTGAGATACTAATTACTTTAATTCATCAAAAGACTCTAAAGTCATCTCAAGTTCATCTCAAATTCCAACAATCTCCCCCTTTGGAATTGTTGGCAACACTATTGGAACTTCAACACTTTCAACTTCAGCTTGCAGCTCTTCCAAGTTCTTTTCAACACTTACTTGGAACCAATTCTGAAATTCTGAAATAACAACCATGCACAGTCAACAATCTCTTCCTAGCTTTCATAGCATAACATCTCTCCTTGCTATCATAGCATAACATCTCTCCTTGCTATCATATCATAACTTCTCTCCCCCTTTGACAACAAGTCCAAAGGGACCAAACCGAGGAGCGAATAGGATTTTCAATGACTGCATTGCTCCCCCTTTCAAGCACAACTCCTACGGTTTAGGAGAGTGAGTAACTCCTAATTTTTTCCGGAGATACTCGAAGACTTCCTTTGGCAGAGGTTTCGTGAAAATATCAGCCACTTGCTCAGTTGTTGGAACATATTCCAACTTGACCTCTCCATCAGCAACTTTATCTTTAAGAAAATGATAACGAATTGCTACATGCTTTGTTCGAGAGTGCTGAACAGGATTCTTAGATATATGAATTGCACTCGTGTTGTCACATAGGATTGGCGTAGGATCCGTTGTAGGAACTCCTAGATCAGAGAGCATTTGCCGCATCCATAACACTTGCGTACAACAAGTTGCCGCTGCAATATATTCCGCTTCCGCTGTCGAAAGGGATACAGAGTCTTGCTTCTTACTATGCCAAGCAACTAATCTTTCTCCAAGATAAAATGCGCCGCCGCTAGTACTCTTGCGATCATCTACGCATCCAGCCCAATCGGCATCAGAATATGCAACTAGAGTGAAGGATTTGCCTTTGGGATACCAGATACCAAGCTCCATAGTACCTTTCAGATATCGAAAGATTCTTTTCACTGCTGTAAGGTGCGTTTCAGTTGGTGCTGCTTGAAAACGTGCAACCATACATACTGCTTGTAGAAGATCTGGTCTTGTTGCAGTCAAGTAGAGCAAGCTTCCTATCATAGAGCAATAGGTGGTATGATCAACGGACGAGGCCTTATCATCTTTGCTAAGCTTCGTGTTCGTTGTCATTGGTGTGCTCACTGGCTTGCTGTCTTCCATATTAAATCGCTTCAGCATTTCCTTGATGTATTTCATCTGTGATATGAAGATACCATGTTTCAGCTGCTGAACTTGTAAACCAAGAAAGAACTTTAGTTCTCCAAGCATTGACATCTCAAATTCTTTCTTCATCTCTTCTGCAAAATTCCTGCACATCTCCTCATCATTGCCACCAAAGATTATGTCATCAACATAAACAATGACAACCAGCTGTTTGCTTAACTCAGTTTTGACATATAGATTGCTATCAACAAGTCCTTTTCCAAAACCGATCTTGCGGAGATAGAGATCCAGCCTTGCATACCATGCCCTTGGCGCTTGTTTCAGTCCATAAAGAGCCTTTTTCAATTTGCACACTAGATCTGAATTTTTGCTGATGAGAAAACCATCAGGTTGCTCAATGTAGACTTCTTCTTCAAGTAAACCATTCAAGAAAGCTGACTTTACGTCCATCTGAAATACCTTGAAGGTTTTGTATGCTGCCAATGCAAGAAACATTCGTATAGCTTCCAGACGAGCCACCGGTGCAAAGGTCTCTTCAAAATCTATGCCTTCAACTTGAGCATAGCCTTTACAAACCAACCTTGCTTTGTTTCTAATGACTTGACCATCTTCATTCAGCTTATTCCGAAAGACCCATTTAGTACCAATAACATTCTTATCAGTAGGTCTAGGAACAAGTTCCCATGTAGAGTTCTTCTCAATTTGCTCCAACTCCTCATGCATAGCTTTCAACCAACTATCATCGAGACTGGCTTCAGCCACAGTCTTGGGTTCAATGGTGGACACAAGTGAGTAATTGCTAACTACACTTTGTCTAGTTTGAACGCCTGCCTTAGGATCTCCAATGATTTGATCCTTAGGGTGTTACTCTACCCAAGTGCTGTGCTTCTAAGTGTAGAATCTTCTGAGTCATCCTTTGATTTCTCAGAATCATTAGATTCAGCCATCTCATCATCAATCTCACTCGAGTCCTCATAAACTGGACTGTCATTATGAGTTGCATTCTTTGGTTCAATATTCTCATCTATTCTCACATCAGCACTTTCTATGATTTTTCTGGTTCTTTTGTTAAGACATCTATATGCCTTGCTAGTAGAGGAGTAACCCAGAAATATACCTTCGTCAGCTCTCTCTTCAAATTTGCCCGGATTTTGTTCGAGCCTCTTGATGTAACACTTGCTGCCGAAGACTTTGAAGTGCTTGACTGTTGCTTTTCTTCCAAACCATAGCTCATAGGGAGTTTTGACTTCATGTGGCCTGATCAAGCATCGGTTTTGAATGTATACGGCCGTATGAATTGCCTCTTTCCAATACTTGTTAGCCATCTTGCTTTCACTTAGCATCGTACGAGCCATCTCTTGTACAGTGCGATTCTTCCGTTCCACTACTCCATTTTGCTGTGGAGTTCTAGGGGCTGAGTACTGTCTTTGAATGCCATGATGTTCACAATATTTAGTGAACTCTTCAGATGTGAACTCGCCTCCACGATCAGACCTTAAAATCTTGATACGTTTTTCCAATTGATTTTCAACCTGTGCTTTAAACACTTTAAAACGATCAAGTGCTTGATGCTTATGCTTAAGAAACAATACCCATGTCATACGAGTATAATCATCAATGCATAACATGAAATACTTATCTCCATTGGTGCTTTGAGTTCGCATCGGTCCACAGAGATCAGTGTGCACTAGCTCAAGAGGTTTCTTGGAATGATGCTCCTTTGACTTGAACATAACCCTCGTTTGCTTTCCCTTTTGGCAAGAGTCGCAAATGGGATTGGAAGGCTTTTCAACTTTAGACATGCCTCTTACAGCCTTTGAATTGCAAATCTTTGACATGTTGTCAAAGCTTAGATGCCCAAGGCGTTTGTGCCACAACCAACTTTCCTCTGTCCGACTCATCAAGCAGGTCTTTTCAGCTCCATCTGACAAGGTATAGAGATTTCCAGCAGTTCTTGATCCAGTTGCCACTGTTTTGCCGTTGCTACTCTTCTTGATGGCAAACCCATTCTTTGTGAAGATAACTTCATGACCCTTGTCACAGATCTGGCTCACACTAAGCAGGTTGTGTCTCAATCCAGACACATATAAGACTTCTTCAGATCTGATCTTGTTTGCCATAAGCTGAATAACACCTTTTCCGCATATTTTGGCACCATCATTGTTGCCAAACTTCACTGAACCGCCTTCATAGTGCTGTAATTTGATGAATTTCTCTTTATCACCAGTCATATGGCTTGAACAACCACTATCAAGGACCCATGGTGCTGTCTTCTTTTGTGCATTGAATGCCGTTTGCACAATGAGAGATTCTTTGAGACTTTCTGCACTTTGCTTTGCTCTCCAAGCCTTAACTAACTTGGGTTTCTTTTCAACCTGAAACTTGTTAGCAATATGCAACCTACAATCCCTAGCCAAGTGTCCATAATTATGACACGTATAGCACTCAATTTTGTGGCTACTTAGGATTGAAGAAGGATTCCTAGTCACAAATGGACTGTTTCTTACCTAGAATTTGCAATCAGCTCTTTTATGTCCAAACCTATTACAATGAAAGCAATAACCATAGAATTTATATCTTCTTTGTGGCTGGTTAGTCTTCATTACCTTTCTAACAGGAATGGACTCCTTTCTAGGTTGAGTGGGCTTCATAGAGATAGAAGGTGCAGTGATTTGCTTCACAAACTTTTTCTTTTCAGGAGGTGCAATCTTAGAGGATTCTCCTTTCTCAAATCCTAGACCAAATCTGAAGTGGGCAGGTCTTTGAACTTTCAGTAGTTCATCGAGTTTCATAGTCCCTTCAATCGCTTGGAGCGCTTTGAGTTTTTTGCTATTTTCCAAATTTTCAGCCTTTGCTCTAGCGATCTCAGTTTCAAGTTTCATAGCCTCTTCCTTTTTTATACTTATTTGGTTTTCAAGGACTTCTACCATTCTTTTATATTCTTCTACTTGAGTTTTCAAAGAAATAATAGAACTTTCAGATTCATGGAGAAGTTTCAGATTTTTCTTACTTGATTTGCGTTCCATGCTTAGCTCCTCAAGTGCGGCTATGAGTTCCTCTTCAAGATTGACTTCAGCCTCTTCATCCTCTTCCGGATCTTGCTCTTCTTCTTCTTCAACAGTGACCATGAAGAGAGCTTCGGTTGATTCATCATCGTCTGAAGTTTCAGACGTGCTGTCATCTTGTTGACATAGAAAGTTTTTAGCTTTGCCCCTTTTTCTGAAATTTCTCTTTCCTTTACTCTTTTCAGCATAAGAGTCATTATCATTGTCTTCTTTTAGCGGACACTTCGCAGCAAAGTGACCAATACCTCCACAGTTGAAGCATTTAAAGGGTAGCTTCCCTTTGTACTTGCCAATGCTTCCTTTCTTCAACTTTCTAACAAATTGAGCCTCAAGCTCATCATCATCAGAATCAACATCATGACCAGCAGTCTCTTTTGCCTTTTTCTGAACTTTGAAGGCCGCTTCTTTATCAGATGAAGACGTTTTTCCTATGCGCATCTCATAGGCAGTTAAAGAACCATGTAATTCATCCATGGAAAATGCATTCAGATCTTTGGCTTCTTCAATGGCTGAGACTTTTGAATCAAACCGGTGAAGAAGAGATCTTAGAACTTTTTTGACGATGACCGGCTCTTTAATCTCCTCCCCTAGTCCACGAATGTCATTCGTGACTTCATTCACTCGTTGCATATACGAGTCAACATTCTCGCTTTCCTCCATGCGAAGAGACTCGAATTGAGAGCGATGAGTTTGCAATTTGGCTTCTTTAATCTTCTCATCACCTTCATGTATGCTTTGCAACTTGTCCCAAATTTCCTTGGCTGTTTTGCATGCAATTACTTTGACAAGCTCGCTGTCCACAAGGCCACTAAAGAGTGCATTCTGCGCCTTGGAGTCGTTGTCTGCCAACTTCTTCGATGCTGTATCATTGGGTACGGTGGCAGCATTGTAACCGGCTCTGACAGCCTCCCAAACATCATAGCCAAGAGATTTGATGAAGGCTTGCATCCTAATTGATGTGAATTAAATCAATCCATTAAAATTACTGCAAGTGCACAGTTATCTTGTTGAGATAGTGGCAATTACAGGTCGATCCCACAGGGAGCACTACTAAGTTAAAATTTAAATCTGATTTTTTTTAATCAAAGATTAATGAATAATTGAGATCTAAGAAAATCTAGAAGAATTCAGAAACAAACTAATCAAATATATAAAAAAAATAGATCGGAGCATCCAGAATCCACTAAGCAAGATAATTAATCCATCATGCAATTATTCTACTATTTGTCTCAAAATAACTCAGATCAGAAACAAATCAATGTTTCGGATCCGGAGGATTTGTCTTTCGCAAAAACCAGATTTTAATAAAAGAATAAGATCACAACCCAAGACCTCCTTCACCTCATAAAAGAATGAAAAATCATAAGCATGACTCATCAAATTAAGCATAAACTATCAAAGGATCTCAACCCTAAGCATAATCTATCAAAATAAGTATAAATCATCAAACTATTTTCATTAGAAATCAAAATAGAGGCTGCCTAGGGCATGAAGACAGATCTATTATTCTAATAGAGCATGCATTTAAAAGAGACAAGTAAATAGAAAATTCACATAGATTAAATTAAAGATCTACTTAGCTTCATCTGTGTGCCCCAATCCAGAAATCTAGCCAGCCATTGAAAAGAACTCCATAAGTAATTTCATTAGTAGCATCTCCTTGTACAATGGTCTCTCAGAAATCTCTCTTCTAAAAATCCTAATTTCTGAAACAGGGCTTCAGAATACCCAAAAATAATTCTTAAATTCTATTAATTAGGAAAAGAAAAAAAAATGAGAGAGAATAGTGCTGGACGTCCAAGGGAGAGAGTCTCCCGTATGCTTCCTTTTGGTTCCTCTTATAACCCCGGTTATCTTACAGATACATTGAATCTGGACACTTTCTCTACAAATTTGATTTATCTCCATAGATAAGGTATATCTCTTATCTCTTTTAAATTTGAATGAGGTGGAAGCTTCTGGATAGCTTGACTAATCTTCAGATGGGGGTCCCACAAGGGATGTGCAGCAATTGATTATCAACGGTGTGGATTTAATTGCAATCTCATCTAAAAATAAACATGAAAATCTCCAGGCCCGTAACTTTGTCAATTTAGCTTTGATTTGCATATTCTTAGGCTCCACGGATATCTACTCTGAATAGGCTTTCCAACGGTAGGTAATTCATCGATCCAACGGTCGGATTAAAAGTTATGGTCATTTGAAGATGAGTTATCCTGAGAAAAACGTGATTAACTTTTGAAATTTGATTTGCAAAGGATTTTATTTCTCCACAACTCTCATTTTCGAAAGGAGATCAAATGTGGATGATTCAAACTCTTCTTCTTTTATTCCAATCATAATTGTACTATTTGAATTATCCATTAATAATTTCAAATCTTGCAACTACTGCGGACCCTGCCATGTAGATCATTTCATCTGCTTGAATAGTGGCCCTATGAGAAGTCTTCTATTGTAGTTAGGACTCTTCAACTGATATGATGAGTGGACCCCTCCTTTGAGTGATATTCACATGGCTTGTGTGTGGGGTCCATGTGGTGAGTTCTTCTTTTCAGACTTCAATTCAGCAATGCAGGGCCCATGATGACTATGTGTGCTTGAAAGTGGGTTCCATGACAGAGGCCTGCAATTCTCGTTTTCTGCACATTTTAATTCAACACATCAAATATTGAAGAGCCCATATTGAAGCGGGACCCATCCGGACAGAGTCCTACTCCAACTGAGACTCTTCGAAGAAAATTTGCAAAACATTCTAAATTAATGCAGAAAATATATGAAAAGTATGAAAATTCAAGTTTCTAGGTGAAAATGCATGAAATGATGGAATTAGATGAATAATGATGCAATTCACCTAATCAAACCCCTAATTTATCCTACAATGATGGGTAAATGTGCAAATTCATGAACTCAACACACTCCCCAACCAGCATTTTGCTAGTCCCTTAGCAAAAGTTGCGAGCAAAAGTTTTGAAGTTCTTTGACCTAATCTAAGAAAGAAAAGTAAATATGCCACTTTCGCTGGTATTCTCGGTTGCATTTAGCATATGCAACAAGCCCTTAAACCCCTAGGTTCCCCTAGTGGACGAGTTGTGCCTCGTGAGGGTTTGCAGTGAATTTACCCACAAAATTCTTTTTTTTTTTTTTTTTTTTTTGAAAATGTGTTTAAAACCTAACATAATCCAGGGAAACTTCTTCCAAGAGAAAATTATAGATACCGACTATTCTTGGTTCTCAGAATTTCAAAAGCAAATCTTAAATTCGGTTCACCAAATTCCCATCTTTTGGTCAGAATTCTCAAAA